>JAMKPW020000016.1:0-406173 GCA_024184665.2 Zalaria obscura | reverse complement strand
GGGGGGGGGGGGGGGGGGGGGGGGGGGGGGGGGGGGGGGGGGGGGGGGGGGGTTGAGCACGGAAGTGCTGAGCTAGGGTAGCTGTGGAGAATGGTGGTGCAGCTGCGCGATATCAAAGGGACGTACGAGCTGAGACGTTTGCTATATAGGCTGTATACTACACCCCGAAGCTAATTTTACATATTGCAGAAGCTTCACATCTCTTGGCCATCCTGTCCGTGTAGCCAAAGTCCTCACTGGCCGGCTTTTGTCGTAGGGAGACTCTCAATCATGGAATGGGTGTGGGCCAGCTTTGCCATTACATGGTACATTTCGATCCTGAAATGAGTAAGGTATGGGCCCGCCTTTCATAGACATAGTTCAAGGTCTCGAGAATCTACGGAGACTTCTTCTATGGTACGTGTGGATTTTCCTGTCGTACGCTGGGTTGCATAACGGACAGTGTGGAGTGACAACGGTGAGTAGAAAGCGAGAGCGGGTGGGGAGATGGATGGCAGGTCGATCGAGCCATGTGCGGGCCGAAGCGCGTGCGGTCGCGTCGATCTGGGAGCTGGAGAAATGTCGTCACTGCCCAGCGATTGATCCTGGACGCGGCGTGTTCAACTTCGTGTTCTGTGCCTTGCACATTCCTTCTGCACTCATCCTACTTCCCACATCTCTCGCAATAAGTTGCAAACATGGTTCTAATACCGCCTCCGGCTGGCGCTGCCTTACCTATTGTCAAAACCCTCACAGACTGCGCCGACTTCAGCCTGACCGTTTCACCCTACCTACCTCAACTGAAGGCTCTCCCTTCCGCCATCCTCTCTCACATCACGGATCTCGAGGGTCTTAAGGCGCTTTACATCTCCACCAACCCTGTCATCTCGGCCCTGGCCTTCTCACTTGCCATCACTCCCGTCTTCCTCATCGTTTCCGAGATAAACAAGAACTACTCGCAAGTCGACCGTGTCTGGAGTATTCTCCCAACCATCTACAACGCACACTATGCGATCTGGGCTCGCATGAATGGGCTGCCATCAAACAAGCTTGACAATGTGCTTGCCTTCAGCGCGGTTTGGTCTCTGCGTCTGACATACAACTACTGGCGCAAGGGAGGATACACGGTTGGCAGCGAGGACTACCGATGGGAAACCGTGCGCAAATATGTCACCCCGTTTCAGATGTTTCTCTTCAATGTTGTCTTCATCTCGCTGGCTCAGAGTGTAAGTTGTCCTGACCGAAGCCGTGAGAACTTTGAGCCTAACACGATAACACAGTTTCTCCTCTTCTCAATCACCACCCCAACCTACGTCCTGCTCCTCACTTCTCGCCTGAACGGAGACAAGATGGAGATCGCAGACCTCGTCTTCTCGCGCATTCTCGTCGGCCTAGTCCTCTTGGAGTTCTTCGCCGACAACGCACAGTGGAGTGCGCCTCCTATACCCCAAGACCGTCAACATTTAACTGACAAGACTTAGAATACTACAACGCACGAACCCACTACCGCGAGACCGCAAAGGTCCCCCTCGGCTGGGACCAAGCCTCCCTCGAGCGCGGCTTCAACACCCACGGTCTGTTCGCCTACAGCCGGCACCCCAACTTCGCCGCCGAGCAGACCATTTGGTGCATGCTGTACCAATGGTGCTGCTACGAAACCTTCACCTTTGTGAACTGGACCTTTGTCGGCGCAATGGGCTATCTTCTCCTCTTCCAGAGTAGCACTTGGTTCACTGAGCTCATCACCAGTAAGAAGTACCCGGAGTACAAGGTTTATCAGGAGCGCGTGGGCAAGTTTTTGCCCAAGCTGACGGGGCCGGGGTGGGATGAGTATGAGTTGCAGCAGGAGAAGGTGAAGGCGGAGGAGAGTGCGAAGTCTAAGTGAAAGGGGTGGTGATCTTTTTGCCGTCTACGCGCCGCATTCGGCTGCGGCACTAGAAGAACGTTCGGCGTGATTTTGTTTCGAGATCCTGATGGACACGGATCGATAGAGGCTCAATCTAGATCCATAATAGTATCTCCCACACAATAGATCTCTCCCAAAACCCCACCCCGAATCCAACCTCCTTCTCCCCCCTTCACTTCGCTGGCGGCGCCATATCCTATCCCCCATTAGCATATCCCTCTACCTTCCCATCCACAATCCCCCACATCCCCCAGCCCCCCCTTCCGTCAGAGCGCGGCCTCACTCACCAAATAAACCTGATAAAACCCCATCCTAACCCTGCCGTCAGCCTCCTTGACCAACCGTGCCCGAGCCGCCCAGTCCTTGCCCGCCTTGCCCCCGTCCTTGAACCCGTACTCGACTGTCCCGTACAGCATGACCTCGTCGCTGTTGGGGCCGAAGGGGAAGATCTGCTGAGGGCGGTGCGAGCGCGTGGAGATTTTTTCCCACATGCCCTGGCGCATTTGCAGGATTGCTGGGGGGTGGGGTTAGTGTGGGTGGGTGACTAAGGGCCTTACCGTATACTACAGATGCGGAGTGGGGGGACAGGTGAAGGGATGAGGGAGACGAGACGGGAAGTTGGGTAAGGTAAGGTACGTAGAGTGAAGCAGGTAGATGATGAGATGAGATGAGATGAGTGAGAGAGGGTAGTATGACATGACATGAAACAACGAACGTACCATCACGACCTTTGACGGTCTTGGACGCCATGACGAGCGTAGCGTCTTCGGTGAATTGATCCGCGTACTGTTCGTTTGCGGGCGGCGTGTCGGAGATCTGGTAGAAGGACTCGAAGAAGGACTTGTACGCGGCGTCGAAGGGGACGGAGGGGGGGTAGGACGATGTGTATTGGGACATGGTGATATGAACGGATTACTTTAGTTACGATTGTTTCAGTTACGGGTGTGTAGAGAGGGTATATATGAGATTGATTGCAATATGGGCAAAGTACATGCGAGCGCTACCTATGTCATTTGCTGGGAGCTAAGCATGTCCCGATTGAGGAGCAGCTGGACCTCGGAAGTGCATCCGAAGGCTTTCCGAAAGCGTAGGTCCGTCCGGTACCGCGTGTTAAGGTATCATAAATGAGGTGTATGTATTGTCAAGTTTGGTCAAGGGAAATAATAAACTGTGAGATATCCAATGAATTGACGCTATGTAGGGTATCTATCATGAAACTCATGTCCCTGTCCATCTTTTCTGCTCATACCTCCTACACGCCCGGCATACCCAAAACAGCCCTCAGCGCAGGCACACCCCTAGGCAAAAAATACACGACCCAGAGAGCAGCAAAGGCAACGATCAGTCCCGTAAACTTCTCAAACCAAGTGTGAAAGTAGGCAGCCGTCATGAGCAGCATCCACAAGCTGAGACCCGCCACACTCAGCGCAGCCTTGACACCAACGCCCAGCTCTTCGGGCACAGGCACATGCATATTCCCGTCTCTCTCCTGCGTCTCCACCGCGGCACTCGCAACCTTCCCATCCGCCAACTGCACCCTCCTCTCCTCCCTCAACCCGCTCGCCCTCAGCACAGCCGGCAGGATCTCCAACCACAGCATGGCCGATCCCAAAATCAGAATGAAAACATGCCCACTGATATCATGCCCCCCCTTCCACGTCCCGCCCGCAACCTTGCAAGCCGCATGCGTCAGCACCTCCCTTCCCATACTCATATCCGCCTGCTTCGCGTTATCCGCCGCGCTGTCACCGTAGATGATCTCGCACTGGCCGCCCGTAAACCTAAACCCGCGGTCGATGATCGGCGGGCCGAAGAACCACTGCGTCAGCGCGCACCACACCGCCGTGACGGCGCAATATCGCAGCGTGGCCTTGACGCGGCGCGGCGTGAGCACGGGCGTAAACCGTGGACCCAGAGAGCTGTGCGAGAACAGGAATAGGAAGAAGGCCCCGGTGATCCAGAACCAGCCGATCTTGACGAAGTAGACGTTGAAGATGTTGGACTTGCGCGCGAAGTACGAGGGCGCGTGGGAGGGCGTGTGCGCTTGTAGCACGGCTGAGTAGGGGGCGTTGCGCGTGGCGCCGTTGAGGACGCTGAAGAGGGAGCCGAGGAGGAGCGTGCCGGGGTAGATTGCTAGAAGTGCGGTTTCGAGGGAGGTGGGGAGGTAGGGGGACTGTGGTGCGCCGCTTGGGGTCGTGGTCGTCTTCATCGAGGCCGTAGGGACGGGTGCGCCGTCTTGCGTGGCGGTGTTGGGTTTGCTGCGGCGGGTGGTCATTGTTGATGAGGTGGTGGATGAGATGCGAGCAAGAGCATCAAGAGGTTTTTTAGGAGCTGTAGCAAGGAACGCGGCGAGCAACGTGTCGTGTTGGTTGTGAGCAGATGCCAGAAAATAAATCGGGCGTTCGCGGTGATGTCACAGTTGTTGATGCAGGTGGCCCCTGCCCTTGATTGCTGCCTCGGTAGGTAGGCCGTCCCACCTTGTTACTGTACTCCATCGTAAGTATATCACAGACTTCTTACGCTGTGTCAGAACGATTACATATGTAGGAGTCAATACGGTTCCAATGATTTCATGTACATGAGAAAAATCGATATGCTCGAAGTCATGTTTAACGCCGCCATCCGCTCGAAGTGCAGTCGAGTCGCTGCAGCCACAAGCATCTTCTTGTTCGGAAAGACCGGGCGCAAAGACTCCAAGTAATTACCTGAACTGCGGTATAATGGATGCTGTCTGCACGATGCATTCCTCACCATTCCGGCACACGCTGATTCCTGGCATCATGGTATAAGCGATGTCTCCCCCTCTGTGGCCATTAATGTAGTGCATAGTGTCCGGATTGAACGGTTGCGGGCCATAGTACCACAGCCAGTTCACTGTGATACCCTGCTCAAGCTCTATCAGGCCTTTCAGTCGCATCGCCCGCCACAAGATCCTTGTTAGGCTTTTACGGAAGTCAGCCCAGCGTGCCATCACGGTGTCGTTCTCGATCCTTGGTCCTCGTCCTCTTGGTCCGAATATATGGCGCTGCAGCGTTAGAGCCAAACCGTCGGCTAGGTTCTGCGCGTGCTCTTCGACCTCCTCACCGGGGAGATCCTTCGATCCGAGCCATCTCATCCAGCCCAGGCGCATGGTGGTAGCGAAGTCCGATCCTATATGGTGTCATGTCAGTCTTTCGGCATATTTTTGCTGGATCGATGTTCAACCTTACCCCTGGTGCGCTGCTCTTGTCTAGCGTGCGGCATAATGTGCGAGTACTCCCTCTCGAAGTCTTCAAACGTCTGCCACGGCACAGATTTGCGAAACACCTTGTCCAGCACCGCAGCCCCAATCATTGGAACAATCACATCTGGGGCGTGGAGTGATGCGGTAAGTTCCAAAGTGCTTGCACGCTCACGCCAACGCTCACCAAAGGCTGTCGTGTATACCTTTTCTAGTCTCGGCTCAGGCTTTTCCACAAACTCCACAGGTCGCACGTCGTGACCGCCATCCAGATGACCTAAGGCTTGAAGCAGGCGAACAGAAACTCCATGTGCATCTTCTTGTATCTCTGTGAACATTCGTTCGATTGCTTCACCGCGCAACACGAGCTCGCCATCACCGTAACCAGCGTGCTGTCTAGCCTCCCACTCTAGCGGCAACAGTGTTCCGTCGTCACTTGGATCCAAATTTCCATTCGAGGTAAGGGCGCCACTGACGAAGCTCGCTGGGATCGTACTATCACTTGATTCTTCGGTACCGTCGGAGAGACTTGTGTCCTGCGGTACGCTTCCAAGAAGATGTTCGAAACGTCGCCGCTTGAGAGCATGATTCTGGGGTGAGACGCTAGTATGCGCCGACATCGTTCTAGCAGGAAGTCAGTCAAGCGCATCCGCTAATATGATGAAACACTAACCTTCGATCGCCGAGGTCGACATCATCAGTTTCGCCGATAGGCTCCCTTCTCTTCCCCAATGAGGCCACCTTGATTGTGTCAGTTTCCGCCGGAGAGCCGTTTGTACCGGGCGTACAAGCAATTTCTAGGCTTTGGACTTGCCCCTCGTGGACGTCACTTCCTGTTACGGCTTCTCTGTCGGCTTGCTCGTCGTCGACAGGCATGATCATGGCTCTCTCCGAGCTTACAATTCCTTTGAGCGGTGCGGCTCGCGCGGCGGTCGCGTCTGGCAATTTGGTTCTCCGCTTCGGTGGCGCGTCGCTGGTTGATTTCTCCACGGTCTTGCGGTCAGCCTCCAACTCCTTGATGTACGCTTTCGCGACGGCATCACTACCCTTCTCCACTAATTCTGTGGTGGTGAGTTTCGTTCCATGCTTCGCAGAATGGTACAGTATCTTTTTGATGACGTTCGACTGTATCTTCGCTGCGGTATGCGGAACGATGTTTCCTTCCACGTTTTCGTAGGTGTAGTCATTTCCCTGTACGAACTTTTGCCAAAGACTTGTGAAGTGCCTAGCCTTTCCAGTTTCGGCTTTACCTTTCTGCTCATCAAGGAAGTGCAGCAAAGAGATAACGACCGTTCTCTGATCTGTAGCCACAGCCTTCGCCATGGTAGCGACGTTGCGACTGCCTGACACTGAGCGAGTTGAGGGCTTGTCGGCTAATCTGAGATCCCGTCCTCTGTCTAGCGTATCAGTAGACTATGTGAGCCAACAGTCTTCGCTTCAGGACGTAACTCTTTGCGCAACCGGTGTTGTCTGTTTTGTCCGGCTGTATGTTTAGTGAGGCAGTGGGTGCTTATGGCTGGTATTGAGATTCAATTCATTTAGTGAATGAACGTGGATGTACCAGTGAACGTCACAGGCAACACGAGAGGTGATTTGTCGTTCACCGCGGTATTCACTAACCCCATTCGCGGCAGCTTGTAGCGCGAACCACGCGTCGCGCATGTTCACCTTCACCTCACTTTGTGAATCTGCACGTTTCCAATCTTCCACAAATGCTTCTCCACCGACATCATTTGCACCATTCTTCCGATTTTTATTCCAATATCGAATGAACTTCTCTAAGCAATGTCTCCGGAACTCAGGATCTCTGTGGATCTGGGCACGCACACCAACGCTTGTTCATACAGCATCGCTACACCAGAGACGCGACCACATACCAACCAGGTCCACCACGTTATCTTCGATAAGACCTTCGTCACGACGCCAGCAATGTACGCCTACGGAAACGATGGGAAGTTCCTTCGGGGACGCGAACTCTTCCGCTTAGTGACACAGGCTGGCTTCCCAATTTCAAAGGTCATCCGGTTCCAGAAGATTGCTAAGTACGAAATCTACGCCGACGAGCGCTTGAGCCTCGCCTACATCTCAGCCATGGACAATTACAAGAAAGCAGACGGAGGCTACATCGATGATATTGACCTTCTCTATGATGTCCTGGACGACATCTTGAAGATTGCGCGTGCGCAGATTCAAGACTGGGCTCGGGACAAAGTAGACTGCAGATCACCAGTCGTTGACTGGAAACAGACATTGCTGCTCAGTGTACCCGTTGTATGGAAGCCGGAAACGAACTATATTCTCACCAACGCAGCCAAGCGACTGGGAATCCCGGTACAACTGGTCAGTGAGCCATGCAGTGCCGCAGCCTGGATACTCCAATCTGAATTGGAGAACAGCGTAGGATGGCAGAAGCCTCCCCAGGTAAGTGATCACAACCAAGCTACAGTATTGCAGTATCTCACCTGTAGTTCGCAGGGTGGCGACATCTTCATGGTGGTCGATATCGGCGGAGGTACTGTGGTAAGTATCGGAGACATCATCGCCAAACACACAGTCTAACGATATCCAGGACATCACAAACTATCGCTTCGATGACAGCGTAGAAGACAAGATACGCGCGCCCTTCGAGGTCGTTGGCAAGCCTGAAGGTACGTATGGAATGTTTGTTCTTGTAAAGAACTCCTACCATGTCTAGTCGTGAGCTAAAACGCAGTGTAGGTGAAATCTGTGGCGGCGAGTTTGCTAACGAGCAATTTCGTGAACAATTCGAGGCTTGGGCACAAATGACATATGGCGGAATCGATGTGCTAGCAAGCACACACGGGGAGACCCAAGAAGCTCTGCTCTTCAAAGCATCAGAGGGATTCGAGAAGCATAAAGTGTCACAAAGCTTCCCACACGATGCCACGTATACGATTACCATACGAACCACCCCCCCAATCTATTATGAGCTCAGCGTGTAAGTTTTCGGCGGAGTTCGAGTGTAGGAATGTACTAACCTTCGTGAAGAGACGACATTCGCCAGTGCTTAGATCGTGTTATCGATGGCACGATAAGACTAATTCAGAAGTCTATCCTTCCTAACCTCAAGGTACGGTACCTGCATTTCTTTGATTCAACAGTTCAGGGCTCACTATCATAGCACATCATGATACCAGGGCCAATTGCTACCAATGAATACGTACAAGAGCGTATCAAGCAAGAATTCGAGCCACAAGGTTACACGGTCCACTTTTACTGGTCTGGAACTGGGAGTCTGAAGTGAGTCTAACTCAATCTATGCCGCCACTGACGCTGACTCATTAGTAGTGACACTTCTCCCGTCGCGCGTGGCGCTCTACTGCGCTATCCAGGACTCACAATGATGCCCATACAGTCATCTTTCGTTTTCGGCATCGCCCAGAAAGAGTTTTACGATCCCAGGTTGCACAATGATGTGAAATTGGTAGAGCAAAGGGACGGCTTCGAGAAAAAGAAAGTTTTGGATCCTCTGAAGATCGAGATGCACGATGGTGAGAGGTGGGTGAAGAATCGCGTGGTCTGGCTAAACTTGGAAGCAAGTAACGCTCGTGAGACCGAACGTGGTTCGAGAACGCGGTCGGGAAGACGGTCGACTACTATAGGGCATGGAAGCCCTCTCAGGAGCCGCAAGGGAGTTGCCAGATCCAGAGGATCATTTCGAGAAATCAATCAACCAGAGATGATACAGGAGTTTGACGTCACGGCTGGTGAGCGCATTACGCAGACTATCTACTTCACAACCAACAGCAAGGCGAAAGATCACGAGCCATCCCACAAAGACGAATTTCACCTCCAAGATCACATCCACAAATGGAGTGAAATATGGTTGGAATGCGACGACAAGACGCTAAGGCGTAATGGCTATCTGCCAGATAGAAGGGATGTCTACCATATCACTTGCCGCTTTGGCCTGAAGGAGACAGACATGGAGAAGAAGCTCCTGTGGAAGATCGTCGACCAGAACGATGAGCATGCACCGTGGACTGAGGAGGATGAAATTGATCTGGCTGACACACGTTGGAATCCTTCCCAAGATGCGGTAAAGGGTTGAAGTGGCGACTTGATGCATTGGCTCGGTTTCAAATGATCATCGACAAGCATTGAGGTACTCTCTAACAGACACGAACATCTCTTTGTTCTACTCAAAGGCCTACTTATACGCGTATGGCCTTCCTGAGTCTCTATAGCGACCCAGTAGTTGGGGTGCACTACGAAGCTATGCGAGTACCTGGAGACACCACTAGTCATACGGCTAACGGCCTAGAGATGTCATACCGGTTCCAGGCACTCAAATCCACTCAATGTGCGAGACGGAGAGAAGGAGACTATGGAAGACTAGTTCGCAGGAAGAGAGCGATAACTACATTAATAGTCGTTAGCCGATAGTCTACATAGTCGAATGCTACTCTTGTCCGTTACTAGGAGTTTACCACATGCACCGTGACAATTCTCTGTAGCTTACACTCCATGTATAGTACATGTATTTATCAGATGAGATTGCCTCGCCTTTTTGAGGCTAGCGTCGACCTTCGCTATCGATCATCAGCAGTGTAATTAACACGCCGTCGCTGCGTTACGCCGCTCTTAAGGTACAATCACCACCGTTGCTGAAATTCCTATGGCTACACTACACCTGGTAAAAGTCAGCAATATGAATCAAACTGGGAGAGATCCGAGAGCTGTCACGTGTTATTTGTGCACGTCTTGGGGTCTTGTAGGAAGCTCCAAGGTTCAAGGTTGTTAGGCGCATGTAGCTGGAGTTGCGTCGGATTTAAGCTTCGGAGGAACCACAACTCCATTCGGACACAGAACACGTTAGACCGCATCCTTCGATACATACAAATACCGCCCGTTTCTGCATGGTAAGAATGCATCAAAAAGAGTTACACTGTGCACGCCATTAAAAGAACCATGACGGGCAAAGATATAGTACTTATTACTGGCGCAAACCAAGGCATTGGTTTCGAAGCCGTGAAGGCTCTCATTGCCTCGTCGGTTTCGTATCATGTTCTGCTTTGCGGTCGATCTCTCGAACGCGCAAAGGAGGCCGTGGAGTCTCTTCAATCAGCCTACCCTGATTCGGACAGTACTATAGAAGCACTTCAGGTGGATATCACGGACGATGACTCCATCTCCAACCTATTCAGCCAGGTGCAATCGAGCTATGGCAAAATTGACGTTCTGATCAACAACGCCGGTGAGTAGAGGCAGATTAATGATCACTCGAGAAGGCCGCCGCTTACCACTATGTCTTATAGGAGCATCGTTCGACCACGAAGTCGCAGCAGGCAACCTCACTATTCGCGAGGCCTGGAACAAAGCCTACGACGTCAACGTCAGCGGAACCCAAGTCATGACTCACACCTTCATGCCTCTTCTGATCAAATCCTCCAACCCGCGCCTGCTTTTCGTAACCAGCGGACTATCCTCGCTCAGCAGGGCATCTGACCCGGACAGTCCGCGCTACACGGTTCCACCTGCTGGATGGCCAAAGCCACCAGGACCGTCGTTCATCGCATATCGAAGCAGCAAGACGGCTTTGAATATGCTGATGCTAGACTGGGCGAGGATTTTGAAGAATGATGGCGTTAAGGTCTGGTGTATCTCGCCAGGCTTCCTTGCCACCAATCTGGGTGAGAATCGAGAGATGCTGAAGAAGTTGGGTGCCGGTGAGCCTTCGATTGGTGGAGAGTTCATCAGGGATGTGGTCCAGGGCAAGCAAGATGAACATGTTGGCAAGGTGGTTAGCTCGTTCGGAGATGGGTTACAGCCATGGTAATGGAATGGTTTGTCACGACTCGTGGATGGTCCAGGTGCTACTGCAGGCTAAGAGGCCGCCTTTCTCTGACAGGAGTGAAGACATTTGAGAAAAGTCACGATGCTGCGTTCAGATCTGATCACCCTTTAACCTAAGATTTACGGCCGTCGTCAGCGCATACACAGTCCTTAGTGTGGGCACGGCCATGCCAAACTCCTTGGCCTTAGCCACTGGGGTCCCGAGTATCACATCGACCTCTAGTGGCCTCCCCGCTTTTGCATCTGTCTGCATGCTGCTTCTTATTCCCGGCATGCCAAGTATCCTCGTAATCAACCTGTCGACCAAATCGTCCTCAAGTGGCACTCCGCTTCGTTTACCAACGTCGATGACATCTTTCATAAGTTGGCGCGTCATCTGCATAGCTTCATCAGACGACTTAAGCCAGCTCTGGGTATCGATCATGGTTAACGTGGTGATTGGATTCCAAGCTGCGTTCCAAACCACCTTCTCCCACCGTTTGATTTGAATATTGTCCTCAACGGTGAACGTGGTCCCGCCCTTCTTTAGCAGCGTCGTGAATCGATCAAGGCGCTCTTTCTCGACCTTCCCGTCTACCTGCGGATTTGGGAATAGGCCAAACTCTGCTGCTTCCGACTTCGTGTGCTTGATCAATCCTGGGCTCACTTGAGTGGCGCCAACCCACGTCACGCAACTTATAATGGTGCACTCTGGAAATGCATTTCGGAACGGCTCCTCGTTACCCACGCCATTCTGGATGATGACAATAGTGGTCTCGGGACCGACTACGGGCTCCAGCTGTGGGGGCACTGCGTCCTGATTCAGCGCCTTGTGCGCGCATACGACATAGTCAAAAGTACGCCCTGCATCAGCCGGAGTTCTGTACACTTTCGAGGACAATCAGTACCTTAATAAAGCAAACACTGCGGTTGGAATCCTCACCTCCTGATGGGCGCACCACATGGTGGCCATGGTTCTCACTTTCGATTCGCAGGCCCTGCCGTCACATCACCAAATGATGCAGTCATGGGATTCGAGATGCCTACACTTTGCTTCACGGCATCGTAGTTTGATCGCGCGCAGACACTCAGAGACACTCCCGGGTTCCTCTCGAGGATGAACGCATAGAAGCCTCCGATACTACGTTAGACGTCAGCAGAATCGCTAATGACCCCGCTGAAATCGCTAATGACCCCGCTCGACTTGGAAGACGTACGCTCCTAGTCCATATAGAAGAATGTTGATCTGTTCTTCTGGTGCTGTCATTGTGTTGCTGGTGACGGCGTGTGTTCGCCGCTTGAGTTGCCATCATCCAGTACTGTACGGCCTCTGATATCGTCAGGCTGACTGTGTCAAACACCGAGCCGGCTATTAATAGTGGAGATCTACTGAGCGCCAAGACCGAAAGCCGCCCATGGGGAAGCCATTTTGGCTGTTCGGTCGAACGATCCGAAGGTGGAGTATGACCCCCACGCTATTCCGAACCGGGCAAGTGAGCGATCCGATATATCTGGAAATATTAGCAATTACGCGTGAAGACTAAAGGTCATCCGTAAGTGTGAACTATGAAGTAGACTAAGAACATAAACTAACTATCACCTATCTCGAATCACCGTCATCTGTGCTACGTACTTGAGAAACAGGAGCACACTGCAGTACATCGATAACGGCTGGGATCTTTCGCAGTCGTCTATATTCGTTTAGTCAATCCCAGGCAATCCAGTGAACGATATGCAGCTCATAGACGGAAAAGAAGTGGCGAAGCATAACAGCAAGGAGTCTTGTTGGCTAGCGATCAATGGCACGGTATGGGATGTGACAGGTGAGACGATGTCCACCACTACGTGCTACTCAACAAGTCTGACAATACACCAGACTTTGTCGCAAAGCACCCAGGCGGGTCCCATCTCATACTAAAGAATGCTGGCCAAGATGCCACTGACGAATATGACGAGATCCACTCCCCAGAGCTGGTAGAAGAGTCGCTTGGACCAAAATGCCGGATAGGCAAAGTGGACGCCACCACCATCCCAAAGATGGTTCCGAAACCGAATCTCCAGAAGCAAGCTGCGAAAAGCCCGCCACTAAGCAGCATGATCAACCTAGACGACTTTGAAGCAGTGGCAGAGAAAACTATGGCCCCGAGCACGTGGGCTTACGTGTCCTCTGGTGCCGACGATGAGATCACGAAGATACAGAACAACAGAGCATACCGAAAAGTGTTCCTCAGAGGCAGGGTGTTACGCAATGTCGGCGCAGTAGACTCTAGTACGACGATTCTGGGGCAGAAGTCTTCCTTCCCGGTTTATACATCGCCGGTGGGGCTTGCGAAGCTGGTGCACCCGCAGGGCGAGTGCGCAATAGCTGCTGCGGATGGAAAAGAGGGCGCCATCCAGGTCGTCAATACCGTTTCGAGTATGCCGATTGAGGCTATCATGGATGCCAGAGTGCACAAGGACCAACCCATCTTCTGGCAACTCTATGTGGACAAGGACCTCAAGAAATCGGAAGCATTTGTACGGCGCGTGGAGAAATGTGGTGTGAAGGCAATCTGGCTTACGGTAGACTCTCCCGTCATCGGCAAGAGGGAGCGAGACGACCGAGCTAAGGGCGTCGTGGATATTGAAGAGAAGATCGAAACGGTCGTCGAGACGCCAAAGTCGCAGGGCATAGCTGCGGCAAACACAGGGTTCATCAATGCAAGCATAGACTGGAGTATTGTGGAGTGGTTACGAGGGATCACGAAGTTACCTATAGTGGTGAAAGGCTTGCAGTGCGTTGAGGACGCCATACTAGCGTACGAGTGCGGAGTCGACGGCATCGTCCTCTCGAATCATGGAGGCCGTTCACAAGACACGTAAGTCAAATAAGGCCTCGCTTGGGGCTTTTGTGTCAACTAACAACGTCCAGGTCCCAGCCACCACTCCTGACACTCCTCGAGATCAATAAGTATGCACCCCATATCATCGGCAAGCGCATGGAGATCTTTGTCGATGGGGGGATCAGGCGAGGCACAGATATAATCAAGGCCCTGGCACTTGGTGCTACTGCTGTGGGAGTTGGAAGGCCGGTACTATATGGTCTTTCTGCGGGCTATGGCGAATATGGTGTGCGAAGGATGTTACAGATTCTTCGAGATGAGTTCCAGACCAACATGGCGTTTGTGGGAGCGAAGAACGTGAAGGAACTGAGGCGTGAAATGTTGAATACGAGGAAGTTGGAAAAGTTGATGACAGGCTCTGTCAGATTATAGAAGAGATATCATAGAGAAGATCAGCTTCAGCCCAGACGTTGCTCATGCATAGAGATATTCTTAGCGGAGGCGATGCTATGACGTCTGCAGCCGAGCGGCTGAATACTGTACACATGCATGTAGTAGTAATACGTATTGGACGAGTGTATGTATGCACAAAATAGGGTGTCCTATAACGCTACCATTGCCTAGGCTGCTTCCTTATTCTCAGAGGTTACACAAATCATCCCACGCGGGGGTAAATGAGATGACCCCAGCACCCCAATCCTACTCCGCAGTGTGGGGTCAGGTTCTACCTCTCGGACTGACTTGAGCCCAACAGACGCCGAAGACCTCAGGCCGGGTAAGATACATGTGCAACTAGCTGAATACGGAAGCTGACTTTGGTACGGCCTCGAAGCTCGTATCCTAGGCTGGGTACACCCTTCAACCTGGAGACGGAGAAACTTGACTATGCCATCTGTCTTTGGTCTTTTCTCGTTAAGAGGCCGCACCGCGTTGGTAACTGGAGGGACAAGAGGGATTGGGGAAGCACTTGCTGTAGCGCTCGCGGAAGCCGGATCTGATATCATTCTTGTCCAGGTGAGTTCACGTTGGTGTCCCCTTGCTCTAGGGATAGACTAATAGGTAGAAGAGGGATACTAGCAATACTTCGACCCAAGAGAAGATAGAAGAATTAGGGCAAAAAGCATACATCTACACCGCAGACTTAGGCTCAGCATCTGAAGTTGCCTCATTGGTTCCGAGAGTGTTGCAGGATGGCCATGGTATCGACATCCTCGTCAATTGTGCCGGCATTCAGAGAAGGCATCCAGCGCATCAATTCCCAGACAATGATTGGAATGAGGTAAGCATCGTTCATCAATCTTTTCGACAGACCTCATCATACATTGTAGGTTATCCAAGTGAACCTGAGCACAGTCTTCACGCTTTGTCGAGATGTGGGAGCTCACATGCTCACTCGAGAACCGAAAGACGGGCACCGCGGATCTATCATCAACATAGCTTCCCTCGTCTCGTTCCAAGGCGGGATTACTGTCCCAGCATATGCAAGTGCCAAAGGCGGCATCGCGCAATTAACGAAAGCTTTCTCGAATGAATGGGCCTCCAAAGTGATCAATGTCAATGCCGTACGTGCATCTGCCAAAAGTGTCGTTATGCAGTACATTGACGTCTTAGCAGATTGCTCCGGGCTATATTGCGACAGATATGAATGAAGCACTCATCAAGAATGAGGAGCGTGCTGCGTCCATTCTGGCTCGCATACCCGCCGGGCGTTGGGGCGTTCCAGATGACTTCAAAGGCTCTATCATCTTTCTAGCTAGTCGGGCAAGCTTATATGTCTCAGGAGAGATTCTGACTGTGGATGGAGGTTGGATGGGTAGATGAGTAGATCGGACATGTAGTGAATGGAGATTGGTAGCTGGAACGCGCACATGTTATCGCGGGTCATGGCTATGTGCCGCTCGGCAACTTGACCCAGATGTCCTTCCTAAAACTTACGCCTTACCTCAAATATCCAGTAATGCAAGAGCCGACTCAAGCTCAGGCCAGAGTGGTGGAATATCTAGATCCATCAGTACTTGGCATATCATGCAGTGACATTCGAGGCTACGGAGGGAGCTTCCTTTCTTGGCATGGAAGGTGGGTATGGTGGGGGTCACAATGTACTGCTACCTTGGTTCCCTTGGACCATACCCGTTCACGGGGGCAAGATTGTACGTCTTCTTCGGCTTTCGCCATTATCTCTATTTGAGTAAGTCTTCGGCCTCTTCCCTTCTCATTTCATCTACACCTTCCAAAATGGCGCCCTCCCTCATAGATGAAGCATCCACTGGAACCTCATCCTCCCACATCGAGAACAGCAAAGCGCTGAAACCCGGCATTTACGTACCGACCGTCGCCTTCTTTTCTTCTGACGAAGAAGTTGACGTAGAGACTACCAAAAACCATGCCATTTTCCTTGCCCAGTCTGGTGTTACCGGACTTGTTACACATGGCTCTAACGGCGAGGCGGTGCATTTGGATCACGAGGAGAGGATGCTCATAACCAAGACTACACGCGAAGCTCTGGATAGTGCTGGCTACGCCAACATGCCTGTTATCGTGGGCTGTGGTGCACACTCCACCAGAGAGGTCATCAAGCTTTGCAGAGATGCAGCGGCTAGCGGTGGTGATTATGCTCTGGTCCTCCCGCCTAGCTACTACGGTCCCCTCCTCAATTCCGAACTCATCCTCAACCACTTCCGCAACGTCGCTGATGCAAGCCCAATACCACTCATGATATACAACTATCCCGGCGCCGTCTCAGGACTGGATCTGAACTCCGACCAAATCCTCGAACTTGCCCAGCACCCGAAGATCGTCGGCGTGAAATTGACATGCGGCAACACTGGCAAGCTCGCGCGCATTGCTGCGGCGGCTCCGCCTGGCTTCCTGACCACAGGAGGCTCAGCCGACTTTATCCTTCAAACGCTGGTCGTCGGAGGACACGGTGTTATTGCCGGACTGGGTAACATCGCACCAAAAGCGTGCATCAAGACAATGCAGCTATATGAGCAAGGCGCAGTCAAGGAAGCCAGAGAGATGCAGGCTGTGGTAGCCAGAGGAGACTGGGTTGCCATCAAGGGAGGCTTCGTCGCCGTGAAGGTGGCCCTGGAGAAATATCAAGGCTACGGAGGGCTTCCACGGCTACCAACCGCCATGCCAGTGAAGTCGCAAAGAGCAGAACAGGAGGTTGGCTTCGCGGAGCTCATGCAATTAGAGAACAGCTTGTAAACATCCATAGAAATAGCAAATATTCTTGTTTCCGGTCGTGATAGATCGTGGTTCGGGAGGCGTTCGGCTGTTTGACCCCCACGCATCCCGCACTAGTCCTATTTGCAGTTAGTGCAACCGTGCCTTCCACCTTTAGCTTTCCCCATACTCCGCAACACGTACCCTTGGGGTTGAAAGAGGGGTGCAAGAGACCTCCACACGCCCTGACAGCAGCTGGTCGCAGCATGGAGGGCACGGAGACGACACATGGCAGCCCCATGTCTGTGGATTGTAGTGCGACCGGTGCGGCCAGTACGGAGGGCCAACCCAAGCATCGACCTCGGGCGAGTCGTAAAGGCCAACCTCGTCGCTTCATCTGCGAATACACTGGCTGCGACAAGAAGTACTCGAGAGCTGAGCATCTTGCGCGGCACCAGCTGAATCGTGAGTTTGTCTAGCACTAAGCAGTCTATCTCCTAACAAAGTCCAGATAATCCAAAGCAGATCTATTACTGCACTGCCGAGGGCTGTAATCAGCGCTTCGTAAGAACAGACTTGCTCGCCAGACATAGGGAAAGACACGCATCATTTTCTACAGGCGCTCGGAGAGACAGCATAGCTAGCGTTCAGAATGGTGTGCCGCTTCCAAACCCGCAAGATTGGACTTCACCAGGACCCTTTCCTTCACAGCCACGCGTCAGCTCCATGTCGCAGTCTCCACTACTGCAAAGGAACGACTCCATCACTGGCACTGTCCGGACTACGTCAAGCTCTTTCAGTCTTGCGTCGAAACCTGGAGACGCAGTGACGGAGCCCTTGTACCCTCGCGATACCGCACTGGGTAGCAGCATGACCCAACCAGGCCCGACACCTGGTGAAAGGGGTGCATCTGCAATGCTCACTCCCGATTCTGGAAATGCTCAGTCCTTCAACTACGCCTCTGCCCAACGACATCCACCTCGACCGTCTTGGCACATTCCTGCCGGTCAGCAAGCTCTCAGTACGGACATACTACAAAGTCCAGGCCAGAGTCTGTTGGCAGGTCAAGAACCCGAGCTCAGTCAAAACGTGGCTCAACACGCTACAGGCTTTTATGGGGACAGCCAGGCAAACAGGGATAACTTTGCGACTTGGCTCTTTGATAGTCCTGGTTCTGCTGGAGACTTTGATATGGCGAACCTGCCTTTTCTGGACTTCGGACTTGAGTCCACCTTTTCCGACGCCTTCAACCATATCCGAGACTTCGATGTAGCATCCAACAGTGCGCGAACCAACAGCTCTGATTTCCGGCTCTACGATACGGCTGAACCTGCTGATGTTCACATTACAGAACTAAAGCGCGCTGAACTGTTACAGCTCATACGTGCATTTCTACGACGGAGACGATTTCCGCTCCTCCTACCTGCAGATACCATCTTAGAGGAGACCGGGGATGGTGATTTGCCTCGGCTTAGTACCACTGTTCTCCGGAGATGCATGTCTGCATTCTGGAAACACGTAGCTGTGCAGATGCCAATCGTGCACCGGCCCACTTTCTCCAGCGAAAGTTGCCCGCCCCTACTCCTGCTCTCCATGATCGCATTAGGCGCCGCAGCTTTGGTCAGACTCAACACAAAAGGTACCATGGAAGACTATCAGCAGTTTGGTAATCTCCTTGCCTCTAATTTGAGATGGGAGATCTTCACGGATGAGGACGCCTCGCCTCCCGCGGAACTCTGGGTTGCACAAGCTCTGCTACTGCTGGAATTTTACGAGAAGATGTTTGCTACGCGCCGGCTGCATGAACGAGCGTAAGTATATGATAACGTTCGTAAATGGCAGCTGCTGACGTGCCTAAGACATATCCATCACGCCTCAACGCTCACTTTACTCCGAAGAGGAAGCCCGCTCATAGGCCGCTCCGGCAGTGAGACTCCGCCGAATCCACAATCGTTCAACACTGGTTCCGAGGATCCCGAGTACTTGCCTCCAGCTACAAGCACTGGCTCTCATACCTGGTGGTGCCAATGGGCAAGGACAGAATCAATGCATCGAGTCGTCTTTGCAGCTTTCCAAATGGATATCCAACATGCGGTCATGTTCGGACATTCTGCAGACATGGCTCCTCATGAGATACGACTACCGCTTCCGTGCGATGAAGCACTATGGAACGCAACTAGCGCAACGAGCGTGCAACAAATGGACACAAACTTGAGAATGTACGGCATCAAACCGATAGGTTTCTTAGACGGCCTAAAGCGGAGCCTGCACGGGCAGGAGGTGAAGACCCATCATTTTGCGCGTATGATACTCATGTCTGGATTGCTTAGTGTGGGCTGGCATATGAGTCGCCGAGAGACACAGCTCAAATGGCTCGACAACAACCCATCTCCCAAAGAGCAAGAACGTTGGCGAAGCATACTACTTCGTTCTTTCGATGATTGGAATCAAAGTTTCGACGATGCACTGGGTATGTCAGAATTCGTCACGACTACACCCAAGAAGAGCGTTCACGAACACCTGGGTAGTCCTTCTGTGCTATATCACCTTGCACACATCAGCATGCACGTCGACATCATTGACTGCCAAGTATTCTCCGGCTCCAAACGTATCCTCGGCCGACATATCTCCAGCCGTGATCGTGCGAATGCAGTCCAGCGCATGAAAGGGTGGACGCATACTGCAGCTGCAAGACACGCTGTTCTGCATTCATTCAAGTTCCTGCACGAAATCCTTGTAAGACCAACGTCGGCAACTGTTCCTCCCGGGAGCGATAGTTGGCACTTCGCACCGATTACATACTCGGCTCGGAATGACCCTCTCAACTATCGTCCATGGGTGGTCTATCTAGCAGCCTTGACATTATGGGCGTACCAACACGCGATCAACGCCCCTGCACCGCTGATTGCATCGACGACTATGTCTCAAGATATGCATAGTAGGGCCTCCGAATATCTTTCCACTTTCTCTGCTATAAGCAATCCTGATGGCTTGGTGATACTTGCTGCAAACGACGGATGCGCGGCGCTGTTGGAGGTCCTGCAGCAAAGCTTTGCTGACGCTGAGAGTGAGATTCTCTTAGAGGCATCGAGTCGGTTGAAGGCTTGCCGAGAAATGTTGGAGCGGGGGTGAAGCTGATAATCCATGCTCTGTGATCTGTGTCAGATTTCCAAAATGGGACCTCAGTTGCCCTTACCAACCGTGTGCAAGCTACCAAAGCCTAGCAAACCAACTCGAGAAGCACCGGGTCGAGAGCGGAAGAGCCGGATATCCAAAGATCCCGCGCGAATGTGCAAGCAGCGTAGCAGCTTGACTTTCAGAAGACGTCCAGGTGCGCACGCTGTCCGCACTTTGCACTCTCATGAAACGACGAGTGAGATCCACGCTGCATCGCGCGTCTCGGAGCACACTTCACACCAAGATAGGCTATATGCCGGTAGGCTTAGGAAGAGTTCCACCATTTGAAGGGAAACAAAAGTTCGGCTTGACTTTGACGAAAGGCACAAACAGTCATGTATATCAATAATATATACTGTATGTACCTCTCCGGCTACCACTCCCTAATAGATCCATCAGGACCAAAGAACTCTTTTGGAGGCCAGGGTGACGTCTCCGCTGCAATCTTACGGATCATGTTTTCGTCAATGTCGATACCCAGGCCGGGACCGGTGGGAGCCGCTACATGGCCATCCACGATATCGAAAACGCTTTGATCCTTCAAGTATGTGTTTAGATCGATGTCTCCAGCCTCTACGTTGTAGTGCATCCCCAGACTCATCTCTAAGATGACGAAGTTGGGCGTCGAAATACCGACGTGAAGAGAGGCAGCAAAGGCAATAGGTCCGAGAGGACAATGCGGCGCAATAGCAACATCGTATGCCTCCGCCATACTTGCCACACGTCTGGTCTCAGAGATGCCACCGCAATGCGCAATATCTGGCTGCAATATATCGATCGACGTATCTTCCAAGAAACGCTTGACATCCCACCGGTTGTACAACCGCTCGCCAAGGGCAATCGGGATAGACGTCATCCCAGAGAGCTGCTTGATAGCTTCCGGGTGCTCCGAAAGTAGCGGCTCCTCGATGAAAAGAGGCCTGTACGGTTCCAGCGCCTTCGCGAGCTGCTTCGCCATCGGCTTATGCAGCCGACCGTGAAAATCTAACCCAGCATCCAGACCCACAGCCTTGACAGCCTTCAGCCTCTTAACTGTCGCATCCAGGACGGACGGTGAATCAAGCCAGTTCACATCCTCCGTGGCATTCATCTTGACGCAAGTGAGTCCTTGCGCCTTTCGCGCTTTGGCCGCGACTTCGATGTCTTTAGGCCTGTCGCCGCCAATCCAGCAGTAAACTTGGCACTTCTGCCGTACTTTGCCGCCGAAGAGCTGGTACAGCGGCACGTTTAGTTTGCGGGCTTTGAGGTCCCAAAGCGCGATGTCGATGCCGGAGAGGGCGGACATGAAGACTGCGCCGCCGCGGTAGAAGCCGAGGCGCCAGATCAGTTGCCAAATGTGTTCGATGTTGCTATGTCATCTTAGCTTGCGTGCTTTGCTTCTTGGAGGCGTAGGTAGACTTACTCAGCGTCGAGACCTTTGATGCGGACAATGATCTCGTCTAATGAGCCCTCGACGGCAAGGGTGTGCCCTTCGAGGGTCCCTTCTCCCCAGCCGACATGGCCCTCATCATCTGTAATCTTGACGAACAGCCACCGCGGCTTGACTCGGAAGTACTCGACTGTTTGAATAGGTGCCATGGCTGTCTTTGTAGGCTGGAAAACGTGGTCCTGCTGCGCTCAACCGCCTTGCATTGGAGTTAGTGCGATATCTATTGCCTCCAGAAGCCAATGTATTATCTGGGACATCTTCAACATTGCCATGAAAGTACGAATAGCCGATCTATCAGGCACCTGGACGGGCTGCATTCGCCGAGCCGCACACAGTGGTAGTCAACCGTTTCGGATTCGGCACAATGATGTTTATCCCACCCCGCTCTGCCCCGCGTGCTCGATTCCTGCGGGGTGGCGCCCCCAAACTCAGAGTTGGGGGCTTATCGATATGGATCCCACCTCTAGGGCATCCCTGGGAAGCGATATCGAACATCAACGCCGCCATTGCCAATCCTGAGAGTCTGTATATTGTAATCATCCACTTGAAACATGGCAGACAAACTGCCCAAGTTCTCCGATCTACCACTTGGCAAAGATGACCCATTTCTGTCGGCTTGGGGGCTGTAAGTAGACAAGCGCGTGCGAACTGATAGCAAGAGTGGTCAGTATTGAACAAGAATAGGTATGGCAAAGATGACCAACTTGGCTTTCTCAACCGGTTGACGGAAGATGTCGTTCTTGAAGCGGCAAAGGAGATCAAGACGGGGAAACGGTACGGTTGCTCAGAATAGCCGGATCGCGGTTCTCATAACACTTCCAGAAATGTGTGTTTACTGAGGACTCCTGAAGGGTCTCCATGGATTGGCGACTTGACGCCATTGATATTCCTTTCTTTGGCAGAAAGGTAGGTTGGACGTGCACTTCGTGATAAGGCTGGATTGACTGACTGAGAGCTTTCGGTAGCCGTTCGAACAGCACATTATCAAGGCAAAGGATGAGTACTGCAACGATGATCAGTGGTTCATAAACACTCAAAGCAGCAGCCAATGTAAGTGACTGGCTCTTCAGAACCTGATTATCCAAGCCAACATGATCAAATAGGGGACGGATTCCGCCACTTCGGTTATCAGAAGGAGAAGAAGTTCTTCAACGGCATGACCATGGAAGACATCCACGACAACCCTAAGGGCACGAAGAACGGCATTGGCGGTAAGCGATATGCTTTCCGTCCGCAAAGAGTCCTTACCTAACCCGTGCAAGCTTGGTCAAAGCAGGGTATAGTAGGCAGAGGCGTCCTCCTAGACTACCGTCGCTGGGCAGAGGCGCGCGGCAAAGCGCCCAGTCCATTCTCAACTCACGCCATCAAGCTCGAGGAACTACACGAGATTGCTCGAGAGCAAGGCGTAGAGTTCAAGTTCGGCGACATTCTTTTCGTGCGCTCAGGTACGTTTCTGCAATGCACTGGACCAGAACCCGCTGTTAAGGAACGTCTAGGCTACGTCAAGGAAATCGAGCAGAAGTCGAAAGAGGAGCTCGAGGCCATGGCGAAGGCGGAGACACATGCTTTCATTGGCGTAGAGCAGGGGTACCACGTCCTGGAGTGGATATGGAACAACTTCTCTGCCGTAGCTGGAGACCATCCGAGCTTCGAATGCTGGCGTAAGACCCTCCGCCACGTTTACCATGTCGGTGTTTGAGGCGAGGCTGATGGATGTGACCAGCGACGAAAGAAAGCTATGCTATGCATGAAGTGCTGATTGCGGGCTGGGGGTGCCCTATTGGTGAGCTATTCGATCTAGAGGCGTTGTCGAAACAGTGTGAAGAGCTGGGAAGGTGGTCGTTCTTTGTCACTAGTGAAGTGTGCAATGTGCCTACTGGAGTCGCTAGGTGAGTGATTACGGTGCTCTGTTTTGTCGATGCTCGCTGACACGCGTTCTAGTCCCCCAAATATCTTAGCTATCTTCTAGGGCTTAAAATTTCCTAGAGGTGCCTGATGCTAGATGATGATAGAACTACAAAGCCTTGATTCGTCACTCTTCAATCCCAGTCCATGGTTATGGGACCACTTCAGCTGGGCCTGATACAAGTACTTTGATACACATTCGTGCCATTGGTTCACCACACCTAGAACCACTGATTTACGCCAGTGGTAAAATGAACTTCTGCAAGAAACATGGATCAATTTTCGGGATTGATATACGCTCATGGAGATAATGATGTCTCTAATCTGATCGAGTCTGCGCAGAACGCTGTAACGACAAATCCACCAGCAGCTACAGCTGTATCCTCCGAGTCTGTTTCCGACTCAATACGCGCTGTCCAGATGTACGCCATCAACGCGAGAGCCCCCAGGTGGGCGGATCTGTAGCAATGCCGAGACAATCCTCGCACCATCTGCAGAGATGGCCTAGGCACGTACAGCGCCACTGTGACCATGCACGGTGACGCGCCACTCGCATCGCTGTTTGAAGAAGTTCAAGCCCAGCGTCCGACTAGCCCGTAAACTTGAACCTCGTCGCCTCCAGCCTTCCCAAGCCCTCGCGAGGCGCGACATTCCGTCTACGGTACGAGTTCGTGAAGTCCTGCAGAAGCATCCTAATCTTCCGAGTTTCGCCGCTCTGGATACGTTGTTCGATGTTGCGCAATAGTCTTTCTTGCTCCTGCGGGGTAACGCTGCCTTGCGGAAGCAGAGCGACCGTAGAGCCGACCCAGCCAGCTGTTTCGCGTGGCAGAATCTGGAATAGTGCCAGTACTACGCCGCTTGCGTCGGGCCAGCAGTCGGCAGGGAAGGTGTACATCAATCCTGTCAGCAGACGCTGAACCATGACTTCTCCTTGCTGGATGGCAAGCTGCTTGACGGCTTGCTGCACTTCCGGTGGGTTCCCGCGAGGCTTGGCTGAATCGTCCGCGAAAGATACGGATGAGCTCGGGCTACCCTCTGAGCCATAAGCGAGGAAGTCTCGGAGGAAATGGAGGGTGGCAAGAAGCGGCTCCTCCTTGAGAAGTGTCAGAGAAGAAGCTGCGGCAGAAAGGATGGATTGCATGAGCTCTGAGCCGATAAGGGGGTGTGGGTGGTAGAGTAAGACGTCAATGGTGAGGCGGAAAAAGTCCTCAATCACTGCGATGCGTTAGCAAGTACCAGCAGGCTAGCAAGGGGCTAACTTACCATCCGGAAGCTCCTCAGGAGGCAGGTCATTTAGCGCTCGGAGGAAAGTGGTTGCTTGTTGCTGGTAGAAGGTGAAGATTGCGTTGAGGGTTTCTTTGCTAACGTCGGGAGACTCGTCCGTGAACTCGCGGACCATCGCATCGGTTGCCCAGAGGAAGCACCCCTGCCTTGATGCAGTAAATCCAGATGCGAGCTTCTCAGCCAGCTGTGGCAGCAGGGGTGCAATAGCCGTACGGTAAGACAGGATCATATAACGCCATAATCTGCACATCCTCTCCAGTACAGGCACAGAGTTTGAGAAGTTGTCGATGATGGCAGCCAAGACTGGGAATATCTCCTGGCAGTATGTGACCGCCGGATTCGCTTCGCCGGGTCTTACATAAGGCTGTATCCATTGTACGAAGATGGTGACCAGTTGAAGGGTGTCTAAGGAAGTTAGCGAGAGTCAAACATGGCCGTTCACAAAACTCACCAGCAAGGGCTTCCTTGCTCGCCTGGTCGGTTGCTGATTGAGCCATTGCCATTAGTCGCTTCATTACCGGGTCGCAGCAGAGCTTGAAGGATTGGTAAACTTGGTCCGGTGGCAGTCGCGCCACAACGGACGCGATACCCTCGGTAAGCTCGTCCTGACTTGAGGCTGGTAGATTGGGTAGTGTAGACTCATAGAAGCTTTGCAGCTGTGGAATGTAGCCTTTCAGCAGGTCCGCACAGTCGTTACAGAAGAACCGGAAGGAAAGTGCTGCGGCCCGCACGACTTCCTTAGAGGCGTGCTGAAATGCAGCCATGATATAGTCGAGTTGCGCTTGGAGGGTGTCTGGGTGTTGCGCGGTCCATTCGGTATACCGACCCAGTGCCATCACGGCCTGAAAGCGTACCTTCTCCTGATTGGGGATCTGCACGATAAGTGGAATTAGACGCGGAAGCATAATGTTCTCATCCGGCGGGACCATTCGACCCATCGCCCGCATACTGAATAGAGGCGCCTCGAGCCTCTGCCATTCAGGAACCTGGCCCTGGCTGACTTGGTTGCCGTGGGTGTTGACCCATTGTTCGATGAGAACATAGGATTTCTGCAAGCACTCCGTCACACCAATAACTTCGCAGCAGTCCTTCAGGACGTCACCCATCTGGTGCCTGAACTCTCTAAACTTGTCCTCCTGCTCGCGGTCGCCATCGAACAAGTCATTGTCGTTGCCACTTTCCGGCTTCGGATACTCCAAGTGACCGATCATAATGTCGACCAGCTTCGAGTAGACGTCCACGAATTGTAGCCTCGCCTGGATGTAGCGCTCCAATGTGATATACTGTTTAAGTTCGTACCAGAAATTGAATGTTAGGCCGATGACGTCTTGCTCCTTGTCCCGAGCAGCACATTCGAGCACGGCCTCAACCAAACCTCGGAAATCATCTGACATCCGTGCGATGAGCACTACCCAGGCTTCTCCAGCTTCAGCAAATACCCTCGTGATGCCCTTGTAGACTTCCGTATCGTCACTGTCAACAGCCTCTGCGATCTTCGGTTGCAAAGCGAGTATCCGTGGGTAAAGCGTTTTGATGGTGCTCAAGCACTCGTCGACATCTCTTGTCTCCTTGAAAATGGCGCAAAGAGTTTCCACCGCGGCTTCGAAAGATTGATCGGAATCAAGACCACCGAAGATGACGTTCAGTAAAGGTGAGTTCACGATGTCGTTCAAGGGTACCTCGCGTATCCAAGAGGTTATGCAGTCCATAAGTTGAGGATTCTTGGGCGCCGATTCTGAACCAAACTGTCAGCCAATGCACTTGACACCACACTCTTGAGCCCTACCTGAAGACTGAGCGTACTGAACGAGGAGTTGCAGAACCTGCTGTCCATTCTCCTCCAGTAGTTCCATTGTTCTGTCTCTTAATTCGTCCTCCTGTTACACGCGTATTAGATTCTGGCCCAATGTCGCACCGCTAAAGGAGGTTGAATCCATGGTATGGTTTCGGAGTCGCAACGTACTGTAAGGTTGATCTTGCGTCCTTCAGTCACTTCTTCCGGGAGGACGTGGAGGAACTCCAGGATGCAAGCAATGCCGTTCGGATCGCTACTGAGTGTCGAAACCACCGTCTGAAGGACATCCTTCCACTCTAGCATCTGAATCGCCAGGTTCGCCAAACACACACATAGCTGAGTTCTGATGGGTTTAGGTCCTTTGCTGTAAGTGGCGAGAAGAGAGAGCAGCGAGTCGCGAAGTTGTGGTAGGGACTCCCTGGGTAATTGGTGGAAGTCAAATATGATCTGGCATTGTCAGTTGTCCGAAACGTCCCATGCTTCTTAGCTGTGGCTGATTACCTTGCCCTTCAATGTCGTAGCCGCAAATAGCTTCGCTTCGTCGGCGGATTCTGGCGACTGAAGAATAGCGAATGTTGTAGTCCATGCCTCCCCCTGTTGCATATGTTCAGCCATTGTTCACTCTGGAACCCCACCACCCCCTCCAAGACTGACTGATTTCTGGAACTGCTCAAGGAATTCGTGGGCTTGACCCTTCTGCGCACGATCGACATTGGATTGCATGGCCGCAAGGGCCGCCAAAACAGGCGCAAAGGCCTGCTGTGCTCCGTTCATGGCTATGGTAGTTGGCAGGCGAGTAGCGCGGGCCGCGCAGAGGATAGGTGTCCCGCTCCGCTTCGAAGATTGCTAAAAGTCTCTTTCTTAATGTCGAGCTTGTTGCGAAAGTGTGTGTTCCAGTAGTGACAGTGCTGCAATAATAGTATAAGTGGTTTGCAAGTTGAGATCTTGCGTCGGAGTTTGTATTTATTTCATGAAGCAGTGATGCATGATTGTAGCGGCTCCTTCCCCGAACCCAGCAACTGCGGCGACAATCTTCCGGACTTTCCCCGGTTTGGAGCTCGCGAGCAAAGCGCATCCGTGAACGACACTTCGGACAAGCCATACATTAGTCTCGACATCCCGATCTCCTACGCATTCGTGACAGCTCGCAAACTAGTCGCGTACTGATCTCCGACTTCGCATTCAATTCCTACACGCAGTCGCCCAACGGTACATACTGTATCCCTCCCGCCAACCCAACTTTCATAACAACTTCCCTTAAACTTACCCAACAATGGACCGACGCGGCGGCGGAAGAGGCAAGGTCCTCCTGCCACCTATCAACTGCATTTTCAAGCTCCTCCAGACACGGGCGAAGGTTTCGATATGGCTTTACGAACAGCTTGGAATCAGGATTGAGGGCACAATCAGAGTAAGAGGGAATGCGCTGTCGCACGGCAAGGCGTTATATTGATTGGTGTATAGGGATTCGACGAGTTCATGAACCTTGTCATTGACGACGCGATCGAGGTCAAGCAGCCAACAAGGCAGGATCCAGAAGAGTCGAGGAGAGCATTGGGTAGGGCGTACAGCCGCTGAAGGACTGAGAAACAAGCTGACAATGACACAGGTCAAATCTTGCTGAAGGGAGACAACGTTTCGCTTATTCAAAGCTTGTCATGATGCAATCAAAGATACGGAACGTCGTGGGAGTAAATTGGCTGCTTAGAGGGCGGTCTCGAGGACCAAACTTGGGGAGTATGTTATGGAGCAGGGACGAGACGAATCATCGTGAAGTCGATTTATTGCGAGGCTTCAATACACTGCCATCACCGATAACGACGGCATCGACAGGCCAATCCCAGGACTCGGTCGGTAGGCGTTGTCCCACAGGGAGGATCTGCTCGGAGAGAGCCAGTCCAACTGTAATATTGTCAGTTTACCAGCGAACGAATACAGGGAAGGAAAAGCAAATGAAATACCCAGAAATGGCTTTTTTCGTCCGCCATAGCAACACCTCTCCAGAAATGTGTCATAGTACGCCTTACCGTGACCCAGCCGGCTCAAGTCGAGATCGAAGGCTAGGCCTGGCATAACTATAACATCCAGACTATCCCCTCTGTCTTCTGGCATGGCACCATCCGTAACACCCATTCCGCCGAAGCAGTTGAGTCTTCCATCTACAGTATCGCTGCCAATAGACGGAATGCCCCACTTGTCGGCCTTGAGCGAGTTACGGTCTTCCAGAGACCGAAGCTGCAGCATGTCCATGACTTCTTTCCGAACCTTATGGCTTTCGTCTGTAGGCGTCTTGTAGATGAAAGGGATGAATACTTCCTTGCCCGAGCGAAGAGCATCATCTACTATCTCCCCAGTACTAATCTCACGACCAGGCATGGACATGAAGATGCTAATTCTCCGGGCTTGCTTATACTCTGGGAGAGATAACAAGGTCTCCCGAGCAGCAATGGCTCAAGAGGAGTCAGCATGCATCACCGTGCAGAACGTATAATATTGATGAGACGGACACTGTTGTGCTATTTCATTCTCCGTCATAGAAGCTAATGATTGTCGAATTTGCTTGCGAAGGGACTTCTTGCCTTCCACTCCGTTGTGGATAGGAGTAGAATCTGATGCCATTGCTCTGATACGCCCAAATGAAGTGTTCTTGAGAGCGAGACGCTGCGCGAATGTTTGCGCCTGCCAATGTGAAACGCAATGATGGCCTTTGAATACACTGGCTGATAGCTTTGAACACATGCCGTCTTCGGCTCAGTTATGCAAGCATCGCTGTTGTCGCACCTCTCGTAACACTGCTCATTTCATTGTCCATTCGGATCTGGGTATATTCACGTCTAGTAAGGCTGAAAGTCCGTTGTGTCAGCCACTTTTCGACGTTGCCACTCCGCTTTCCCTGACCCTGGTCTCCGGGGCTTGGCACATCGCAACACTGCCATCACGGCTGCGACTCCCTGCCAACTTCCGAACAACCACACTCCTCCCACCACACCCCGCCTGTACACACCATGAGGTTACCCTCCGCCTACGCCTTGACGGCCAGCCTGGCTTTTGCGACACTGGCTGTCGCGGACTCTTACGACTCTGACCTTGTCGGCACCTGGTCAACAAAGTCGAACAAGACCCTTACCGGACCTGTACGTCCTCACGAAAGCGCTTGTGCACATGCGCATGATCTGGATGAACTTAATATACTGACTGTGCTTATAGGGTTTCTACAACCCTGTCGCTGACGAGTTCATCGAGCCTTCGCGCACTGGCATCTCCTACTCCTTTACTAGTGATGGATACTACGAGGAGGCATACTACCGCGCAATCGCCAACCGTACGTCTCACATCCTTGCACTGCGCCTGCTGAAGAACAAAGGCACTGCAAATCTGGAATAACCTTATTTGGCTAACACCTCACAGCACAAAACCCAGCCTGCCCAAGTGGTATAATGCAATGGCAGCACGGCACCTACACAATCGACAATGGCTCCCTCCTCCTCACTCCTTTTGCCGTTGACGGACGACAACTTCTTTCCTCCCCATGCGAATACGACAACTCCATCTACACACGCTACAACCAGTCGGAGACATTCAAAGTACGTCTCCCATTACCCGTACTTTGCCAGCCCTTTCAACATCCGCTAACGCTTCCTCACAGTCCTACGAAGTCCTGACAGATGCCTACCACAACATCCAACGTCTGAATCTCTTCGAATTCGACGGCTCCCCAATGAATCCCATGTACCTGGTCTACAGCCCACCAGAAATGCTGCCAACCTCTACCCTCAACCCGACCACCTCGGCCACCGCGGGCGCGACCAGCACTTCGTCCAGCAAGAAGCGCAACATGAAGCGTGACGGAAGAGAGGTCCCACTAAACTTCAAGATGCAGAAGAAGGGCATGGACACCATGAACCCAGACCGTTGGTGGTGGATTGGCCTGACTCTGACCGGTGTTGGCGGGCTTCTTTACTTTGGTCCAAGGAGAATGGGATTGAGCATTTGAGTGCTGTGATTCTGGGCGTATGAATTTGTTGCAGCAGTAAAAAGGCAAGAGCGAGATCCGTCTTCCTCTACGACATAGACATTACTGGCGTTTTCAAGGCTCAGGGGGATATGTAATTATGGGCTTTTTGCTGCTTTTGGAGATATGGATTGCAAGACTTTTATGTACAGGATACATGACTATGGTTTGCCAATTTGTGTTCCCAATCTGAAGTGCTGATCTTTCCAAAATTAATTGAACAAGAGTGTCAGTCTGGTCTCCCTGTTGGCTGACCCAACGCTAATTCCCCAATCGCTGCAATCTGAACCCCTATCCCACGTACTCACCGCTCGGCGTCCATCTAAGACCAAATCGCACCATCCAAAGCTCGTCCTTCCAAACCCTCCTTTCCCCTTCAAGCACCCCGTTTCAATCTAACCAGCATCTGATAAAACCCGGCGTCCCACCCGACACAAACCAGATACTCCAACCAGAGCCTCAACCCAGGTTCCTCAGCCGCATCCGCCTCCTCGAACGCCTTCATAATCGTCTCCGGCCCGATCAGTTGCACCTTCAACCGCGACTCCTTCTCCCAGTCCCTCAGCTCCTCCAGATACTCCGCCATCGCCTTTCTAACTTTCCGATCCGCACTCGCTTTCTTCTCCCTCTCCTTCTTCTTCGCCTCTTCCTCCTGAGAGCGCCCGCAGATGCCAGACTCGTCACTAGACTCCACCAAACCCTCCCTATCCCCTTTGCCCAGGGGCCCGACATACCCCGGCATCGGCCAGAAATGCATCCGCAACGCCTCGGTGACCCAGTCCGGCCTTCCAACCGCCGACAACTGCACCGCCCAGTACCGCTTCACGGCCGCGGGGACGCTGGCGCTCACCCTGTCGTGATCCAGTCGGTCGCTGAACCGCGGCTGGCTGTAGCTGCCGAAGTAAGTGTATTGGATTTCGTCGTTTGCGGTTTCGTTTTCTTGACTCTTCCCTTTCCCAGGCTCGGGGCCAGCGGAGCCAGCGGAGCCAGGAGTAGGAGCAGCAGCGCGGCCGATGAACAAAGGCACATTAGTATAATCATCCGGCCCCGGCCCCTCAGCATCGGTATTGTAGAACGCCGTCAACTTGGCCCCATGCAGACCCGGTCCCTTCGGCAGCAGCGGCTCGAAGTGCTCGTCCAGGAGCCAGTAGCACTTGCCTCTCAGCGGCGACGTGGTTGCTGTGGCCGGCACGGCGTAGAAACCGGGGCTGTATTGGACGCCGGCGAAGAGGCTGGTTAGGAAGGTCCAGGTGAAGGTTTCGGTGGCGTGGGGAGGAGGGAGGGCGGGTAGGGAGGGAGGGGGCTGCTGCGTCAGGTAGATGGGCGTCCAGGGTTGTGCTGGAAGTGGAGATGCAGATGGAGAGGGAGATGGAGAGGGAATGGAGTGGGAGGATTGTAACTGTGCGGCCGCCTTCCTCAACTCGACGGCAATGGCGTCTGCGGCGGCGGCTTCGGCGTGGTAGGCGTCGACGAGAGGCATATCGTCCCGTATACGCATGCCAGTTGCGATCTGCCTCAGGAACGGGTTCTGCATCGCGAGAGCAATGTTCTCCTTGTGTGTCAAGGGCTGCTTGGGCGGGGGAAGTCTCGGCTTCTGCTTCTCTTTCTGCTGCTCTTGATTCTGCAGCTGCTTCTTCATATGGTCGATCTCGTCGAGGAGGACTCGCATGTCACGAGCGTGGGCGGAGTCGGCTTCGATGCATCTGCTCTGCAGATCGGCCACTCTGGCCGCTAGGCCTGTAGGTTGAATACGTGGTGTCTGGGGTCGGCGAGTCAAGGCTGCGGAGATTGCGTCCTCGTATGGCCGGGTGCCGTTTGGGCGCTGCTGGTGAGGGAAGCCGGGCATAGTGAAGGTAAAAGAAAAGGAAGATGTTTGATAGTCTGATCTGAATAGACTGCTGATGAATGGGCAATGTAGGACGAAACAACACTGATATGTGTGAGCGCCTGGAATGAGGGCTGAGTGAGGGTGGTCGGAGGATTTCGTGGAACCCGTTTCAGCGTCAGCCACAACTCGACTCGGAAGTGCAGTAAATGGTGTGAAGGATCCGGTAGGTTATGAAGAGTAAGATGGTGCTTTCAGTGAAAATGTGATTCTGGTTCAAGAATCGGACTGTTGTTTCAGTGTTGGCAACAGCTCGAATCGGAAGTGAAGTAGGTGCTAAGAAGGATGTGTTAGAATTCAAAGACTAGAATAGTGCCCTTGATTTGCAGTATAACCTTGGCTTGAGAATCAAGCTCTTGATTGAGATGGAGCTCTTTCAAAGAAAGAAAATGGAAAAAAGAGTGGAGGATATACGAAATGGAGAGATAGGGCAGTAAGCTGTCGAACAGAACTGCTGAGTAAATGGTGTACGAAGTGAGGGATGAAATAGATTCAAATGTTATGCGTGGGACTGAGGAAAAGGAAACCTCCATGAGTAGACCCAACACGCAAGAAACGGTGGTCAGGCGACGTGCTACCAGTTCAAACCATACCTACCTACACGTACCTTAGAGTAGGCAAGGAAACGAATGTCTCAGTTTCCTGCACCAGCTGGAACGGTGAATAGCCCATGAGCCCGTGGCGCAGACCGCCTAGTTACGAGCAAATCGTTAGCCCGTCGAGGGTAGAACACAGCGCTCGAGCAGCCTTCAAAAAGGAGAAAGGGCTGTGTCCATTTCCATACATGTAGTCATGAGCGCGGCCAAGGAGTTGGCTCTGAAGCTTATGCAGAAAAGTTAAAAGCCTAAGGTACCTAAGGTACATGGACCTTGCAGATAGAATCCATAGACAACGGAAGATTTGAGACAGTCTTTCTCAAGCGACCGATCACATAGCCCCCTGCACATCTGCCAGAAGATCGGCCTCCTTCAGTCCGCTCTCCCCATAGCAGAGTTCCCTTCGTATCGCTCATGTATCCTCGATATGCGGCGCAAGTCAGGCAATTCCTTGCGGACCCCTTAATAAAGTGCTCAAAAAGCGCCCTATGAACCACAATGATAGCGCGCAAACGTAAAGTGAGTGCCACAAGTTCAACTGTCGCGCAAAAGGTGCCCCCGCGCCGTCAATTCCCAGTCCAAATCCCACATCATCCACTGATCCCAGAACCCGGCGCGCGTTAGGGAACTTCTTGCCCTATCCGAAGGTAAACCACAAACCATAGCCTTGACTCGCAGAACTGCGCGCAAGCCAACCGGCCGCGCAAACCTCTAAGCCGTGCTTCTCAGTGTCGATTCCCACCTCATTCACTTATCCCAAACCCCTCGCTCGTCAAGCGAATATTTTCCCCTTCGCGAAAGGAAGGTAAACCCCAAACCACACCATGACCCTTATCGCTACGCGCAAGCCAACCGGCCGCGCAAAGCTGCCCCCGCGCCATTATCCCCACTCCCATTCCCACATCATTCACTTATCCCAGCCCCAGGCCCGCATTAAACCCCTTTTTCCCCTGCGAGAAAGTAAACGATGAAACATGAGCTTGACCCGCTGCGCTGCGCTCCCGCCCCTCTGGCAGCGCAAAAGCGCAGGTACGGTTCGTTCCTCCTCGGCCACTAAACCTCGTTCGAAGCGCTTCGGGGAGTCCAGAGATCCCAGGTCAGCTTGTGAGGCCAGAGATGTGTAGTGCTCGCCCCTTCCACAGTACAGGCCTGAGACTTTCGCGAAGGAAGGGGAAAGCTTACATAGGCAAGAACGGGGACGAGTCTAGTCTCAGAAGCAAGGAGGAGGGGAAAGGGAAAAGGAAGGTAGCGGATCGAGAATATACAACAGAAAAACAGCGCCGTCGCGTCCGCTACCTAAAGGCAGGACGAACGGGCTCGTCAGAAGTGGTATAAAGCGGGCTATACAAAAAAAGGACAAGAAAACAAAAGACATTACAAGATATGCAACCGGCCGTCTCTTTCCCTCACAACTCTCTCCTCTTCTCCATCTCTCTTCCTTGTTCTTCCGTCTCTCTCTCTCCCCAGCAATTCGTACAAAAGATCCGTGAAACGTCGTAAATGTGTAACTTTAAAAGAGAGCGCTCCCCCAAAAAAATCTCTTCCTCCGTCTTTCCTCCCCACCCGCCCCCTCATCAAGCTCCCACCACCACCCGAATCAACTCCCCAGCATCTCACACCTCCTCCGTAAACCTACTCCCCCGACTCCCCTCCACCGTCCACAAACTCGCCATCGTAGCCGGCGTATCCGCCCTCTCCCCTCCCCCATGCCCCGCCACGCGCGGGCTTATCGGACTAGCGCGCCCAGGCGTAGTGCCCGGACTCAGCGTCCAAGGCCCACCCGGATGCACGGTCGGCGTGCGCGCCGGCCCGGGCTGGATCATCTCGCGCGTCGGATACTCGTCGTGCGGCGAGCCCTCGCCCTCGCCGCCGTAGAAACCACTGCTGTCGCGGTAGAAACTGTGGTTGCTGAGGGAGCGCGAGGGGTCTGAGTCGTTTCTCTGGTCGCGGGCGGCGGCGGCGGCGGTGCCCGCTGCTGTGCCGACTCCGGCCGCGCCAGCTGCACTGGCCGCGCCGACACCGTGGTGTTGTTCCATGCCGGGGGAGAAGGCGGAGGGCAGTTTGCGGCCGCTGACGCGGGTGAAGCCGCGTTCCTGTGCGGCTGCGGCCTCGCCTTCGCCAGGGCCTGCTTGGGAAACGGGGTGAAACCGGGTCTTGAAGAAGGCGCCGGCGGCAGTGGTGAGAGGGAGGAGGCCTGCGCGTTCGGCCATACCGGGCGCGCGGGACGTGGGCGGTGGGTGTGTGGCTTGGGATTCGGATTCGGTCAGTTGGTGCATTTGTGCGCTGCGGCGGCGGTAGTAGCGGATGAGGAACATGGCGACGAGGAGGAGGACGGCGAGGCCGGCGAAACCACCGACGATGCCGCCGGCGAGGACAGAGGCCGGTGGGGTTGAACTGGATGATGATGAGTGACTGGCGGCAGTGGTAGTGGCGGATGAAGGTGATGTCGCGGTGCCTGTACTAGCGCGACCAGTACCTGCGCCGGTTGAGGTGGCTGTTGTGCTGGCTGAGTTCGAGGTTGTGCCAGTGTTGGATGAGTATGCCGAGCCGCTGCTTGCGCTGTTGCTAGTACCCGATCCAGATGAAGGGGAACTCGAGGAATACGTTCCTGAAGTAGGTAACGTGCTGTAAGGGACGGTTGTTGTGTGTCCATTCGATAAAGTGGTGGTCTGGCCCAGCAATGTCTCAGTATATGTGGAGACGACGCCATTTGATAATGTCGTGGAGTGTGTTTCGTATACAAATATGCCTGTTTGAGAAGAAGTAGCAGAGCCACTGCTTGTCAATCCTGAACTGGAAGAACCCAAGTCGATGGTAGTGGAGGTTGTGTACGTTGTATGTGAGTTTGATATTACAATTGCTGCGTATTCTCATTAGTAAGGTGTACATTCGAAACGGAAACATTGGTACTCACCAGATGTCGTCAAATTTCTATCGCTACCCGAGATTGACGATGTCGCGCCACTGGCGCTTGACGAAAGTGTGAGACTTGGAAAGATGACAGAGGCAGCGGAAACAATACTGCCATTCGCGCTCGAAGAAGTTCCGTTAGAACTTGAACCTGTTGCAGTGCCTGTGGATGAAGAAAGTGTGGTGGCTGCTGTGCTTCCAGCTGTTGTCGGACTTAAACCGATAACGCCAGCTGATGAATCCACTGACGAGAGAGAAGAGCTAGTCGGAGATATTGTGCTGGATCCTCCAGTTGATGGACCTGAGATACCCGAGGACAAGATTGTAGTAGTTGCTGTGACGGGGTATGAAGCTGCGCTTGCCGTTGTCGCAGGAGAAACAGATGATGTGGAGGTCTCGGATGCATCGGTTAGTGTTGCGGATTCCGAAGAAAGAGTCGAAACCACTGAAGTGCTACCGGCACTGTCTGTAGTCGCAATCACTGATACCATTACGGTCGAGCCTGATGATGATGAGGGTAAAACTCCAGTTCCAGCACTATCCTGCCGCCGATGCGCCTGACGATGGGGTCCATGATTAGGCTGGTATGGTCCTTGCTCTCGCCTAACTTCTACGTGCACCTTTTCAATTTTCTGTGACTGCGGCGGCCGCGATGAGTCGACCTGTTTGTGATGTACATCCTGTAGGCCGTGTGAGAACCCGGAAATCGGTTGCTGAGAGGTTGCGTAGCGTGGTTGACTACAGTCTGTGGGAGAAATACACTCTCGCTGTGCAGAGTTGGCCAGCCTGCGCCGCTTCGCAGGATGTTCCATCTGCAAGCGGAGAAATTGTCACTCCTGATATGCCAGTCCGGTGTATATATCTACGGAGAGATGTGTGTTCGTAGAGATGAAGGATGTAGGATTGCGGCTGATAAGCGTATGTCTTTCGGACCACCAGGACCTTCAATTGCCGGCAGTGATGTACAGGATGTCCGGTGCGACGAGGTTGGATATTTGCTGCTTCAGTAGGCAAAGAGCGACGGTCTTCCCAGAAGATGGTGTTCAAACGAACGGACGCTGGTGATCAAACCGGCAGGAGGGCGTGGGATTGACTGCGCGCAGCAGGTCAGCACACAAGCAGAAGATGCAACACCTTGGTCGAGGGAGGTGTACTGAGGGTGCTGGGTTGAGGCTCAAGGCTTCATTGATCGCTTGGAGCTAGCAGCGCGGCAGACTGAGTCGTGGAAATTTGACGTGACGTTCGGGCGAAGCCGCGCGGGATCTGAGCGTGGTGGAAGTGGGTGTAGATGCGAAAAGAGAGCGTCTGCCACGCGGCTGTATGGCGAATGGGAGGGGTCGGGTAATGCGACGTCGAGGAATTTGCGATTTGCGGTATGAGAGGGTGAGTCGGTGAGGACTGGGGCCCGTTGTGATGCGAAGGAGGTGGTTGTTCGGTTTGCATTGGTAGTTGCTGGTAGTGCTGGATATTGAATTTAGCCAACGCCGCGCTAAGAGTTGACTGGTCTTGCTAGCGCAGCACGACCACTACCAGGGCAATTTCCGTCAGAGGGCAGAAGCGACGGGGCAGCTGGAAGCCGACCGCGGCAGGGAACTTGAGCAGACTGGATTGTTACCGTACAGGTACGTACAGTACCCTGACGAGATGGAACTGTAGGTAAGGTAGGTAGAGCCTAGCGGAACGCACCACAATCTGACGGGGCCAACCACAAGTCCATAAATGTACGGACAAGTATGTACAGTAGTACACGACGCCGGTAATTAAGCCACGAGCCAGTCTATTACAAGAGTCTTGTCTGTTGTGAGGCTACTGTGGATTTACGCTACTGTACTAACCTTGAAGCTCAAATTGGGACCTTGAAGTTGGACATGCACCGCAAACACGTCGCTCAGCTTCTCCGTGCCTCTATCAACCGCCTCGACGGCTTGACGGCTTGACAGGCAGGCACAAGGGGTTTCTTCTGTACTGTATCATGCACTGTATCATGTAGTACGGCAGCGTGCATGGCCTAAATTGCGCAGACGGGCTGCTATTCGTTCTGACGAGGTCGCGGCCACCTTCGCTGCAGGTACGTCCCCGGCTCGACATGCTTGTCTACCTCAGGTACCTATTCCCAGATTGCCAAGCCAGTCCCGCCTCTGCCAATAGAATGCATCACACGCTAATCTACATGTATATATGTATATTCCCGCATTCATCTCACTCGCTCTACGCACAGCGAATCATGTCCGATGCGCTATGAGCTGTCGATATTGCTTGTTCTGGCCCCATGCAGGAGTAACTACTTTCTGTAAATTAGAGCGTCCTCAAGGCACTTGGTGGTTGCGGGCACTGGTCATGCGATGTCGATGTTCGAAGATGGATGGTCCGCCCGAAAGCGCCATGTGACATGCACCATTGGACACCTTTCGTATGCACGGACAAGGCCAGTCTTGGACCACCACCTCACTACCCACATCCACACTATTTAACGAGTACGGTATAGTTTGGGCTCTATCCCCACCTGCCGTCAGGCTCTGCTCGACCATGTTCCGTTATTCGTCGAAGATGGATGCATAGGTAGGGAAGATGGGTCGCTCAGCCTCACGGAAAAAGCGCTCCGAAACTTGATCCTCCTCTACAGATCATCATTCTGAAACGCGACATAGCAATGTACTGGGGGTTGAATGGCTTTGATTGGGATAACATCTCTCCCTCCCTAGTTGTTACCGCAGTCGGCATTTGAGGAGCAAAGCTACTGGATTGATCATTGCTGCAGTCTGTGTGGTGTGTATCAACGTCTATCTCAGATCGTCGACCAAGTGACGTCGCGACGGCTCATAAACAGCTTAACGTCGTCCTTAACGTCGTGTGTTATGGTGCTGCCGTCATGGTGCTGCCCCTCTATATTTGTCCCGTTTTATACAGACTTTGCGCTTGTTTCACCTTCGCGTCGCGCCGGCTGCGGGCACTTCCGCTCCCCATCCGCGAATCCGCTCAGTGCTCACTTCATGTCTGCACGTAAGTTAACGTTAACTGACTTACTGTAACTTGAGCCCTGCAGCAGAGGTTCAGGTTGTTCCATTTCGACTGTTCATACGTCAGCCTGCAGATCCATCTCAGGTCCTCAGTGCATGTGCTGTCCACGTGTGTGCACTCCGCATTCAACGCCGCTATCAGCCTATCTTGCAAGCCGAACTACCTAGCTACAGTCTACACTGGCTGCACTGCCTCACCATACTCTATACGCGTATTGGGGTACTCATACCGATTCTTGTATATTAGCCACAAAAACAGAATCTGCCATTGATTGTCCATGGATAACTACTGAATCATGCCCGGAGCTGATAACAGTCTCACTCCCGAAAGTACACAGCCAACTTGAAGATGGCAGACCAGACCGCGTACCTCATAGCGAGGAAACCTCCACCTCCACCTCTACCGCCACGGGCCTCTAGTAACCAGGTACCCCGCGCCTCAACTATTCCGTCTGATGCACCACCGCCATACGAATCGGTCGCCGGTCACAGCGCTGAAGACAGCCCGTCATGGTCGGCTCACGATCCCCGATCCTCCTCCACCCAATCCCTTATACCTTCCGAATCAAATGAGCAAAGAGATCGAAGAAAGTTGCTGTTGATATATGTTCACGGTTTTATGGGAGATGAGACAAGCTTCCAAAGTTTCCCGGCTCATGTGCATAACCTCGTCACCGCGCTGGTCGCAGAGACTCATGTCGTGCATACAAAGGTCTATCCAAGATACAGGTCGAAGAGAAACATAACCTTTGCAAGAGATGACTTCAGTAGATGGTTTGTACTGTATGTTCTGAAGACAAACAGCGCCGAATGCTAAGCCATTGTTGTAGGCTGGCACCTCATGAAGATGAGACCACAGACACCATTCTCCTCGGCCACAGTATGGGCGGACTACTGTCTGCGGAAGTGGTGCTCCTTAGCAGTACCAATCCAGGAGGAGCTCTCCAACACCGTATACTTGGCAGCATCAATTTCGACGTACCATTCCTGGGCATGCATCCAGGTGTGATCAAAAGTGGGCTAGCCAGCATTTTCCACCCAGCTGCCGATTCGCCCAAGCCTACCGACGAGAATAGAAATCCGATGTCACCGATTGCTAGCCCTATGGAAGGTGTTGCTTCCCAAAACGCTAGTACCTCGTCGATTATGTCGCCAATGTCGCCAGGTTCTGACGTTGACTCTTTCTTTGCGCCTCCACCATCTGATCCCAACTTCAACCCTGCCTTTCAGAACGATGTCGTTCTGCCGGTCAGAAAGGGTTGGAAGAACGCATGGCACTTTGTCAACAAGCATTCGGACAATCTCGCCGCCGCTACAAAACAGCTGGTCAAATCACATCTGGAGTTTGGCGGTGCAATGGCGGATTTTAGCGGCCTGAAGCAACGTTATGTTCGGATTAGAGCATTGGAAGAATCCGATGTGGCTGTCAGACAATCTGTCATGGGTGGGCAGATAGCACCAGATCGAGTGAGGTTCGTCAACTATTACACGGCCAGTACCGGCAGGCCAAAGAAACCGAAAACACCTTCACCAATGATGTCACCGGCACCAAGCACGCAAGACTTGGGTTCTACGTTGTCAGTCTCGGACGCTTTACCACAAGCTGAGCGGACACGAACACACGGCTCCTCCCCAGCAGCTAGTGTACGATCGCGATCTAAGAGCCCTCGACTGTCTCTTGAAGAGCATAGCGATGAGGGCATAATCCAGAAGGAACTGGAAGACCCTCATGAAGGGCTTGATATCGTCCACGAAGACGACTACGATGATGATAACATGTCACAACCATCGATGGACCATCTAGAACCTCGTCCACTATCCTCTCTCGGCAGCGTCTCAGTTACGGCCGAGTCGTGGGCAGACGCAATGGAAGATATGAAGCTGGAACCGGAGACGGAACCAACCATGGATCTAACCGCCACCGCCCCGTCATCACAACCAGAACCACTCCAAGCGCCCGACCCAGACATCCAAAGCCTCTCAACCATGGAAACCCAATCTATAGCTCCACCAGAATCTCTCATATCCCCTACCGACTCGACCCCAGCCTCAACCCTCCAATCCCACTCCACCCTCTCCCTAACCCCAAGCACCTCCCTCCCACCCATCCCACCCCTCCCGTCCAAGCCAACCCAGCCCGACTTCTCCATCTTCCCCGACAAAGACACGCGCAAAGTAGCCGAAAAAGCATTCTCTCGCGCCTCCAAAGCGTACGAGAAAGCGGTCAAAGACCGGCAAAAAGCGCTGCGCGACCGCACCAAACTGGAGGAGAAACTGGCGCGCAAGGCGGAGAAGGAGAGGGAGAAGGCGGCGAAGCTGGAGCTGAAGGAGAAAGAGAGGATGAAGGTGCAGAGGGGGCGCGAGTATGAGGAGAGACTAAGGATTGAGCGGAGGGAGACGGAACGCGAGTGGGAGGAGGTTAAGCAGGAGGAGGAGGAGGAGGAGGAGGGGAACGAAGGGAAGGAAGAGGGCGGGAGCGAGGAGATGAAGCGCGGCCGTGCGGAACTGTGGAAGTGGAATGCGACCGATTCACCTCTTGATGGCGGCCCCGCGCCCGGTCTCGACCGCACCGCTACCGCCGCCTCCACCGCCGCACCCACGTCATCATCTGCAATCAACATAAAGCAGAAGCAGACCCAGGAGAAACCGAAACCCGCCCGCGAAGGCAAGTTCTGCATGCTCCCGCCCAAAGACAGTGCGGGGAACCGCGACCCCTGCTGGATCAGGGTGTTTATGCGCGACGTCGATGAGGTGGGCGCGCATTGTGGGCTTTTCTTTTTGAGCGAGCATTATGAACGGCTGGTGGGTGATGTGGCGGGGAGGGCGGAGGAGTGGGTTATGGAGGCTGAGGGGGAGAGGGTCGCTAGGGGGTTTGATCTGGATTGAATGTTCTACACGTGGGTAGATCTTACGGCTGGTCATGCGTACCAACCGAGACGAATTTCTTCTACTTGCTCTTTACTTGTAAACCCCCCTTTCTATTCCCATGGCTAGTAACCTTTCCGTGACAACCCAACGCCCTCCCGCCCAACCTCCCTTCCAATCCATCCCATCCAACACCCATCCTCCCCTTTTACCCCACCTAATAACCCACCCCCCTCACCGCCCCCTCAACCCCTCCCTCCCCACCCCATCCCACCACGCCCAACACAGGCTATGCATCTCAACCCCCTGAACCCACCACTCACCAAACGCATCCAAAACCGCGCCCTCAAGTCCATCCACCTTCGCCACCCGCTCCTCCCGCTTCAGTCCGCACAGCCCGCACGCCCGCACGCTGGGCACCGCGCCCTCGGATGTCTTGGCTACGCGCACGGGGAGGGTCGGGGCGAGCGAGGGGAGGGGTGGGAGTGGTTGCAATGCTGTCCCCTTGCCCGTTCCTCCTCCAACCACACCTCCAGCTCCGTTGCCTGGGGTGGCGGTGGCGGTGGCGGTGGTAGTGGTAGCAGCAGCAACAGCCGCATTAACGACGCCCACAACGCCCCTCAACCTCCCCACCACCTTCTTCCAGACGGCAACAACCTCCTCCACCGCGCCCTCCTCGCGCGCAACCTCAGCTCGATCGATACCCGCGAGCTTCATGCCCCCCTGGCGGCCCGCGGGGCCGATACTCATTGCTTGCGACAGCACGCGGTCGCGCTTCCAGCGCAGCTTGCGGCCTGCGAGGAGATGGGCGGTGAGGGTGAGGAGGGAAAGGTAGGATGTTAGGTATGCGTGGAGGGCGGGGGAGGTTAGGATGGGGGAGAGGGTTGTGGGGAGGGTTGTTAGGGTGGTTAGCTGGGAGGCGGTGAGGGAGAGGAGGAGGGAGGGCGGGGGGATGTTGGTCGGGGGGAGGGTGTTTGGGGGTGGGTGGGCTGAAGCTGGGAGAGTGAAGATGGGTGCTGGGATCGGGATGGAGGGGGGTTGCGTGCTTGGCTGAGGGGCAGAGTGAGGACTGTTAGTGTTTGTGGGAGGCTCTGGGTTTGGTGCGGCGGGTACGGTGTCGAAGTCGTCCCAGGCGTCAACGTCGTCTTCGAGGGGGTCTTGTAGTGGCGGCCTCTGTGTCGGCGGTTTGGGTGTCGACCGCTTTGGTGCCGGTGACGGTTTCGTGACTGCGCGTTTGGAATTGGTGGCTTGCTGAGCACGTCCTGTGGGGTTTCTGTTTCCTGGCATAGGGTGTGATGATGGCGGTGTGGATACCGGGTTCACTCTTGTGGAAGGCTTGGTAGTGCTCGGCAAGGGCTCCGGATCCAGACCCAGTAGGTCGAAAGAAGCAGGCTGCTGTCGGGATGGAGGATGAGGTGGAGAGTTGCGACTTGATACCCGCGTTTGAGACGCAGGTTCGACCCGTTCGAAATCACCAAAGTCGTCTTCGTCGTCCTCTGGCTCGCTGTATTCCGCCTCCGCTGGGTCGTCTGCATCGAATAAGATGTCCGGGTTCCGGGCAAAGGGATGTTTGGAAGATATCTGACTGGGCCTCTCTGCTCGTCGCCTTGTGTCTGTTGCTCTCGGTGGGTTCGGCTCCACCGTCAAACCGGCGAAGTCTTCCTCAAATAATGATTGTGAGGGATGATGCTGGTTTGTTACGGTAGATGCTGCTGTTGCTTCGTTCTCGGCTGTTTCGAAATCGCCCCAATCATCTGTATCGTGGGCGGGTAAATTTGCGGAGATGTTGATATTTGCCTCCGTAGGTTTCCAATCGGGATATGGTGATACATCTGATGTGCCATTTGCCTGGACGTTTTCGCCCCAGAGTGTTGATGAAGGGTGCTGCTCTTGCCCACCATGGCTGACATGCGCATCCTGCGAGGTGGCAAAGTCACCAAACTCTGCGAATAGGTCTTTCGACATTCACAGTACCGTGAAACCCCAAGGAAGTAGTCAATGGAGTCGAAGCAATAGCGGTTGCGAACTATGGCAGCCGAGGACGGTCAAATTCGCAGCGCAAGCCTTAAAGTAGCTCTGAGCTCGGTAGATAGAGTGCTGAGGCGATCTTATAACTCCTGTATTGCCTTTGCGTACAATGTAAATGCTCATATAAATGCTAGTAGGAAGGTGCTGGTATGATCTCCTACCACCCATGGATATGTTTGGCGCACGGGCCATTGGCATGACATCGTCCGAGGTTCAACGATCACATCCAACATCCATGGACTGAACGCGCGTTTAATGCTTCTGCGAACAAAACATGAGAAGCCTAGCAGAAGCTCAGTCGAGCTGGCAGACTCTAGAACAGTATAAGACGCTCCCAGAACTTCGCGAGAGCGTGCGAAATCGCCACGTATCAGAGGGCGCTTCGGTGGGCTGCCGGTCCGTCGAATGGAAGGTACCTCAGGAACATGTATACCACCGCATATTGGCAGTCACTAAACAACATGGCAGATCTTCCTGCTTTTCGATACACTAGATCGCACAATATGGCAAGGGCGGCTCGCAGATTCCCGCTCAGCATACGATGCACTCCGCACCCACTTCTTACGCAACCTAGAGCACCCCGAGGAGATCACGGCTGGCTCAGACCCGTTGAGTGAAGATGCCGAGGTAGGTATCATATCCTATTCCAAGCTGTAACAGGCTCTCTGACCATCTGCTAAGCCGTGAAAGTCACCTTGGGTCACGCTTCGCCATGATGAAGCTTTACGAGCCGAGATCCACCAAGACGTAGAACGCTGCATGCCCGAGAACGACTACTTCCGCGAGCCTGTCACGCAGAAGATATTGCTTGACATTCTATTTATTTTTTGCAAACTCAATCCCGATGTCGGATACCGCCAGGGCATGCACGAGTTGCTTGCCCCGATGCTGTGGGTTGTGGAGCAGGACGCCATTATATCGGACCCGACCAAGCTTGCACCGGTAGAGGGTGATCTGTTCTGCAAGCTCTGCGACCCAAGGTATATCGGACATGACACCTTCACTCTATTCAGCATCATCATGCAAAATGCAAAGACATTCTACGAGCAAGCCGCCCACAGCGCGCCCTCGGCGATCATGCAGAAGCCAGAGAACGTCGCCGCAGCGCTGGAGAACCCAATGGTAAGCCGGGTCCGGCGTATCTTCGAGGAATACCTCCCCCACCTCGATCCCGAACTAGCCGCACACCTGAAGTCCATCGACCTCATCCCCCAAGTCTTCCTCATGCGCTGGATCCGCCTCCTCTTCGGCCGCGAATTCGCCTTCGCAGACGTCCTCAGCATCTGGGACGTCATCTTCTCCGAAGACCCTACCCTCGAACTCGTCGACCTGATCTGCCTGACCATGCTCCTCCGCCTCCACTGGGACCTGATGGACGCAGACTACAACACCGCGCTGACCCTGCTCCTCCGCTACCCGACCCCCAGCGGCCAGCACTCGCCGCAAAGCCTCGCGATCCACGCCCTCCGCCTCCGCGACGACTTCACCCCACGCGGCGCAAACAACATCATCCACACCTACACCGGCCGCAGCCTCGCCAGCATCCCCGACATCCCCCCACCATCCCACTCACACTCATCAACCCCAACCCCAATCCCCCGCCCCCTATCCCAACGCCTAACCCAACGCCTCCAATCGCCCACCCCCTCCCTCCCAAATCTGCCAGCCCTCCCAACCTTCCCCCGCGCCCCCTCGGCCAACACCATCGCGCCCATCCTCCAAGACGCAGCAAAGGGCATGTACAGCCGCAGCGAGAAATGGGGGCTTAACAAGGCCTTCCGCGATGCTGTGCACGAGGTCCGCAAGGGCGTGCAGGAGATTCAGCAAATGCAGACGCCGCAAGCGCCTGTGCGGAGGGGTGTCGGAGCGAGGCAGGGACGGCTGGGGTCGCGGTCTGGGTTTTCGCGTGGCACGGGTTTCGATGCTGATGCGGCTGGGGCTGGGGTTGGACCTGGGATGGGAAAAGCAGAGATGGAAACGGAGACGGAGGTGGTCAAGAGGCTGGAGGCGCTGGAACAGCGGAATAAGGCGTTGGCGAAGATGCTGGAGGGCGCGGTGGCGGAGCTGTGGGAGCATCAGAAGGACGTCAGTGCCAGCGTCAGTGCGAAAGTGGGCGGATCTCAGGCTGCGGGGCAAAAGGGATTGGCGGATGGGGAAGCGGTGGAGCAGGATGAGGGATTGAGGAGACTAGGGGTTGCCATTGCTAAGGTTCAGTTCGCGCAGGTTTATTTGGCTGATGCGGAGATTCCGTTACCGGTTGAGGAGGGGGCGGGAGATGAGGTTGGGGAGATGGGGAAGCTGGGGGAGGGGGAGGGGGAGGGGGAGGATGCATCGGAGCAGCAGCAGCAGCAGCAGCAGCAGCAACATCAACAACAACAACCCCCCGACGTCCTCTTCGACAGCGCCGATCCCAGCCTCTCCACCCCACCATCACCGTCTCCCTCTCCCAGTTCCACCCAGCACAACCCCGACGCCACCACTAGGACCAGTACACAGAACCCTCCAGCGCCCTCCCCCGCCACCACTACCGCTCCGATATCCCTACCTCCATCATCCCAGAAAAGAGAGAGCCTCCAAGCGCCCCGGCCCTCCCTAGCCCAATCCTCCTTCTCCTGGATGCTAGGCCAAGACAGCCGGCCCGTCTCTTTCATCCAAGCGCAGCCGCCGCCGTCTGAGAAACGGCGGTCCAAGGGCTTTCTGTTCGGGGAGGGAGATGACGCGGTATTGAACGGTAATGAGGCCGGTGGGAGGAGGGGGAGTAAAGCGAAGGGGAAGGGGAAGAAGGAGGCGAAAAAGGAGGCGAAGAAGGCGGGACAGGGGTTGGGACTGGAGGATCCGGAGAGTTTTGATCTGAGCACTTTTGATGAGTGAGGGTGGTGGGTGGGGTGGGGTCAGGTCGGTTTTGGTGGCCTGGGACGGGGTGGAGCATGCATGGATACCATCACTATATCAGGAGCATGGAATGAATTCAACGACTATACATACATTGACATGCAATCCCACTACCAAAACGCCCCCTACAAACCCGCCTCCACTCTCCCTCCCCGCAAATCTCTCAAACTCGTCTTCGCCTTCCAAACTTTAACTGACCTCAATCCTACCTCAACCCTACCTCAACCCTACCTCAACCCCTCATCCCGCTGAACCGCCAAAAACGTCAAGCTCCACAGCTGCACGACATCGCTCTCCGTCGCACCCGGCAGCGCCCCCAGCGGCGTGAACACGTACCCCTGGCTCCCTTCACCATTCCCGGCATCAGGATCGGCATCTGCAGCGGCCGTGGCGTTGTAAGTCCAACTCCAAACCTCCTGGCTCAGATGCGCGCGGTTCGCTTCGATCAGGGTCCAGAGGTGGTTGTACGCGGCTCTGACGTGCGCGTAGGTGGGGGTGGTGCAGAAGGCTGGTATACCGGTGTTACTGCTTGTGTTAGTGCTGGTGCTTGCGCTGGTGTTGGTGTTGGTGCTAGTGTTGGTGTTGGCGGCGCCGCTGGTACTATTACACCGGCCCAACTGCCTCTCCAGCCCGCTCGCCATCATAGCAAGCGGCCAGGACCAGATGACGGTGCCGTGGTAGGCGGAATTTGTCCAGTTGGCCGCGTAGACGGGGTCGCCGCCGAAGGCAGGGTTGGCTACGACCAGGCCTAGGGGCGTGGACAAGCCTGCTGGGAAAGGGGATAGGATGTTGCTGGCCGCTTGGTCGAGAAAGGATGTCAGCTGGGACTGGTTTGTGGGAGCAAGCAGGAAGAGCCGGAAACAGTCGTCTGTGTTCATTACTTTGACGACGCTTTGGTTATCGTAGCCGTCGAGCGCGAGGCCGTGGTAAGTGATTGGTGCTGTGATGGAGGAGGCGTGGGAGGGGATCGTGGTGCCGGAGCCGGAGGTGTTGGCGTAGGATGTTACGAGCGCGCGGGCGGAGGCGGCGGGGACGGTGACGGAGAAGAAGGCGAGGGTGGAGTCTGACCAGACTTGTGCGTAGCGGGCGGCGAGCGTGGCCCAGGCGGGATGCGAGGGGAAGAATCCGGCGGAGGAGAGCGCGGCGATGGAGTGCAGAGCCGCGGGGACGAGAGCGGTGTTGACGTCGTAGGGGATTCGGCCGCCGCCGATGCCGTAGGTGCTGTCGCGCCATTCGCCTACGATTTGGCCTTGTTTCAGGTGGATGAGGTTGTCCTTGGTCTGGCCCCCTGGTGCGGTGAATGGGGCGGAGGTGTTCATGATCTTTTCTGCGTTGATGAGGGCCAGGTCAGCGTAGGACAAGCCAGCGTTTGCCGGGTTTACAGTCGCCTGTGTTTGGAAGAACGCAGCTGCGCGATGCTGCCCTGTCTCGGTCTTCAGGAAATAGTTCTCCATGACTATGGGGAGGTAGTAGTCGCTATCGATCATTTTGTAGTCGTACTGAGGTGCAGTGCTCGTGATGTTGTCTTGCAGGTTGAGCCATGTAGCGTAGTCGCCGATTGTCTCTTCGTGACAAACGCTTCCATCAGTCCTATTAATTCTTTCTAGGACAGCACCGATGACAGCCTCGACAGCGCCACCTTGACCTTCTGAAAGCACCGGCTGGAGAAGTAATAGGGATATCATGCTGTCTCGCCCAAAGTAGGTGAGAAACCGCCAGGCTCCAGCAAGTAGCTTTTCGGTATACGATAAGAACGACAATGACATCGTCTGATCCGGCTTTTGTGCAATAAGGTCTTGGGAGCTCGGATTCAGTACTGAGCTCGCATTGAGCTGCTTGAGCTGGGGATAGTCGAAAGCGGCCTGAAACGTATATCTGCCCGCATCAAATCTGATTGTACCGTTTTGAATAGTCGGCGAGGCGGTGCCACGCTCGGAGCTGAACGAGAAGTGCGTCTCTGTCACATTGTCAAGCCAGATTCGACTCAATGTAACAGAACCCGCCGAGTCACTCGAGATCTTCACGGCATCTTGGATCTGAGGTTGTAAGAGACTCGGCCCTTCGGTGAAGTCACGGATAGTTCGTATACTTCCTAGGATAGCGACTTGTAGAACAGCGGAACTGTTGAATTCTACCACCCCGCGAACACCGACTTGTGGGTTACCTGTTAGCGAGCTACTGTTCGCTGGCTCGTAAACACCAGAAAGTGTCTGATCGCTACCAGTAGAGTTGACCAGTTGGATACCTAAGGAGCCGTTGATGCCATTTTGAGGTGCAAAGAAGGAGACTATTCCGGAATTTCCCGCTGGCCAGGCGATAAGCAATCTTGGACCGATGATGGTGAGATCGCTATCTGCGAGAGGGCTAGTCACTACCACTTGATTGGAACTGTGACAATCCGAGTAGAAATAGTCATCGTAGGGTGGATCACTCAGATGAAGAGTTGTTGGTGCATCTGAGCAACTTCCATCTGCCGGACTTGTCGAAGCTGGGGACGCTGTGGGCTGTGGAGTTGTTGTCGATGCGGTAAATGGAGGATAGACGAGATGACCATTGCTGCAAGAATACATCGAAGGCAGGTAGCAATCCGGACCGCATCTGAGCGTCGGCACACCATTGAGGACAGGACACAAGAAATCGCCATCGTAGCATGTGTACTAAAACAATGAGATGTGATCTGAACTAGATTGGGAAGATTTGTATATTACCTTTGAGACGTAGTAGAATGCATCTCCGCACGGTTGAAGTGTCTCGGCTGTGCTGGGAAGCGCACAGCCTGAGCCACAAAGGGCAGCAGCGACGACTGAAGTGCGTACGGCTCTCATACTGACCCCAATGCCGCTGTACGAAAAATGCAAACGGGAAATGCTGCCGCGACTTGAAAGCGCTTGAACTTGGATTTGTACGGAGGTCAAAGGATTCAAAGAAACTCACATGCACGTCATAGTAACATATAGAAACTCGAAAGAGCTTCCCCATCATGGGCGACCTACCTCAACAGAGAGAGTATAAGCGAAAGATGAGGGGGTACTGAGGTGGTGGAGTAAAGACTGCGGGGAAGAGAGGAACAGGAATAGCTGGCCAAGACCTGATGAAGTGAGACCACCTGCAGTGGCTCGCAAGCCCGCGGAAGCTCGATCGGCGGCGTATTGAAGATCTAAGAAGCGAAGAAAAGGCCAGACTGCTTGAAGGGGACTCTTGACCATATCCGATGAGCGCTCTTAAGTATGAATTCGTACGGCTGGTGCTAGAGCCTCCTCAAGTATGTACTGAAACAATTTGCGATGCCCGAAATCAGGCGGTAGAAGTCAAAGAAGCGCTTGATTGTGCTACCATGGTTCAACCGACGTCTGCAAGACAACTATGCGTAGAGATGTATCCACGAAGACAATCTCCAGGAACAGGTCGATCAATGGTAAGGACTGAGAGACGAGGATGAGGCTCAAGGCTTTCGGCCTAAGGGTGAAACAGAGGTCAACTTTAACTCCCTTAGTGCAATAGCTGAACGTGCCTTCCTCGTTATCTCGTGACAGTGACGAAACAAGAGCTGGTCCGAGCGCCTGCCCCTCGCATGACCTGGCACAACACCCCTGCCCAGTGTTTGGAAACTTGGTCGTCTCTCCTAAACATCTACACACACAACTGTCTAAGTCACCTCTGCAATCATGGACAAGCTTCATCTCGACCGTATCCCAATCAACTTGGAGCAGCCAAGTGTGACGATCCGCACCGCTCAGGTGTTGGGTCTCACTGCCGCTGGCGCTTTGACTGGTACGTGCCCGCTCTCCGCAAAATCCCCCACAGTTGCAACGACGTCAACCTTAAGGGCAACGACATCGAGGTTGTACATACCGATATGGAAGACAATAGCTTTGTTTCTCCTACATGCTTGTAGCATAGGAAGCCGAACGGCACCCTTGATGGTGGTCGTCGCATACATGCATAACGCATGAGCAGCTCCAGCATCATGCAATCAACACCTATTATCATCGCGAATTGGACGCTCGAAGAATTGAATTGGCCAGTTAACCTTATTACAGGTATGATGACTAGCTGTTCCGCGCTATGCGTCCCAGCTTTCATGGAAGCACCAGCCCCACTGCTCGCCAAACAGTGGAAGAAGATGTTTGATATCGGCGTGGTCGCAGCACCCATCCTGAGCGCTACCAGCGCAGCTATCTTTGGACTCATGGCTTACAAAGGTGCGTTTCCACATAAATCCTTCCTAGATGTCCCATGTCGAATTGTCTTGCCAATGTTGGATCGCGTTCACTGACCATGGTGTGTGTGCAGAGCCCACCGATTCCGCAACCAAGAAGTTCTGGCTCACGGCTGCGATCCTCATGCCTTCTGTCCTGCCGTACACACTTCTGATCATGAACCCGGTCAACGCCAAGCTCCAAGAGAAGGCGTCTTCTCTGGCCGGAACTTCGCTGGAGGATACCGCAGCTGAGGCTGGTGTTGCCAAGGAGGAGACAGTGCATGCACTGGTGGACAAGTGGGCCACTCTCAACTTGGGCAGGGCTGTGATCCCTCTGGTCGGTACACTGGTTGCCGCTTGGGCTGCTGTGGACAAGTGGGAGGTCATCTCTCTGGCTGGTATCTCTTTCAAGACTGGCGCGGACAGGATGTCCTGAAGTGCTGTTGGGAGATAGAGCAACTGCGCTACACTAGCGCGATCGTGACTTTTTGTATTCTAATTGATAGCAAGATACCTCTGGGCAAACAATACGCGTTTCTACGATTTCATCTCGTACCCATTCAGATCCAGTAAATCGTCATTGTTCGCGTCGCATTCTTGAATCCGAAGCTCCCGTCGTATGACGATGGCCCTACCCCTGACTCGTAATCCGTATTATACAGTACACCGTAAGGTTAGCGCTAAACCACCGTCGTGCACGCCTGAACAGACCTCATGCGTATAACTGTAATACAACAGTGTATCACCTAACGACTATATTGGTGTCTACCTTGACTAACTTCAAGACCTGAGACGCTTAGAAGACTAGGTACATCCGCGATGTGTTTCCGACACGAGTTCGGAAACGAAGAGACGAGGTAGAGACGGTGTCATGACTTCGCAGATGGATCGCAACATCCCAGCTTACTAGCATATAGGTAGGTGGTCAAAGACCGCACCGCAGAGTCCGACTAATGCAATCGCTGTCGTCACGCCGAGGTGGGGGTGAGATGGTTGTGATGGTCTGGATTGTTACTCTGTTGCGAATTTTCGTCTAGGAGACTTTAAGTATGAAGCGTGTACTGTATGAGTGATACTCACTGTTAGTATGCGCGGATGCTGCAGCCTACCTTACGGGAGACGCCTGCGTCACATCCTGAGCAGCTGCGGGTCTTTGCTGCGCTGCATCCATGTTGGCGGAAACGATAGAAGCTATGGAGGTGTAAGGCCACAGTATGATGCGAGGTACCTAGATCAAATTATCACTGACTTCGGCCTTGTAGGTTACGTTGCCTCTTGTTGCCCATAACCATCTAAGCGCAGACTAGAAGCTCAGATTCAATGCTGCGCAAGAGCTCAGGGGCAACGGAGAGGCAACATTGAAATATGGGCAGAACGGAAGATACTTTGCATCTTTTTGCAAACTGGGAGATAACGACTCCATGGGCCAGGGCAATTGTATCTCCTGAGCTGTACGCAACAACCTCGCGTTTGTGCGCTACCTTATGCATGCAACCGCCACGTTAGCAAACATTCCCACCTGTATGCCATCTCTACTAGAATCCGTCTTCATGCATTTTGGGTTCGAGATCTCTTCGGTTACACCGTATACTAGCGTCTGACTGCTAGGAGCTACTGCCTTAGCAATTATCGACCTAATCTCTGAGTATGATCCTCGAATAAGAGTGTATAGAAGCTCTTATCAGACGTCGTCAAGCTACGATGGCTTTCCTTTCGGAAAGACGCGAGAGGTTCACCGGAGGCTACCACTATGCCTAATGAGTTCGATGAGCACATGGAGTACGAAAAAGAGAACCCTGCTCACGGTGAAGGCTTTAGCGATCTACCCTCGCATATAGCCGACTCCACCTCAGCCGTTGTCAGAACAAATACACCATCATCAGCGACTGTACACAGATGTCCCTACTGCCCAAAGTCGTACTCTCGGCGCGACACTTGCGCTCGGCACGTGTCGACACACAAGGGCAAAAGTCACGAGTGCAAAGGGTGCGGCAGGTATTTTAAGAGAAGCGATCACATGAAGAAGCATCAAACGAAGTGTGATAAGGTGGTGAAGGAGCGAGCTATGGTGCCCATGCGGCACATACAGACCTGGCATGCTGGCGAAATTGCAGTTTGTGGAGCATCGCTCGACGTGCTATATGAGCCGACTGAGTCTGACTTCCCTGCGCAACTCGACTTGGTTGCGGTACACGGCTTAGGAGGCGGCCCATATTCAACATGGGGGCACGCGGAAACAAATGCGCTTTGGTTACGTGATTTGCTACCTAAAGATTTCCCACATATGAGGACTATGACTTTCGGCTATAGTCAGAGAGCCTGGATCGATACTATCCCCGGCAGCTACACTTTGGCTTACGAACTGCTCAGGCATCTTCAAAAGGAACGAGCCCCCGGATATGAATCGCCCAATCATCTTTATTGGGCATTCTCTCGGAGGATCTGTCATTAGGAGTGCGCTTGTTAGAGCTCTTAACCGTTATCAGACGTACGAATCTATTCTGCAATGTACGACCGAGATCTTCTTGTTTGCATGTCCTGGCGTAGACTTCTTAGAGGACACGTCCATTGGAGATCTCCAGCACACCTTACAGAAACTGTCCGTGGATGCTGGGTTCCGAGATACACAATCAAAGCAACGGCTCAGGGACTGGGCCGTTCCCTTGACTGAGCTCGAACGGGACTTCTCGGAGGGTCCCTACTCGGGGAGTCTCCTTGACATACATGTCACGAAGATCCTAGGTGGTGATGCTGGTGTGGTCATACCGGATCTGGATGAAAACGTTTTGAAGATCGAAGGAGATCACACGACTGTAGTCAATCTCACGGGAAGGGAACAGGGCTATGCGAAGTTTCGAGAGAGGATTCAACAACAAATGATCGCAGCCGCTATGGGGCAGATGTCATTAGAGCCAACGGAGACCTCTTTACTCTTGAGCCATGTCTACTAGGACTCATTACACTTTAGCCATGCCTAACAGAGCTTACCATCAGTAGGTAGGCATTTCAAGGAAATATAATGGAAATCTTCTACAGAACTCCGCCGCATTTGTGGGACCGTTCATTTGATGCAGTATCTCACACTGAAGAGCTAGATATATGGTCATTTCTGTAAAAGAAGACTTGGGTTGTGCGTGTCTCGGCGGCACTCATTTCCTGGCATTTTAGTTGATAGCAAGATACCTCTGGGAAATTGATGCACGTTGAAGGCATGTTTTTACACATTTGAGGTTCTCAAACAGACCGAGCCCTGTGATCTTGCGGACTGGCCTACAATTAGACTGGAGAGCCGGAAACGGGGTTTCTGGCGGGGGCAATTCAAAGATTGCGGTCTCGATGCGAGCCATCTGGGGAGCTTTCATCTGTGGAGTTTGATCCGTGGAGTTTGATCCGTGGAGTTTCTATCTGTGGAATTCATCTGAGTGACGCTGAATTTCTTCAAACATTGTCTCATTTCGAACACGCCTGCAGCCACGAAGCCTCATTAGGTACTAAATACAAATTTGCAAGCAACTTGCCCGCCGTACATCTTCTGTGCATGCTTATAGATGCTCTGGTATACCGATCGCCGCCAACTCAACCCTTGTACCAAAAGCCTTCTGGGCAGGAGTACAATACCCCTTGCCAAGCCTACTTCGGCAAGGTGCGTTTATGCGTACTGAGGTAGTTACATAGAGAAATAGCGAGTGTAGGCGCCATCCTCCATCACTACCTCAGGCATCACAATGAATTGCCCTGAAGCCATGGTCGTCGCCATGCAATCGACTCACTGTCGAATAGTCTATCCGCTATTATATGCACACAAACTACATGTAGCAAATGTTAGACCAATAGTCACGCCATGGCTAGGTCTCCAACCCTTCCTGATCGTTCATTGCGATCAGTAAACATCTACCTTAGCTTGAAAGGCATAAAGGGGTCATGTATCTTGATGAAACATACATACACAGGAGGACGTACATAAGGTACATACATACGCACCTTATGTTGTACGTGCAGGTGGACGGGGCTCGACCTCAGCTGCCCTGCATGAAGCCAACCCCGACTCGCAGCGAGCCCCGTGCAGTGTGCTTGTCATGCGACAAGCCGGCGGGACGGTACACCCCGACCCCTCGTGAGGTTGCATCAAGCTGCACTCTTGGACCGATGACTTCGTGGTCATACGTCTTGTCGATTGTTATTTTGTCCATAATACAGTATCAAAGTCGCAACGCAGTCTCGACCGTTGCAATCGGGACGAGTCAACGGCACTGCCCCACCCCCGCCGAGACGGCGATAACGATAATTTAGCGCTGTACGCGGCCTAAGCAGTCCCCACCACTTACCGCCCGCACCCTGCACAGCCTCGACTTCTTCTTGTACTCTTGTACAGGTAGTTGTTCGACCCCTTGGTGGTGTCTGTCGTCAGATGGTGGTGATTGATCTTTGAAGGCCACGGACAAGGAGAAAACCGCCATATACCCATCTCAAGGGATCGGCTTTGACCAGCTCCGCCCCGCCGTTGCATCCCGAGCGCCATCGTTATCAAGACTTACGAGTCGAAAGAGTGGGCTGGGCAAACAGAAGGGGTTGGTATAACATATGTGAAGGGGTTGAATACACCATCGCTCAGTACGGCGACATTGATCACCAACTTTGTCAAGCCGCATAGCAAGGGTCTCATCCCTACGTCGGCAGGAGCAGGAGACATCCGACATCAGGTCAATTGGGCTATACCACTAGACTCTTGAGGCACTTTATTCAGAAGTTGTCTAGCTGATAACTACGTCCTACGATGGCCCAATCATCCATGGAGTCGGTGCTGGAGACACCAATGACCGAGATCTCTGTATCCTTTCCCAACGGCGCAACAGCACCACCGACCCCCATCAAATTGAAGGGGAAGAAGCGATTGTTACATACCATACAACGCATCTCCTCTTCACCATCACTGGTAAAGCTTGGTCGTACTCCCTCCTCCGGCTACCGGACCGGCGGAAAGGCGTCAGTCTCATGCATTTCTCTTTCCTCATCAAGTCCATCCTATGGCCCGGGTTATGCTCTCGCGAATGAGCTATCTGCTGGCTACTATACTGCTCCAACATCCACAGCCACTACTCCTGGCATTCAAATCCCGTACTTCGACGAACGTGCTCGTATACGCTACCTTGGTGATGGAAAGAACTCGGTTGGGTTACCTTCAGAGGTCAGGCCTACATCAAAGCTGGGAATGACACCGGGCATCGCGGAAGAGAGCGACTACTTTTCGATTTCAATTTCGAAGCCACTTCAGACGCGGCCAGATTTTAATTTCTGGCACGACCTCCCTTCTGAGCTCCGAATGGAAGTCTTGAGCTATCTGGAGCCTCGACAGATCATTCGCTGCTCAGCCGTCTCCAAGTCCTGGCATAAGATGTGCTTTGACGGACAACTTTGGGCAGTTCTGGATACCTCTGACTTCTACAGGGACATCCCAGCAAATGCACTTGTAAAGATCATCACATCAGCCGGACCATTTGTCAAGGATCTCAATCTTCGCGGATGCGTCCAGCTCCGGGAGAAGTGGCATTCGCAAGCACTGTTTGACGCTTGTCGGAATCTGGAGAGCTTCTCTCTTGAAGGCTGTAGGATCGACCGTACCTCGATCCATACCTTCCTGATCCAGAACACCCGACTTCTCCACCTCAATCTGTCTGGCCTAGCTGGCGCAACAAACACCGCAATGAAGTACATCGCACAGCACTGCCTTCGACTCGAATACCTGAACGTCTCTTGGTGCAACAATGTCGACAGTCGTGGTCTACGTCGCGTGATTGAATCGTGCAGCCAACTCAAGGACTTGCGAGCTGGCGAAGTCCGGGGCTGGGACGACGTGGACTTCATGCAAGCCATTTTCAAGCGCAACACACTTGAGCGGCTAGTCCTCATGAACTGCGACAGTCTAACCGACGAATCTCTCGCAGTCCTCATGGAAGGCAAAGACAGCGAAATCGACTGGTTGACCAGCCGACCCATCGTTCCACCCCGCAACCTCAAGCACCTCGACCTAACCCGCTGCCGCAACATCAGCGATCAGGGAATCATGACTCTTGTTAACAACACGCCAAACCTCGAAGGTCTCCAACTCAGCAAATGCCATGGCATAACCGACGCCTCGCTAACAGACCTGCTGCCCACGCTGCCGGCCCTCACCCACCTGGACCTCGAAGAACTAGAGGATCTAACCAACGCCACACTCCAATGCCTCGCCACATCCCCCTGCAGATCCACCCTCCGCCACCTCTCAATCTCCTACTGCGAGAACCTCGGCGACACGGGTATGCTGCCCGTGCTGAAATCCTGCACGCGTCTGCAGAGTCTGGATATGGATAACACGCGCATCTCAGACCTGGTGCTTGCCGAAGCGGCCGCCATGGTGCGGGCTAGAAGTCCACGGACTAGTGATCCGAGGCAGAAACCGACTGTGGGACTTAGGTTGGTCGCATATGACTGCCAGAATGTCACTTGGACGGGCGTGCGAGAGGTGCTGTCGCGTAACGCTGAGGTTGTGCTGAGGCGCCCTCAAGCACTGTCTTCGCACCCGCTCGAGCCCAGTGCCAGTGCCGCTGCCACCACTGCCACCACTGCCACATCCACCACTTCAGCCCCCGCACCCACAGTTATACCCGACAAAGAAAAATTCTACCCCACCGCCCTAATCGCGCTAAAATGCTTCTACACCTACCAGCCGACGGTCGACGAGCACACAAAGCGTTGTCTCTCCGCCAATTGGGCCGCAGCATTGCGGCTAGAGCGCAAATGGGCCGGCTTCATGATCGCGCAGGAGGAGGCTGGCGTCGGGGGCGCGGGGAGTAGGAGGCGTAGACGTAGGGCCCGCGAGGCCGCGATGATGCATGCGGATGAGGAGGATAGGGAGGGGGAAGGAAGGGGGGAGGGAGGGGTCGGTGGGGTTGGTGTGGGTGGGGGGAGGAGGAGGAGGGCGAGGAGTGGGGGGTGTGTTGTTATGTAGGAAGGAGGGAAGGAAGCGTGGAAAGGAGGATCCAGGGAAGGAGGGAATCAGGGAAGGAGGGAATCAGGGAAGGAGGGAACGGAGGAAGGAATGAAGATAGGAACGCAGGGTGTTTAGGCTTATGGGTATGTGCACGGAGGAACTGGGACTAAGAACTGTGATGAGGATTGTGATGAGGATTGTGATGAGGATTTGGGACACGGATTGGGTTAAGGTTTGGGATTGGTTCAGTATTTCATTACGGTTACTATGGACGGGGTCTCTCCTTTTTCTTCCTTCATTGTTTCGGGGCGCAAGGATGTCTGGGAACTGGGTACGCAGATATTTGCAGGGTTCGGCGTTTCGCGCAATTTTGATTCTACCGCTCTCTATCAATCTTTCCATTATGATCCTACGTCTACGTCTCAAACGGGCTTGTTCTTGTTCATTCTCCTTCATATAGCACAGCACAACAAAGTACAGCACAGCACAGCACAGCTGTGACATAATTCGACAGTCTAGTCTCCTTTGCTATACGGATGTACCTGTCCTATCATTGCGAGCGACACTCAGCCTTGTGTACTTCTCTAGTCTACTCTATCCATCGGGGTAAGCCGCCTCATGAAAATCAAGTCCATCTGCCTCATTGCCCATCCCAGACTAGGGAATGGGGGAAAGTCGCTTCCATACGAATCCAAGCCTATCCTCCATGCAAGCAAGCCAATGAATCCACGAATCTGACCTGTTATATTCTCCCGCCTGGGGGTATCTCCACCGCCACCTTGCCATCCCTCATCCCCACTCCTCCTAGCATCCCCCAACCCAACCCCATCACCCAACTCAACTCAAACCTCCCCCTCACTCCTCCTCCTCCTCAACCCTCTGACACCACGGATGCTCCAGCACGGCCTGAATCCCAATGCGCCTCTCGACATTCCGATCCAGCATCTTGCGGATGAGATCGATGCAGTCCTCGCTCATGACGTAGGGGACGCGGAGGTCGTGGTCCATGATCTCGTCGATGGAGTAGAAGGGGTTTTCCTTGTACACGATCGTGTAGAGCAGGATGCCGAGCGCCCACACGTCTTGTTCTTTGCCGCGGTAGGGGGACCCGCGGAGGACTTCGGGGGCGGCGTAGTCTGTTTGATGGAGGTTAGTTGGGGCGTGTGCGGATACGGAGGGTGGGTTGGGTAAGGGGGAAGATGGAAGGCAAGGGGAAAGGGACTGGGGACGGGGGTGGGAAAAGAGGAACGTACCGATAGTGCCGACGAAGACGTCAAAAGGCCCACTCTTGATATAGGCCGCGCTGCCAAAATCGACCAACTTGACCGCACCATCCCCATCCAGAATCACATTCTCATCCTTGATATCACGGTGCACGACCTTCGCCTTGACATGCAAATGATGCAGCGCGTTCGCCACCTGAACGAAAATCTTCCTGCACTCGCGCTCCTCCATGTTCACGCGCAGCTCGATATAGTCGAACAGGTCCATTCCCGGTAGCCCATGCGGGATCATCTCGATGTAATAGTTGACATCGTCCTCGAAGAAATCGGCCATTTCGACGATATTGGGGTGCTGGAGACCGTCTCTGCGGAGGTAGTCGAGGACGTGGATTTCGAGCGGCACGGTGCCGAGGCGGCGGTCTCGGGTCCAGGTGTCGACGAGGATGCGCCGCTTGGTCACGTACTTGATGCACATTTTCTTGGCGTTGGCGCGTTTGTACCGCGCCAGTTTGACTTGGCCGTAGGCGCCTTGGCCCATTTCTTCCAGGATCAGGAAGTCGGCGATGGCTTTCTTTTTAATGATCTGCGCGCCGGCTGCGAGGGCGTCTGGAGATGGATGTTCGAAGGGTTCGCCTTCGGCACCGGTGGTCATGGATGACGTTGAGGCTTCTTGGAGTTGTTGTGTTAAGAGGGAGACGGGAGCAGCGTCTTGTGTGGGACTAGGGGATAGAGTCTCCCCGTCTATGGCTTCGGGAGTAGGCTGGCCAGGCGAGGGCTGGTGAGGCGGTGTGCCTGGGCGGGATACCAGGGGGTTTACCGGCCCGACGCCGTGGTTTACGGCGTGTAGCTGGCGGGAATATGTGATCCAAAGGGCGTAGACGACCTCAGTCGGAGGTTGAGCGTCGTACTCGTCCTCTTGTTCTTCGTCGATGCTGTCATGGTACGCTGGATCGTGGCGGTCGCTTTTCACAACACGCATCTGCACGTCAACCATAATATCGGAACCGTCCCTGTGCTTCGCCGGCAAACCACTTGGCCGGAGGAAGATTGATGCAGCGTCGGCTTTGCCTTCACGCAGCGCCAGGAGAGCACGTGCTCGTCTAAAGCTGTGCTCAGGGATCACAATCCCATCCACCAAGTGAATCTTGTCCTCGTCAGTCATGAGATGCAGGATCTTGTCGAACGAGGGAATCAAGTCGTTGACATGCATGCCATCTGGGTTGTCCTGTCCAAACAGGGCAGACGAAAAGACAGAGTTGGAGCTCGTGACATGGAGTGTCTCGGAAGACAAGACCATAATACCAGCAATGTGTGGGAAGCTTGAAACGCGAAGAGTCCCCTCCTGACCCGAAAGTCTGTCCACAGTGATAGGTATGCTGATGCTGTTAGCCGTACGTGCAGTGAAGCGACGCAATTCAGCTATCCGATCATAGTCCAGGGCTCCAGTATAGGTTCCAGTCCGTTTCGGTAATTCGGGTATAAGTTTCTTGATGTCCATGCCTCTTCGGACACGCTCGACACCCCAAATAGGATCGATTGCACCCACGCCTTTCGTGACACACCCAATCTCATCAACGGAAAGGTAAGCAACATCTTCAGCAATCTCTTCCAAGACCCAGATCAGTCCACTATGTTTCTCCTTAACCCACAAAGAGGCAGATCCGGTAGCACCATTGCGTTTCTGAATTGGTACCACATCACCGCAAAGCAGTACACCTCTTGACTTGTGAGCCATATGTCCAAGGGCCGGCCTATTATTGTTGTTATTGTCAACTATCCCACTTGCCGTCTTAGCTCGTCTGCTCTGGTACGTCGACGGAGGCTTGCTCAAAAGCTTGGCGGTAACTCCGTTTCCCATTGCGATAGACGTGGAACCCTGTGGACTGTTCCTCTGGCTTTGGCTGCTTTGCGGCGGCCTGAGCCTGGTGGCCGGTTCCGACTTTGCCGGCGGCTCATGATGATCGGGATGCCGCAGCTTCGACTCGAGCCACCTTCTCCGCTCCTCTTTAATGACCTCCATGATTCCCATTTTGCGCACTTCGGCCCTGGTCACTCCAAACACCAAGCATGCCAAATCGTTTGCGGCAGTAATCGTCCACGGAGCAGTGGATTCGGTTGTGAAGATAGCCTGATTAGCCCCCACGTGCCTTTGATGGCCGTGAGGGGCAGGATTGTTGGAGATAGGGTGAGGTCCCGCGTGTTGAGGTGGGAAAACGGTGGGTACTGCTTTCGGCCTGATGATGGACGAAGCATGGTCGACATCAGAGGCCTTGTATGGTTGAGCCAGTGCATCGGTAAGTCTATTCTGCATCGACAGCCCTGCAATGTCGGTGTATGTCCTCTTGAGAGACGACCGCTTCTCCGTCGGCGTAGCAAGGGCAGTTGCAGCCTTCGCATCTTCGGAAGTAATGCGAGATAAAGATTCACTCGACTCATCGAGGTCCTGCCTCATGAATGATTTTGGCGACATGGGCTCCTCAGCTGGAGGGGGAGGAGGAGAGAGACGCTCATGCGGTAGTCGATTGTCCATCATGCTAGGCGGACTTTCAGTGAAGCTTTTCTCGAAAAGGTTGTCCGCGGAATGATCTGCCGGACCGGTGAGAGGCCCAAGTCCGAGTCCGAGTCCCTGTCCATGGAGAACCTCAGGCCCTAAAAGATTGGCCCTCTGTAATAGTTCAATCATACTCTGCACTTCCTGGTCATTGCTAAGCTTTGCTTGCGCGCTGAGGATGCCCGGGTTGTTGTTCGCCCAACCAAGCTTATCTCTCATGAAGTCTACTGATCTTTTCAAAACATTCTGCCTGTTATGCAAAGCTTCTTCTGATTGATGCGCAAAAGAGAAAGAGTGTAGGGATTCGGAAGGGAACCGGCTGAGATCTTCGGAGAACGCCAGTGTGGGCGAGGAGGGGCCGGATGGTAGGGGCAGGGAGCCTTTGCGTGAAGTAGGTAGGGCCAAGTTAAGGGAGGACGAGCGTGGTTGGTACGTGTTTTGAGGATTCGGAGAGGGAGGTTGGCGGGAAGGTATTTGACGGATGCGGCGGAGACCACTTTCGCGCTCCGGGAATATAGGTGACCTGTGACAAGGCACGTCAGAAGGATGAAACTTTGGGAAAGCCTGAAGGCGCCGTGTAGGCATGTAAGGCAACGAACGTTCCGAAGCAGCAGGAGCAACTCACCTCAGTGGTCCAAAGTCCGAGGTTGGTGCTGAAGCAGCGACGGCATCGACAGACGATCGACCTCTATGAGTATCGTTGTTTGCAGCAGCGGCAGAGAGCAAATCCCCGGCGCTTCTATTGCGTGGGATGTAGATGTCTGTCGGAGCAGACTTGACTGCACTGAGGCCATCGGTATTGCCTGCATGATGGGTTAGACTGCAGTCACGAGCGAGTCGGTCGGGCAGCAGATAGAGATAGTACCATCGTGAACGATCTGCGGCAAAGTCATGCTCAAGGAGCACGAGCTTCGACTGAGACCTGGTGGGATGTCGCCCCTCCTTGGTGGGCTGATGAGCCGCGACGCGACGGCAAGATGCAGGTGCAAGTGCAGCAGACGGTGGAAGGTAGCGACTGTGTGGTGGCGTGAGGAGGATGCGAAAGTCTATATGCGGTGCACTTATTTCTGTCCTCAAAAGATCTAGAGATAAGACGGTAGCTTTGCCTTCCCCAGAGGGCGGAGGTGGCAGAGTGACGGTTGATAGTCTGCGGCACCAAAGCTGTAGCAGCCTGTAGGGCCAGACCAAGAGGCGCTTCCGCTCCACCTTTCAGCCTTCAGGGTCTTCTCCCCAGCAAACCGATCTCATTTCCGAGGGGCTAGCGACGCGGCTCAGAGTTTACGGGTGCGCCGAGTAACGAGTTGTTTGACGAAGAGTAGCATCTTATCTACCAAATCTACCATTATGCCCATGGCACAGTATTTACTATGCGGAGCGCAGCTCCGCGCAATGTCCATAAGCAAATATACATTGAGCGACCCTTTCGCCATGGCAGGCTTTGCTCCACCATCGGCTGACCCGCCGCCGCCGTCATCCCATGCAAGGATGATTGTGTTGCCGGCCCCCACCGCCTGCAAGCACTTTTATCTCCGGATTCGACTCAACATTTGCCACCAAGCACATAACAACTTCTTCTCGGAGCCGGAATAAACTCCGTTACAGGTATTTAGGTGTGATTTTGACCAAGAACGTACTTCCTGCATGCCTAAATTGAATATTAGCATGGGCCCGCGTTACGCAATCGAAACCTAATTGCTCCGACTTACCGCCTGTAGCACATCCATCCGTCGCGTGGTCTTCAGATACACATCCCTGTACATATCCAGACTCTCTTGTACCACGTTCAACCGTGTGGTGCGACCTTCGCAGATCGCCTTCATCTTCAGTTCCATCTCCTTCCGCAGGAATGGCTTCGTCAAGCTTGTCTCGAATCCCATGTTTTCGTAGCCTTCGTATAGCGCAACTCCCAAGGTTGTGGGAATGAACTCTTGGACTCCAGTTCCACCCCCTGACCTTCCATTTGCATATCCGCCACCTCTACCGCCTTGGCCTCTGCCTCTTCCTCTACCACGTCTTGCAGAAGTGTCTCTTGCAGGTGCTTCATCCTCGCTGAGACCACCACCTCCATCTTCGCCAGCGGTGCGTCCTCTAGGCCGCGTTATGACATAGTTGCGATCCTTGACCTTGGCTATGTGCTCGGCCATTGTAGCATCTGTTCCAATGCCGTTGGCGTCCATGAGTGCAATGAGTTCGGGCTCCGTCAAGTAGCCCGGCTTCGTAGTCTTTCCTTCAGCGATCTTTGCCTCTTTTGGTTCGAAAGTCTCTCCGACCTGAAAGTTTGGAAGCTCTTGTGTACTGGTCCATTTCTCGTAAGGGTAAACCTCGAGGTAATTCCTCTGGAGGACTTGAAGTCCAGAGGCATGGAAGAACTCCGAACCGTATTGGATTGCAACCTCGCTTCTACTTCCTCGAGCATCGTCACTACAACACGCTAGAAACCGGCGCACCACGAACTCATGAACCCGTCGATGCTCATCGCTCTCCAAAGAATCTGGGTTGACATAGTTGACAGGATGGATAGGCGGATGAGCTTTATCGTTGTTGCGTCCTTGTCGCGGCTGACTGAATGCCCCATCCAGGAGAGCTTGCGCGTATTGACCCCATCGAGGGCCTTGCACTTGCTTTTCCACAATGGCTCTCAGGTTCATTCCACGATCGAACTGGTCGGTCTCCGTTCTGGGATAGCTGATGAAACCTTTCTGGTATAGAGTCTCCGCAATGTGCATTATCCTCTGACTGTCCATGCGGAGATATTTGCTGCCCATCTTCTGCAGTTCGACAGTCGTCAGAGGCAGTGGCTTCCACTTGCTTGCCGGCTTAGTCTGCACTTTGGTGACCTTTGCATACTTTGCAGCCAAGCAGCGTTCGAAGAGAATAACCACAGCCATGCGATCGAACAAGTGATTGCGATCCCAATGGAACGTGACATCGATCTTGTCCTTCGTATGCATGACTTTGATAGACCAGAATGGTTCTGAAACAAATGTCTTGACTTTAAAGTACTGTTCCACGACAAACCCTAGGGTTGGAAATTGACAGCTGCCGTAGCTAAGCACTCTCACATCGTCGCCCATATTATTAGCCTGAAATAGGGGCCGAAGGTTCAACGTCTGCATGCGTGTGAAGCTTGCACCGATTCGTAGGTCGAGCTCGATCCTGGCCGCCACAGCGTTTGCTTGAGCCTCATCCAAGGCGATAGGACTCCGAGCGGCCTGGATTATATGCTGCCGCTCGATGTTTGAGAAGCGAGCTCGGACAACGTTGCCAGGCTGTCCAAGACGAGGGTTCGACGCGACGGCGACTTCCCTAATCTCCGTACCTATGTGTTCGCCCTCGCGATCACAGTCGGTCCAGATAAACAAGGCCTGAGCGTACCGAGCTTGTCTCTCGATGTTCTGAGAGATAGCCTTCTTGCCGGTTTCGACATACGTGATGATTCGAGCCTCGAATAAGGCTTCGGGAGGACATGAGTTCCATGACTTGTACTGGGCGTCAAAATCCTGGCTGTTCAGATGGCCAGCTACGGAGGTCATGACGACGTTGCAGGGACCCCATGTTGGGAAGTTGTAGTCGAAGCTGTAATTCTTGAGGTACACAGATCCCCTACAGTTCTCCTGCAGACTGCAGTCAGTACTCGCTGGACACTAACCTCCTGACGCTCACATACGGTTCGTACGTTGCCTCCTGCGAGATGGTTTGCAACAGCCCTAGCGATGGATGGCTTCTCCGCAACGCAGAGGATTTTGGCTACCATCTCCGCTCAATTTCGGCTCTTTCCACTTCTTCATGGCTTCGGGGCAACAGTCGCTAACTTTGCGTTCCTGCTAGCATTCTCTGTAAGTTACTGTACTCGTTACCAACTTTGAGGCGTTTTCAGCTGAAGCGGGAAAGAACGCGTCAAGCTAAAGGCAGACGCGTTTCGATCTCGGCAATTCAGCCGAAGCCCTGGACCCCAGAATCCGATCGCTCCATGTCCCGTTAGATCTCGCAACATGTATGACGCACAGCGTTTCAGGTACGCCTCTCCACTTCTACAGCCCTGCATTCACATTCACATTTTGTGAATTTTGGGGAGTCTGACACCTCTTGCTGATTCCTCAGCATTATGCGGCGTAGCTAACAGCAAAATCACTCCAACATGCCTCCTTCTGTACCGCGCAAACGCCAGCGCGCCTCATCGCCTTCCGCTTCAGAGCCCGCTTCCAAACGTACGACGCCCGCAAAGCCTACAAAAAGAGACGCGAAACCTACTATATTTGATGCCCTTGATGCGCCGAAGACATCTACCGCCACACCAGAGGAGAACAAGGCCTTTCTAAACAGCCTCGTGGATAGCGACTCCTCCCTTAGCGACGTGAGCAGTGATGAATTCGAAGATGTCCCGACTGCGAAGAAGCGCAAGCTTGACGCCCCTGCCACTGAAGGAAAAGAAGAAGACGGCCAGGATTATACCGATGACGAGGAGATGGATTGGGAAGACGCGATCATTGACACTGTCCCACCGCAAACTATAGCAGGTGCCGCAGACGACAAGATTGAGGACCTTAGTATCGCATTGCAGGACGATGGTACTGGAGCAGCTATAGCATTCCAAGAGGCCAAAGCGAAGGACAAGAAGGGTCCCACGAAGAGGGAAAGACAGATCAGGATACGGTCACACTGTCTCCACGTACAGGCGCTTGTGTTCCACAACGCGGTGCGGAATGCCTGGCTCAATGATAAAGAGTTGGAAAAGATATTGTTAGATGGCCTAAGCGATGGCATTAAGAAAGAAGTCAGAAGGTGGAAACAAGACATGGGTATGGAAGTGGAACCAGAAGAGGAGCCGCCGAGGAGAAAAGGTGGCAAAGCTGCCAAGGGCAAGAAGAGCTCCAAGAGTGCAGGCAAAGAGAAGGAAAAGCGAGACGGCAGGGACTGGGGCATCGACGCAGACAGACTAGAAAAGGGCGCGGTCAACATGAGCAGAGGCGATCCCCTCCTACGACTGCTCAAAATCCTGACCGCGTACTGGAGGAAAAGGTTCACAGTGACAGCCCCCGGGCTGAGGAAACAAGGATATATGCCTCTGCGTCGCCTTGCTGCCGAAGTCAGAGTATGGGAGAAGAACAAGGGCAATCAGGACCACGGCGAGCGCATCGACAACCTACAGGCTCTTCGTGATCTGGCCAGGAAGATGGAAGGCTCGCGCGATGTGGGCGCGCAATTGTTCACTGCTCTCCTGCGGGGACTCGGCCTAGAAACTAGGATGGTGGCAAACCTGCAGCCCGTGGGCTTTGGTTGGAACAAGAATGAGGATGCTTTGCCGAAGAAGGCGTCCAAGAGCACTGCGGCAGAGGCCATCGAAATCTCAGACGATGAGTCGTCACCAGACGTCCAAGTCACACCGTCTAAGCCAACGGGAAAATCACGGAAACCTCCGACTCCTGCAAAAGCAATGGCGCCAGAGAAGCCCAGACGCAGATCCAGCAGAGGAGCTAAGGACGTGCCTATCTCCCTCGACGACGAAGCAGACGGCTCTTTGAGCAGCGCACTCTCCGACGCCGAATCTCTCATCGACGTAACCCCATCCAACCCAACCAAAGCGCGCAAGAAGTACGACCGCGACCTCTCCAATCCACACTACTGGACCGAAGTCCTCTCCCCCGTCTCCAACACCTACATCCCCGTCGACGCAATCGCCCTCTCCACAGTCGCCAGCACTTCAGACCTCCTTTCGACCTTCGAACCGCGCGGCAAACGCGCCGACGCAGCCAAGCAAGTCATCTGCTACACGATCGCGCACGCACCCGATGGCAGCGCCAAGGACGTCACAGTCCGGTACCTCAAGCGGCACCAACTGCCCGGCCGCACAAAGGGCTACCGCATGCCGGTGGAGAAAATCCCGGTCTACAATAAACGCGGCAAGGTGAAGAAGTACGAGGAGTACGATTGGTTCCGCACCGTGATGAGTGGGTACGAGCGGCGCGGGGGCAAACGCTCGGAGGCGGAAAGGAAGGAGGATGAGACGGACCTCAAACCGTTCAGGCCTGCGAACGAGAAACCCAAGATGGAGACGGAGAGCTTGCAGTGGTATAAGCAGAGTGCGGAGTTTGTGCTCGAGCGGCATTTGCGGCGCGAAGAGGCGATCGTGCCGCATGCGCAGCCGGTGAAGATGTTCATGGCGGGCAAGGGCGAGAAGGCGAAGGAGGAGCCGGTGTTTAGACGCGAGGATGTGGTGACGTGTAAGACGGTCGAGTCGTGGCATAAGGAGGGCAGGGAGATCAAGATCGGTGAGCAGCCGATGAAGATGGTCCCCGTGCGCGCGGTCACGCTTAACAGGAAGCGCGAGATGGAGGATGTGCATCGCGAGACGGGCGAGAAGATGCTGCAGGGTCTTTATGCTAGGGACCAGACGGACTGGATTATCCCAACGCCGATCAGGGATGGGCATATCCCTAGAAACGCTTATGGGAATATGGACGTGTATGTGCCGACTATGGTCCCGAAAGGCGCTGTGCATATTCCGCTTCGTGGAACGGCGCGGATCTGCAGGAAGCTGGACATTGAATATGCGGAGGCTTGTACTGGGTTTGAGTTCGGCAAGCAAAGAGCGGTGCCTGTCATCACCGGGGTTGTGGTGGCCATCGAGAACGAAGACGCCGTCATCGATGCTTGGGAGATCGAAGAGGTGGAGAAGAAGAGGAAAGAAGACACCAAGAAGCAAGCCCTCGTGCTGAGCTTGTGGAGAAAGTTTGTCATGGGTTTGAGAATCGTGGAACGTATGAAAACGGAGTACAAGGATAATGGCGGAGAGGAAGTCAATCCATTCGTCAACCGCGCCAAGTTACGCCAGCGGGAAAGAGAAGGCTTCGACATGGACGAGACGAAGCCAGATGACGGGATGGGAGACGAAGACGAGTATATGGGAGGCGGTGGCTTCTTCCTTCCCGGTCACGACGAGGAGGAAGTACCCAATCCGAAGCCAGGCCAAGCAGGCGGTGCTGATGGAGAAGGAGACATGGGCGGCGGCTTTCTGATAGATGGTGCTTCGGACGAAGAGCCGTCAAAAACAGACCCTGAGCCACAAGCTCCGTTCCGGCCGATGTCTTTGCAGGAGCTGCACGCGAACAGCACCCAATACATGTCCGACCCGGGCGCGGATGAGTCTGACGCAGAAGATGACGAAGCTCCCGTCCCTTCCCGTAGGCCAAGAGCGAAAGCAGCGAGCAGAAGTGGCATTAAGCAGAAGCAATCCCGGGGAACAAGAGCTCCGCCAGTAAAGAATCCAACCAAGGCCTCCGCTAAGCGCAAGCCTGATCCTCCTAGTGATGAGGAAGGCGATGTTTCAGAGCCGGCGTTAGACGACTCCGATTCCGAGCTCTCCGACATCTCTCTCGTTTCAGATTCAAAGCATGAGGAGCGCTCATCGCCACAAGTAGTAGTCACTCCCAAAAAAGCACGAGCTCGATTATCTGCGAGTGCGAAGAAAGAAGCCCCGGTCAGGAGTCCTTACTTCTCACACGATGATGCTGCGGAGGAGATGTTTGAGATTAGCGATAGTGATAGCGTGCAGGAGGTCGTCAAACCACGGAAGACTACTGCAAGGACCAGGGCTAGAGGGTGATGAGTAGCATCAAATCTGCATACATAGTCACACCAATGGAGAACCAAAGTAGAGCGACCGTGATCACGCCTCCACAGTTCCAGGGGCTCAGAGATCCTTCTTCCCCGCCCCGCCTCTCTTCCCACCTAACCTAGCATCCAGCCTGCCAAACATATCCACACCCATAAAGATCGCTAAACGTCCCGTCAGCATGCATTGCCATTCCCCCTATAACCCCAGAAAGCAAAAAGCACTCACCCAAAGCCAAATACGGCACATAAAGCTTTCCCAACTCCAACTTCTCGGCATTCTTGTAGCCGCTCCAACTCAGATAATCGGCGACGCACGTCAACGTCGTCATGCCGGTTTGAACAGCCCAGACGAGGAGATGGAGGGGCACTTTGGCGTCGTTGCGGAGGAGAGCTGGTACGGCCCAGATGCTGAGGGGCACGTGGTAGAGGAGCTCCATGTACATGTAGGTGTTGAACCAGGCGCTGTTTGCCCAGATTAGATTGAGGTTGGGAGAGTGAGGTTGGAGATCGGGGCTGGGGGTCAGAGGCCGAGGAGGACCTAGAGGCTGGGTGTGGAAGGGGAAGGGGAAGGGGAAGAGAAGGGAAAAGGTAGATGAATGGACGCTTACGGCGGCGAGATGAAGAACTGGTCGCGGTAGGTGCTGATGTACCAGGTTCGGAGTTCGGTCATGAATTGGGGCTTCAGAGCGGCCGGGTACAGAGGCGTTAGGTCGACGACTGGGTAAGGTAGGGTTGTTATTATGATGGGACTCTGTGGAAGGGCAGGGAAGAGGGCTTACGGAACATAATCGGTAGGTGGATTGCGAAGAAAACGAGGTAGACTAGGTCGCGTTTGCGACTGAAGATTGATTGGGCCATGTCTGATGAGATTGGTGTCTCTAATGGTGAAAGCTGGAAATTTTGGGTGTGGAGGTGGTGGGTGTAGGATGGCATCAAGTCGTAAGCTTCACCATGGTTAGGCACGAACACGTGACATCGAGGTTGTATTCAAGATGTTACATGTATATGCTCAGGGAACGAATGGTGGTAAAAGATCTAGGTAATAGCGTGGGTATAATCGAGGGGAAGCATTACAGTGGTGAGAGCGAAACAGTGGTGGCAAGCATGAACTCAATCAAGATGTCGTATCTCCTCCTGCCATGTCGAGGTTGCGGGCTTCGTGCATCGCAACAAGTCTGTTTACCATCTAATCCAAACGCGGAGACCATTACTTGGGGGGAACAGGGCCGGAAGAGCTCATTAAAGCCGTCAGGCGCTGCCCGTATCCCAGCTATGGGAGACAGCGCCATACTGTGCCGGACTTTGTTCGTAGCATTCCTTTGCGCTGCACCAAGTATCACAACCGGACCACAACGTTGCAAAGCCGAGTCTTCTAGCGAGATCCTGATTTGCAGAGTCTTACAGCCCTTCAAGCGAGGTCAAGCTGTTCATTTAGCTACCATCAATCTTGAAACCCCTTACATATTCTCCGCAACCCAAGCCCACCAGTTCTGGACATGAGGCGCCTCATCCCCTTCCGCCCTAACATTTCCACCCACAACCTGTACCTCCACCCCACACTCTTCCATCTGCCTAAACTCAAACGCACCCTCGCCCCCCTCCCCAAGCCACTCCCTCTCCTCCTCATCCTCATCGCCTCCAACCCCACTATCCAACAACCCTTTCGCCCTCGTATCCCTAACCTTCGTAATCTCCCTCTCCAAGTTCTTCCGCACCAACTGCGCCGGCAGCGCAGTGAATAGATCCTGCTTATTCGCCGCGACCAGCACGTTGAGCGTCTTCGGCCCCTTGCTTGTCTTCGCGCTCGTATGCCGTTTCTGCAGCGCAAGGAGTAGGTCGTGGAGATATGTCGCGGCTTCAGTCAGACCGTTTGCGCTGCTCAGGGCGGCGGAGTCGACGACGAAGATGAGGCCGGAGAGCGCGGGAGCGGTCAGGGCGCTGAAGGCATGGTGGCGCAGCTTGCCGTGGCCGGGGGTGTCGATGAGGTGGAGCTTGCGCTCGGTTTTGGCAGAGGGGTCGTTGGTGCTGCGGTATTTGGAGGAGGCGGCAGTGACGTCGCGCGGGAGGGCGCAGGTTACGGTGGCGGGGGATTGGGAAGTGTGGGTTGGTGTTGCGTTGCCGCGCTCGAACTGGGGAGTGTCAGTCTAGGCTACTCCTGGAAAGAGCTTGTAAAGCTTACGAGAGTCTGAAGAGAAGTCTTGCCTGCGCCAGTTGGGCCCAGCAGGAGGAATGAAGGGGTTACTGAGCTCGCGCGCTGGCGATAGAGATATGCGTGGATGCTGAGTGGCAGGGCGAGTGAGAGGAAAAGGGTGAGAAGGATGGCGGAGATGCTGGGGCTGAAGCTCCAGGCCAGCCAGTCCTGGGCTGTTGTCCAGTCTACCATGATGTATGAAGATTGTGGAATAGCACAGGAGTCGCGACTGGGGGTAACACTCTAAGTTTCGGAGAGCTGCAGCTCGGCTGTAAATCGTATGAGACTTGTCCAGAAGCCGAATGCGGGCCGAAGCGCGGAGCTTGCGAGACAATTGTGGGGTGGAGTGAGCTCCGCGGTGGTCAAGATCTTATCTACATCGGCGCAATTATTCCATTCCAATCCATAAACCTATATGTGAACTGAAGAACGCCCAATTATGCTCCATATGAAGCATACAATGATGCGTAGAGATACCGCATAGAGCCAATTGTTGTGACAGACCTTGGGACACCTGCAAAATGCCGGAGATGCAGGTGGCGTGTTTACGTCTTGACGTCACCTTCTATAGTAGTCTGAGCTGGAGGTGTCATGATGAAGGCGAACACCATCTGCAACATGGAAGTCATTCTTACTGTAATCGCTATAATTCTTCTTGCAACCACATATTCACTGTCTCCAAGCTCATCCCGATAAAAACGTTCATATCTATTCACCATGTTCGGTAGCAGCAACACATTCGATCCTAACAACGATATTACAGACCTTTCTGGCAAGGTACGCTGCTCAGCAGACCTTAAGCAAGCCTAACAAAGTGCTTACCTCGTATAGATTTACGTAGTCACAGGTGGAAGCGCAGGTATCGGCTTCGGCATCGTAGCACACATTCTCCAACACAACCCCGCCGCCATCTACCTACTGGGCAAGAAGGAGGAGCACATCAAGGAAGCGGAAAACGAGCTCTTGAAATGGGGTGATGTCTCTAAGGTCCACTCAGTTCAGATCGAGCTGGAGGATCTGCACCAAACCGATCAAGTGGCCCGCGATCTCGCCTCGAGGCTCGACAGACTAGACGCCCTGGTGTTGAACGCAGGTCTCGGAGTCGGCGTGTACAACGAGACCCCTAAGGGCGGCATCGACAGCCACATGCAGGTCAATCATATCGCACAATTCCACCTCGCGCAAACATTGCTGCCTTTGCTACAAAAGACCGAGAACTCGCGTCTCGTGTGCCAGTCCTCGGATCTGCACCGCGAATGCAGAGATGTTCAGTTCGCCTCATTGCAGGAGCTCAATCAGGACATTGGCGCTATGAAGCTTTACAGTCGTACCAAGCTCGCCCAGGTCCTGTATGTTAGAGGTCTTGCGCAGTTGAAGTCAAAAGGAAAGTTGGGGTTCAGCCCACATGGAGGTCCATGGATCAATGCTACGCACCCTGGTGGTATTCAGACCGACCAGCAGAAGCAGGCCGTCGACGCGTATGGCACGCTCGGCAAGATCGGGGTCGCGGCTGTTAAGCCACTGTTGGGAGACCCAGTCAATCAGGGTTGCAAGCCTGCATTGTTTGCGGCGACTTCGGAGGATATTGTCAAGCATCAGGTCCAGGGCGAATATGTGAGTTATGGCATTTACGCGACACTTGAGGAATAATCTACTGACATTGACGATCCACAGATTGTTCCAGATAGGAAGGTTGCCGATCCATCAACGCAAGCAAAGGACGATGTCTTGCAGCAGAACCTGTGGAAGCTGACGGAGCAGATCCTGAAGGACAAGCTGGGAGATCTCCCGTATGAAACAGTATACGCTTAAGTAATAACCGGTGGATGAGGGGGGATGTTCAGAAGGCGTCTCTATATTCTGCCAATGAGTGGACTCGAACGACTCCGCATGACAATTTGGAAGAATAGCAACAGTTGTAGCAGTAACACTACCTATTGCTAAATATTAGTGATAAATATATGAACCGTAACAAGTCATTCAGATGGTATCCCGCTTCCCCATCCGTGCAATTGCGGAGGGCGTTGCACGCGGCTTCCGTCGGCCTTGACCCCAGACAATGGATCGACAAGGGTCCAGCATTCGTAAGAGCCGCATCACATGTCGCGATTGCCTGAATTCCATGCCGTTATATAAGGTATCCATGGCTACCCCCTATCTTACCTTCTTCCTCCGGTCCAACTCCCTATAGTCCGACATCACCGTCAAAATGTCTATCACATCCCACCCCCGTCACCCACCGGTGGTCATGAGCTCCATCACCGAACAAATCGGCAACACGCCTCTCGTGCGCCTGAATAAAATTCCCCAAACCTTCAATCTCGCCCCGATCATCTATGCCAAACTCGAATTCTTCAATGCCGGCGGCAGCGTCAAAGACCGCATCGCCCTGCGCATGATCGAAGCCGCTGAAGCCTCAGGCCGCATCAAGCCCGGGCAGAACACCCTTATCGAGCCGACTTCTGGCAACACGGGCATCGGCTTGGCGCTGGTCGGAGCAGTCAAGGGCTACAGAACCATCATCACGATGCCGGAGAAGATGAGCCAGGAGAAGGTTGCCGTGCTGAAGGCGCTGGGCGCAGAGATTGTGCGGACGCCCACGCAGGCGGCGTTTGATTCTCCCGAGAGCCATATCGGCGTTGCGAGGAGGTTGGAGAAGGAGATCCCGGGCGGTGTCATTTTGGATCAGTATGGAAATGAGAATAACCCACTCGCGCATGAGTTGGGCACTGCGGAGGAGATTTGGAAACAGACGGACGGCAGGGTGACGGTGTTGGTTGCTGGGGCGGGGACGGGTGGCACCATTACGGGAATTGCGAGGGGCCTGAGGAAGCATAAAGCAGATGTGAAGATTGTGGCGGCAGATCCACAGGGCAGTATTTTGGCATTGCCGAGTCAGTTGAATGATGAGTTTAAGGATAAGCCGTACAAGGTGGAGGGGATTGGATATGATTTCATCCCGGATGTGCTCGATCAGAAGGCGGTTGACGTCTGGTATAAGACAGACGATCGGACAAGCTTCGAGTTTGCAAGGCGGCTGATCAGAGAAGAGGGACTGTTGGTGGGGGGCAGCAGTGGCAGTGCTATGGCGGCAGCTGTGAGGGCGTGTAAGGAGCTTAATCTGGGCGAAGATGATACCGTTGTCGTCGTGCTTCCAGACAGCATTAGAAGCTACCTCAGTAAGGTAAGTTGCACCACGCCCTCCCTCCCTCTTGCTGTACTGACCATACTGACACCGCTACAGTTCGCCGACGACGACTGGCTCGCCGCAAACGATCTCCTACCGCCAACTCCACCAGTCTCCGAACCTTCATCCCCGAAACCAGAGAGGCAGTCCCAAGATGAATACGCCAATGCCACAATCAGCGACCTCCGTCTCAAACCCGTCGTCACCATCCCCTCCACCTCAACCTGTGGCGAAGCAATCGAAACAATGCGCGACAAAGGCTTCGACCAGCTCCCCGTCTCCCAAGGCAACAGCACGCGTCTCGCCGGCCTCGTAACCCTCGGCAACCTGCTCTCGTACCTCTCCTCCGGGCGCGCCACAGCCTCTTCTCCGGTATCAGAAGTGATGTTCGACTTCAGCCGCATCTCCGAAGTACGTACCGATCCAGGTAAGATCTCGATCAAGACGCCGCAGGAGCGACGGGCTAGCGTCACCAGCTCTGAGGCCGAGAGTCATCCGACGAGAAAGGCGTTTGTGGAGATTACGAAGCAAACGCGGTTGAGTGCGCTGAGTCAGTTCTTTGAGTGGAATAGTGCGGCTATTGTGACGGAGAGGGAAGAGGGGAAGGGACTTAAGGCTGTGGCTGTGGTTACGAAGGTTGATTTGCTTGGCTGGCTTGTTAAGAATGGGAAGCAGAATGGGAAGGCGTAGAGGGGGAACTCAACGGGTATGGACGAGACTATGAATGGGATGTGGCTTGATGGCTTCGAGGGTTTGGGAAGGTTTTGGGAGGGGGTTAGCGCATGGTCCTTGGTATGGAGATTTGCTGGTATCGCTCGGTCGCGTTTGCTTGTTCGCCACGTTGGTTGTATCCGAAACAACTATTAATTTAGAGGTATTCGTCCATTTCAAGCAGATGTTCGAAAAGCGTTATACACGAGCGGAGTGAGTGATGACGATTTAGGCTTAGCGCGATCTATTCCGAACCCGCGTCCGAGTCAGCCAGGTATGATGCCAGCTGTGCATTTGATAACCACGCTTCTTGCTAGCACCACACATTCGCTCTTTGCAGCAAAGCTTCGGCTCTAATCTGTTATTTGCGGTGTCTGTTGTCTCAATAATCTGTTCACAGTCATTTCCTTCAACCGCTGCGTCCTCTTGGGTTTTCAGCTCGTTCAAAACGGCCAACATCTTGGCGAGTCATTCTCTACCAACCGCATCTACAACATGTCCACGAACGGAGATCTAAAACACAGAAAGCGGGATGGTGCCTTTAATGGAGAGACCAATGGAGTTCTCAAAGAGCAGATTGACCAACTGTCTGCCTCCCGATCGCCCACAGTCAAGAACTCACAGACGACGGCAAACCTCCTAATAGCCGTAGGCGGCATCTACGCATCCTTGTACGTCCCCTTGCCACACCTCGAACCCACCACCCACTGATTCCACCCCTAGTCTCACATGGGGCGTGCTACAAGAGCGCATCACAACCACAAACTACGGCAGCGCGACCTCGCCCGAAAAATTCCGCTTCCCAATCGTGCTCAACACGATCCAATCTCTCTTCGCCACCCTCCTCGGCTACATGTACGTCCTCACGACACGGGAATCCTCCACCGATCTCCCCATCTTCCCCTCGCGCGGGATCCTGTTCCCGATGGCGATGGTGGCGATAACCTCGTCGCTGGCGAGTCCCTTCGGCTACGCTAGTCTCAAGCACGTCGACTATATCACTTTCATCCTGGCCAAATCGTGCAAGCTGCTGCCGGTCATGGCGCTGCATGTGACGCTGTTTCGGCGCAGGTATCCGCTGTACAAGTACGGCGTTGTGGCGTTGGTGACGGCGGGGGTGGCGGTGTTTACTTTGCACCATCCGAGCTCTGCAAAGAAGAGTGGTGGGGGTAATGGCGGCAACAGTACCTGGGGTCTGCTGCTCCTGGCCGTGAATCTTCTGTTTGATGGCCTGACGAATAGCACCCAGGACCATATCTACAAGGCGTTCAGGCCGTATACCGGGCAGCAGATGATGTGTGCGTTGAACTTGCTCAGCACGGCGCTGACGACGGGGTTCTTGCTGCTGAGTCCATGGCTGGAGCAGACGGGGCTGGGCGAGTATCTGGGGATGAAGGTGGGGGGGAGTGAGTTGCAGGCGGCGGTGGAGTTTGTGAGAGCCCATCCACAGGTGGGGTGGGATGTGCTAGGGTTTGCGGCGTGCGGGGCACTGGGCCAGGTGTTTATCTGTGAGTTGCATTGATGGTTTTGCGGGAGGGAGAAGGGGATGTGCTGACACGGTTGCAGTTTACACGCTTTCGACGTTCGGATCGCTACTGCTCGTCACTGTGACTGTTACGAGGAAGATGCTGACGATGATCTTGTCGGTGGTCTGGTTCGGACATAGGCTTAGCGCTATGCAGTGGGTGGGTGTTGGGTTAGTGTTTGGCGGGATTGGAGTCGAGGCTCAGTTGTCGAAGAGGGAGAAGCTGGCGAAGGAGAAGGCTAAAGTGTCGGAGTCTAAGGCGGCATGATAGAGCTTATAGATATGTGAGATGCCATGTAAAGAGTTTAGATTATAATCTTTTACAACAATACAACAACCTTGAACACTCTCCAGGTGTCAGTGCTTACAATATCTGCGGCGCTCCTTCCCCTTTCAGCCTCTGGCGCGATTCGTGATACCTGATTCGCAACCCGAGTGGTGGACCTTTCAGGTTCATGTTCGCGACTAACCAGTCCTTTGCATTTGTCGCCATCGCCATTACTGCTCACGCACCTCCAGCTACCACTTCGTTCCCTTTTCCCTCTATAACACATACACTCGCTAAACTGCAGGTGGTTCCTCTTTCCTCTCTTAGCAGAAGCTCATCTCACCATTCCGAATCGAGGAAGCTTCCAGAATCGTAAGGTTCGCTTGGCACGAGCTGGCACCCGGACGAGTTGCGGTGACCAGCCGCCTGGAAACAAGCACGAGCCGGCTGTGACGACTCGCTAGGTGCGGCTCTACTGGACAGATACTGCTCCGTGTCACATATACCGCCGACAGATAACATGCACTGTCGAGTTTCAAGACGAGGAAGAAACACGGACAGACTTTCCTGGGCTGTGCCTCGTTAATCGTAGTTACAGTGCAAGTACTGTAACAGACTCTCGGGAGCAACCGCTGCACACAACCGCGCCGCTGGCCCCACCGTTTGAACCAATGGGCCTGCCAAGCATCTTCTCCAAGTCCAAAAAGAAGCCCACCGAAACCGACATCGCCGCATCAAACCCGCCTTCTCCAGAGAAGACCAAGAGGAAGCCCTACGTCCGGTCTTCGAGCAGCAAGCAGCAGGACAGCCACGCCCACGTCCGACCAGAGGCTGCGTCGAGAAATTCGTCTCACTCCAAACGCCGCTCATCGCCGCGCAAATTCGACCCTGACTCGCACCCGCTGAACCTGCCGCCGGAAGAGCGAAGGAGACTGTCAACGCTGTCACGGCAGAGCGACAGACAGCGACCGCCCAGCATGGACGGCGAAAGAGATACTACGGCGTCGCCTACGCCATCGCCATCGAGCCCGGCCGCCAACACCACCCCAGGCGCATTTCTGGAAACCAACGGTGTCAATGGCAGTGCGCACGACGCTGCTCCAGCACCACCGCCACACAAGGAGCAAGCTGCCGCAAAGGAGCAAGAGCAGGAGAAGCCGGCAGTAGACGCGGAGTCATGCAAGGCCGCAGGCAACAAGTTCTTCAAGGCGAAGGAATACAGCAAGGCGATTGAGGAGTACACAAAAGGTTGAGATCCATCCACATCCACCGTCACGCGAGCAACACCTCTGCACCATCCACCCCCGTCCACAGTTCTCTAACACCATTCTCCCATCTAGCCGTCAACGCCGACCCCTCCTCAGCGACCTACCTCAACAACCGCGCCGCCGCCTACATCTCCGCGAACAACTACGCCGCCGCGCTTGCCGACTGCACTAAAGCCGACAAGCTCGACGCTTTCAACCCCAAGATCCAGTACCGGCTGGCGCGTGTACTGACCTCTCTCGGCCGGCCTCAAGAAGCCCTCGATGTCCTCGACCGCATCGAGCCCGCGCCCGCAGCCAAGGACAAGAAGCCCGCGCAGGAGATGCTGTCGCACATCAGCGCAGCCGAAGAGACGCTCAAAACGGGCACGAGCGGCAGCATGGCTTTGCACGCTCTGGACCAAGCGACGCGACTCCTCGGCGCCGGCGTCTCGCCGCCGCGGAAATGGAGCTTGCTGCGCGGCGAAGCGTACCTCAAGATGGGCAACGTGAACGCGCTGGGTGACGCACAGAACGTCGCCATGTCTTTACTCCGCGGCAATAACCAGGATCCCGAGGCTTTGGTGCTGCGGGGTAGGGCGCTGTATGCGCAGGGCGAGAACGAGAAGGCGGTTTCGCATTTCCGGCAGGCGTTGAACTGCGATCCGGATTTCAAGTCGGCGGTTAAGTGGCTACGGACGGTGCAGAAGTTGGAGAGGATGAAGGAGGAGGGGAATGCGCATTTCAAGGCCGCTAGGTATCAGCAGGCTGTCGAGACGTACGGACAGGCGCTTGAGGTGGATCCGGCGAATAGGGGCACGAATTCGAAGATCTTGCAGAATAGGGCGTTGTGTTATACTAAGGTATGTTTTCATGAACTTGGGGTGGGGGAAGTAGCCACATCTACGCTGCGCCAGAATGGGCCTGGGTACGGCGGGATGAATGGAGCAATGCTGACACAGTGGCACAGTTGAAAGAATACACCAAAGCGATCGCCGACTGCGACAAAGCGCTGCAACTCGACTCGACCTACCTCAAAGCGCGCAAGACCAAAGCCAAAGCTCTCGGCGAGTCCGGGAACTGGGAAGAGGCTGTGCGCGAGCTCAAGGCTCTTGCGGAAGCGCACCCCGAGGAACCGGGGATCGCGAAGGAGGTGCGCAACGCGGAGCTCGAGCTCAAGAAGAGCAAGCGGAAGGACCATTATAAGATTCTTGGCGTCGATAAGGATGCGGATGATGGCCAGATCAAGAAGGCGTACCGCAAGTTGGCGCTTATTAATCATCCGGATAAGGTATGCATGCTCCCCTCCCCCCTCCTCCAAAGCCCTTCATAGCATGCACACACCGGTCCCTATACTAACACCAATCCCCCCAGAACGCCGGCGACGAAGCCGCAGCCGAGCGCTTCAAGGACATCGCCGAAGCCTACGAAACCTTATCCGACCCACAAAAGCGCGCCCGCTTCGACAGCGGCGAGGACCTGATCGACCCGTCCGAGATGTTCGGCGGCGGCGGCGGAATGGGCGGTATGGGTGGTATGGGCGGCATGGGCGGCATGGGCGGCGGCGTGCAGATCGATCCGGAGATGCTGTTTAACATGATGAATGGCGGGGGCGGCGGTGGTGGGTTTAGGGGAGGGGGTGGACATCCGTTTGGTGGGATGGGTGGGGGCCAGCGAGGCGGATTCGGTGGGTTCCCGTTCGGTTAGGGTGAGCGCTACCTACCTTTGGGGTGGGAGAATCTGGAGGTGCGGCGAGGGGACGACGGGGGTGTTGGCGGAGATGAAGGTCGCGCCAATGAAAAGAGGAGAGGTTGGAGGAGCATGTATCAGGCATTTGCACCTTGCATAGGGATGGCGTTTGCGTTTCGCAGCGTTGTTGGCAATGCTGTTGTCAGTGAAGCGTCTTTTCGTACCTTACGGTTTGCATGGATAGACTAGCGGCCACGAACAGGGATAGAGGGGCCGAGCCAATCGTCAATTTGCGCTTCAATCGAAACAGAACCGTTCCTCCCAATCCTGTGAATGTGAATGTGAGGCTTGTGAGGAGAGCTTGTTCGCGGCAGTTGTGCTTGGTATGCTTGGTATGCAGGCAATTTCCGAATCGAGACAGCTGCAGGATATCGAAGCGTCCACGGGTGTCAATAATGCTAGTGCTCCCTCCCCTTTTGACTCAGGTTGCGGGCTCATGGCACGGTAGGCGACAGTGCAGAGGAAGTTGCAGGTGCAGACCGAGATGCAGCTGAGTTGTCAGCAGTCCGAGGCAAGACACGAGTGTTACACAACAGCCGAAGGTGAGGTGGTGATCCTCTCGCTGGAAGTGGCAGTTGGGCAGCGGGAGAATTGCCGAACTGTTCACCCTCTCCAGTGCCAAGGCGCCTGAGGGGGCGGTTTCGTGGGGTAGCTCCTCGCGTTTTCCGGGGTTGATCATTCGTCTTTTCGCCCCGTCAGTACGTACTGTGCATGTATTCAAGGCTTGAAGATTTGAGTCTCGAGCATCTAGAAGGAGTTCGAGCATATGAGATCGTACATCATAAACCCTGTTCGAAATTTTAACTATCCAAAGACCTCTGGGGCTGAATAGTTATCGGACGGCAGGACGGGCCTCGGCCACTCCATCGCGGTATACCAGATCGAGACAACGGAAAGAGTCCGTCATCCTTCCCCAGTGGGGGTGGGGAAACGCGGGAGACGCCACTCGCAGAGAGCACTGGAGCGGGATATGAAGTTGCATCAGGTCCGAAAGTCTGCAACTGCCGCTGCGCTTGATGCTTGATGGCATTCGCTGCGGCTCAGACGGCGCCCTACGTCTGGTTCCTTAGTGTCGGTCCTGCAGTAAAGGTAGCCCTCTGCGCCGGTTGTCTTGCCCATAGTGACCGCCCGCGCTGCGCGGGTTCCTCGGTAGGTACATGTGGTGTCTGCCGATGTTCGAGATGGAGGTCAGCTACTGTATTTGGGGGAGGTTACATAACAGCATGCGGTCCCTTGCCGCGCTCTGTTTATCCTTGTGAGCTTCCTCGAACTCGCTCTTCGTATATTCCTCGTTTTCCAGAACTGCCACGACTGAACTCAACATGCTCGCGAGCGAGCTGCTTCCAATCCTCAAGGCCTACTGGCCGCTGTTCGTAGTAATAGCCTTCGTGGGCTACCTGCTGAACAACAAGTTCTACAAAGGCTTGAACAAGTACCCAGGCCATCCTCTTGCTGCCTACACGAACTGGTGGAGATTCTTCGACGTCCTTGGGCGCAAAGCAGAGTACACCCATATCGGGCTCCACCGTAAATACGGCGATGTCGTACGCCTGGGACCCAACGTGTTATCCTTCGCGGATCCAAAGGCGCTCAAGCAGATCTATGGCCTCAATAAGGGCATGACCAAGGTACGGAATCTATCCCGCTTCGTTTCTGCAACCACCCGGATACTGACTCGTGCATGCAGTCCGACTTCTATCCCGTGCAACAAGCAGTGGCGAAAGGAAGGCGCCTTCAATCACTCTTTAGCACCACCAGTGAAGACTACCATGCCAAGTACCGTAGATGCGTCAATGGCGCCTTCACCATGTCGACGCTGATATCGTACGAACCGCTAGTCGACAGCACGGAAGATGCATACATCAGGGCAACGAACGAGCTGTATGCCAACACTGGAAAGAGTGTCAATTTCTCCGAATGGCTGCAGTTCTACGCTTTCGATGTTATCGGCGAGCTCACTTGGAGTAAGAGGTTAGGCTACATTGAGCGTAACGAGGACGTCGACGGTATTGTGAAGTTCATTGGCGATTTCCTCTCGTACTGCGCACCAATTGGACAGATGCCGTTGATTGATTTGCTGCTGGAGAAAAACCCACTGAAACTTCAACTGGAGAGGTGGGGTTTGAACAAGAAGGTTTTCCCTGTGACCAAGTTTGCGCTTGCCAGAGCACATGAGCGCAAGGACGAGATGGCCAAGATTCGGGAGGTCGGGGTTGTCGAGAAGCCAGACGGCAGGGGCATCGATCTTTTGACCAAGTTCAACCAGGCCGCGTATGACCACCCAGAGTTCATGACGGATGCCCAGGTGCTCGCCTCTTGCACCAGTATGATCCTCGCAGGCAGCGAGACAACCGCAATCAGCCTCAGCGCTGTGTTCTACTATCTCATGAAGCACCCTAGAGTGTACGAGAAGCTGATGAAGGAGCTCGACGAAGCTGCGGCGAACGGCACGATTGAAGACCGGACCAACCATAAGGTTAGCTGGGCGGAGAGCCAGAAGCTGCCATATCTCGACGCCGTGATTCAAGAGTCCTTTAGGGTCCACCCAGCGGCAGGACTCATCCTGGAGCGCATCACTCCGCCTCAAGGTATGGATATCTGTGGACAGCACATCCCCGGGGGCGTTATCGTTGGCTGCAACGCGTGGGTACTTCACCGCCGGCCGGAAGTCTTTGGCGAGGACGTCGACACTTACAGGCCTGAACGATGGCTAGAGGCAGGTAAAGAGCAGCTGAAGGAAATGAAGGCGACCATGTTCCAGTTCGGCGCTGGTCCCAGGACATGTATTGGCAAGAACATCAGCTTGCTTGAGATGTACAAGCTTGTTCCAACCTTCTTGCGCAACTTCGAGGTAAGTGCTATTCTTGGGAGTCACACTGTATCGCCTACTGACACAATCAGATTGAGCTCGACAGTCCCACTGGCCAGTGGAAGACGCACAATGCATGGTTCGTGAAGCCAAACGATTTCCCAACGAAGATCCGGCCGAGAGCTGTCCCAGCAAGTGTGTAGAGCAGCAGTCAGGTGGTGGAGATAATGGGAAAGCAAGACTGTTGATGGGAGCACCTGTACTCATGAGAACTTGCATGCATTGGCGGCGTCTGATGGCGATATTAGTCCCAGTAGACGCGTTACGAGGCGGAGACAGAGTTGGATGGCCTCTGCATTGAACCCGGCCATGCTTCCATTTTGGTATACCAGATGATTGTAGCTTAACAGATTAATGATACTCTGAACGATCATGATTCCACTCGTCAAGCCTTCTTCAAGACAAATGTACGACCGGCGGTTAGCGCAGAAGTGTAGAGAGGGGCAGCTGCCCGTCCACCGCATGTGTGCGTGGACTTTATCTTCATACTTGATCAGACCATCATTAGGAGGGGTGAAGATGCGCAGGTGTCGCTGATATTGTCCTCGAAGTTGAGTCGGGCGTCTATATCAGCGTGTGCAAGGAACAGGTGTAAAGCTTCTGAGATTTTCTGAGATTACACGTTCGAACGTGGGAGCTTGATCGGGAAGCTGCAGCTGTGCCATAAGTTAGATGGAAGGATCGACCACCCTCAGATTGATGGTTACCTGGTCGGAAGCCTGCATACCTAAGGTACAAGTAATTACAGCAATGGGTCAGCAAGACTCTTTTGCGAGATCGAATTCGAACTATGTCACTGGCGATAGCGAATGGGGAGTGCATCCTGCATGCGCAAAATGTCACGTCAGGGCGAAAGTGAAGCGTCGGAAGAGACTCCGGCTGAAGAGGATGAAACGCTGCTATTGCGATATGGGGTATCTAGGGTATTATTACAACTGAAGCAAAGATTTAACGAAACGAAGAACGACTTGTAATCCTGCCCATCCATCCATTTTCCGCCCTGAAAGCCTGTCCCGGACATGGCGCGGGAAAATGCGCTTGACCCATGATGCGCCGTAGAATGCCCATAGTATACAGCCAGAGACTCGAACCGGACTATTAGAGCAGAGCGGTCTGCGTGCATAGTCTAATAAAGACCAACGTTGTGATCCTGTCGCCAGTGGTTGCCCACTAGGTATCCTGTGCCCATGGTCTATCCAAACGCCTTAACGACTTTTTTTGCCCGTCCCAAATAAGGAATACCGAAAGAAAGAACGCTGTAAGAGTCCGAAAGAAGAAGCCGAAACGTTGCGCCTTGGGTATTACGCTTTGCGAAGTGAAACGTAGAGGTGCCTGTCCCGCTGCCGAATGACCAGGGTTCGTCGAAGCGGAAGGGATATAGAGCGTATTAAGGTGGTAGTACAGGGATGTTGTTGCTGACTGGTCGCTTGAGATTAGCTTTGGCCGGAAGAAAGCTTACGGCTGATGCCCACCACTTCAAAATAAGAGCAGGATACGACTTACGGAAAGGATGATGGAACCCTCAATAAGCGAAGTGAGCGTGGAGAAGGTGATATTGTTGGATTCGCCGAGATTGTTGGAGCTATCACCGGCGGGGCTTTGGTGGTGGAGGCTTTGGCTTCGGTGTGCCAGTCGTATCGTAAGCGCCACGGCCCATGTTCATCGCTGCGTTTATTTCCCGAGTAATCATGTCGAATTGTAAGCTGGGGTGCGGTCAGTTATACGTTCCAAAGCGGCTCCTCGCTGAATCCGTGCTTGATATCGTTGCACAGCATTTGACTCACTTTGCAAGGGCGGAATATTCCTGAAAGAGCGCAGTCGCGGCCCGTAAAGGGACAAGGAGATGTGGCTTGGCTCTAGTACACGTATGGAGTAACTTTGGGTGACCGGCGGCGGTGAATGTGTTGCAGGAATGTTGCAAATAGGCCGGGCGACGGTGTCTGACAGTGGCTCGATAACGCGCTTCTGGCGGAGAGGGCGGTGGATGGAGGAAGAGATAAATGCGCGATAGGTGAGGTGAGGATCAAAGGGAGCGTGAATGAGAAGAAAGAAAATAAAGCGAATTGGCAATCCAAGTGCATGGCATGGTCATATAATAAGAGCATGCCATTCACCCCTTTCCGTCACCTACCCAGCCGAGACAAGGGAAATTTGACCACTTTTTCCCCCTTCACAGCGCAAAATAGCGGACATGACGCAGGATCGGATCTGTGCACGGCGGCGCCTCGCTGTTTGGCTTCCTGGAAACGGGGAGTGTGCTTCCAGCAAGGGTTTAGCAAGGGTTTGTGTTGATCAACCGGCCATCCGATACAGGGGGGCCGCGTTCCAAGCGCGCGGGACAGACGCAGGTACAACACGCTACCGCGGCACTAGAATCTGGCCACAGAACGCATCAATATGCAGCCCGATCTTCGTTTAGCATCAAACGGCCGTTGTGGCGCCTAGTTGTTTCCTGTCAACCTTATGCGGCAAGTCAGCGTTCGGACAGCTGCAGCGCCCGCTTCTGCATCCCTATTGAGCTGGCCTGCAGCAAACGCGCCGCGGGACGACCCCTTAAACCTCCCGTCGCCAACGGCTTTGGTCAGGTTATCTGATACATCGCCTGCTGGGCGAGACGCCTCACGCAAGCAAAACGAGGTGGCTGAGCCGCTGGTGTTGGAACACGCGGCATATTATCTTCATCACCGCGGAAAGCCAGCGGGATCGCGGCCTAAGCGCCCTGGTCGTCCCGGATCAACAGCGACCTCGTTTTACAAGGAATAGTGGAATAGCCCATCAGCGGAAGCCACTTCCACCCCGACGGAGTCCTCGCTACTCGAGTCAGGAACTCTCCCTAGTCCGTGCCCGTGGATTCCGCTAGAACCTTGCCCAAGCCATCACGGTGCTAAGCAGCTTCCACGCGACCGACATATCGGTGCATTTATTTCCAAGGGCGTCCGGGCAGGGCAGCCAGGACTGAAGCCGTCAGCTTCCCCGGCGAACCCAGTGTTTGGAGCGTGGAGCACAGGACTTCGTTTGCGCAGCCTAACCAGCCTTCCGCCGTGCCGCGTGTGATTAATTAATGGTGACAGGCGCACCCCGTCCGCACTGCGGCTTTGGCTTCGCTCGCGTGTCCTTCTGCGCAGGTTTCTGGAAACTGGGCTGAAGAAGCACGGCAAATAAATTGCCGCGGCGGTCTCTGTGCTTGCTGAGTCGCCAGGCAACGAAAGCAACCTTGTCAGTTGCTCTGTATCAATCACATAAAATATAGAGGCACATCTCGCGATTGCTGCGCTTGAAATAGGGATGCCGTTGCGACCGCGGACCGTTTCTGCAAACTGTTCCGATGCACCCCAAACGGCGCTTCCGCTCCGTCTCCACCTGTCGTTCATGCATGCAGCCGCTTGCGGAGTGCCATCCTTCGCCGAGGAAGCAGCAGTTCGCAGCTACGATCGCTGTCGTGTAGCGTCGCATACCCGGATTGCCCAAAGACAACGATTTCTTATCAACTATTTTGTATCCTTGCAGACTAGGGTCTTCGAATAGATTCCACTATCTCGCCACCTAGTGCCGTCCACATCTTTCCTGTGTTTGGAATCTACGCTATTATACCCATAATTTACCACATTCTCGGAAGTGACAGATCCAGCCATAACGGTGCATGTAGATCTGGGCTGCATCTACAAATCTATGCTCTGCATTTCCGTCTCATCGTGAGCCACATGGCTGACGGCCGAGTTTGGCTTCCTTCCAGGTTACCGTCCCCTTTCGACAGCTATCAGAACGTCAATTCTTGGCATGCCAAATTTGTCACTATGTCTAAGACCTAGGTATGCAGATGTTGCGCAATGCGAGCATTACGAGCTAAGTCTTTCTTCGTTTGCTCTGGCTCAGTTATATTCAAGCCCTGGTAGAACGGTATGATGTGCGCCATACTCCAGATCAGTCTTCCATCAGATCGACCCCAACACCTCCCAGCGCCTCCACAGCCCAATCCGGGAATTTCGTTTTATCGCCCCCATAAAGCTTAACAAAGTACTCCTTCAAAAACGCCGGATATCTGTCCGCAATGATTGCCCCCCTGATCTGCCTCATGAGACTCAGTAAATAGTGCACATTGTGCATACTCAGCAGATGCGCGCCCGCAGTCTCCTTAGCGGCCACATGGTAAATATACGCTCGTGTGAGACCAAGGCCGCCTTCCGACGTTGGCCGACAACAGGTACAGGTGCACCCTTCCTCTACCGGCCGGAAGTCCTCTGCAAAGGACGCATGGCGCAGGTTTAGTGTCCCAGTGGAGGTTACAGCGTTTCCGAAACGTGCTGTTCGGGTCGGCCAGACACAGTCGAACATGTCTGCACCGAGAGCTACGGAGACCACTAGGTCCTCGGGATACCCTACGCCCATGACGTAGCGCGGTTTCTTTTCTGGTAGTAATGAAGTGCAAGTGCTTACTCTACAGAAACTGGTTAGCACGACTGGCCTTGAAGCAATGGCAAGTGAAGGCGTACACTTTGCAATACTCTGTCTTCGCTTCACCACCAGAGAGTCCGCCGATAGCGATACCAGGTGTGTCTCTCGCAACCATCTCCTCACAACATTGTCTCCGGAGTTCTAGGTCAAGCCCGCCCTGGATGATACAGAAGAGATTTTGCCGTTCGGGGTACTTGTGCGCTTTGATGCACCTATCGAGCCATCGGATAGATCGATGCATAGCTTCCTTAATCCGTGCATGGTCGGGGGAAGTTGTCGCAATTACATCGTCTAGTTGCATGATGATGTCGGAGCCTATGGAGTTCTGAAGAGATATTGAGTGCTCCGGCGTAAGCAGCATCGGCGAGCCGTCGTGCGGGCTGAGAAACCGTACGCCTTCTTCAGTGACTTGAGCTAGTTTTAGCAACGACACCATCTGGAAGCCGCCGCTGTCTGTGAGGATGTTGTGAGGCCATGACTGGAGCTTGTGCGCGCCGCCGACGGCATCGAGGGTGGCTTGACCGGGCTTTAGGCCTCTGTAGCCTCGTCAGAATTCGCACCACTATTTGTACTGGAGAGTAACCTACAAATGGTATGTGTTATTCAGGCATAATCTGCAGCTAGTCTCTTCTAATTGAGACGGGGTTAGTCCTTTCAGAGAGGCCTGCGTGGCCACTGGCATGAAGATAGGTAAAGGGACTGGGCCATGAGGAAGTTGTAAGACTGCAGCGCGAGCTTTGGTGACCTATTTCCCCTATCAGGATATTAGCCGCGAAGGACCAAAGATTATCACTAACGTACAGAGCAGCGAGCAACGAGCTCGTAGTTTAAGGCGGAGTGCATCTTCGAGACACAGCTCATGTGAAGACACGAAACCACGAGACCACAACGTGTCTAGCACCCTCTCCACGAAAACTGTCTGCTATACTATATGTTCACTTTCGTATCTAGGCGTGATGTGCGCGAAGAACAACTTCCCTGAAGACTCGCATGGACGTTTCCGACGGCCACGCGAAACGTGACTCACGTATCGGATCTGAGCCTCATCGACTGACTCGTCAAAGATCTATCTATCATCCCCAGACAGCTTGGACCCTTAGAAGCTTCCAGGCGCAGGCGCAGGCGACAACGACCGCGTCGACACCACTAATCATTTGCTTAGCTGATCAGTTTGCCTCCCTTATATAGCATTTGTACACCTTCGCTATGGCATCCTCAAAAACTCCCGAACCCTCGGAAGCGCAAAGCTATACCACCATGTCTGTCGGCGACGTTGAAGCGATTGGGGCACACTGCCAGATGCCCTTCTGCCACCAACTCGACTTCCTTCCCTTCCGTTGTGAAAGCTGCAAAGGGTCCGTACGTTCCCTATCTTCGTGGTTTCTTTAAGAGACACTGCTGACGTCCTACCAGTAAATTCTGCCTCGACCACCGCTCCGAAACCGCACACTCCTGTCCGCAAGCCGGCGCCTGGGCGCGCGCAAGAGCACAAAGAATCGCAACCAACTACAAGCCTACACCAAAACCTTCCGTCTTGACCCATGAGCAACAATGTTCCGAAACATCCTGCAAAACCCTCATCAACACACCGCTCGTTACCGGCGTACATTGTCCGAACTGCAACAGATCATACTGTCTCAAGCACAGGTTCCGAGAAGATCATGACTGCGCGAAGCTCACGCCTGTGGGCGCCAGGACAGGACAGACGCAAAGAGAGAAAGGGCTCGCGGCGCTGGAGAAGTTGAAGGCCTGGGGAGCGGCGAAGCAGAAGGGGATATCATTAACGAAAGCTACCTCGAAGACGAGTGCTGCGTCAAGATTACAAGCGACAGCATCTTTGAAGAAGACAGCAAAGGGTGACGACAAAGTGCCCACAGAGAAGCGGGTGTATATCACGGTGGAAGCGTCGGCGGATACAGTGTCGTCGAAGGTGCCCAGTGGCGCGTTCTTCTACAACAAGGAATGGAGCGTAGGCAGGGTGCTAGACATGGCCGCAAAGTCTTTGCAGGTGCAGAATGTTAACAATCGGGTATCAGGCGAGGAAGAGAAGCTTCGGGTGTTCCATGTCGAGGGTGGCAGGTTATTGGAGTTCTCGGAGAAGCTGGGTGATTCTGTACAGACCGGCAACACCATTGTATTGCTCAGAGGAGTTGGACCTGCTGTGCCCGACTTGATACAGGTATGAAGATGTCGGTCAGCTGTGTTCTTGGAAGCCGCATGATGGCATTAGCGATGGCGTTGGTGGAATCCTCTTTAGCGACAAGTAATCATGTAAATGCATGTAAGAGGCCCAATAATAATTGAGGCGCAAATCCATATGAGCAAGATACTCATACAAACTTATCTGCCTTTCGACCCAGTGTACTTAGAGTGCTGGATGCGAACGAATGCCTTCGGTAGTGCTGCAGCTTGGCAGCGGACCCTGCTTGTCTGGAGAACCGAGCCGACGCGAACGAAACCACGGACCCTTGAACATTTCGTCATACAGCAATCTCCCCGAGCCGTTCGTGGAGAGAAAGTCTGCCCTCGTGCCGTAACCTCACTCGCGTGTATCTGCGGTCGAGATCTTGTGCTGACGTGTGTCGCTGGTCGGCATGCCCTCTAATATTGCTACCATCAAAAAACTTATACGCCTACCGCTACCTTCTTGACCACGTCAAACGCGGCAATGCCTCCAGCAAAGACACGCGTTGCGCAGGACGACTCCAGGTCGGAGGGTTCAGCCTCCCGGATTACAGGCACCAATGCAACAAGTGGACGGGGAAAACGAGCGCCGGGTCTACAACATGCGAACAGCTCTTTGAAAGATGCTACAATCGTGGACGATGCACAAAACGGCAACGGCCAAGGCAGCTCAGGTGTACGTCTTCGATTACCCTCCTCTCAGCTCACCTTCCACTGTATAACTTCGCCTTACTTCACTGCACGATGCTGACGCCACACTCTAGCTGTCATGGGCCACCGAAAACCTCTCCCTCCTCCAAAAATACCGCGCAGCGCACAAGATCGACACCCCAACCTCCTTCGGTAACATCAGGAACCAGTTCCTGCTCACAAACCCTGGCATCGGCCGACAGTCACCTACAATGGCTCGAAGTAAAGCACAAAGAAAAGTCACCAAGGATCAGTTAGCGCTGGCGGTCCGGAAGAACTTCAATGCAGCGGCGGTAAACGAGATTGACGTAATGGTGGACCTGCTGTACAAGATACGCAATCAGGGTGCGAGAATATCCAATCCGGGCTTCTTACCTCAAGCCAGCACCTTCTTACTTCAATACAGACAAAGCGTTCCGAATTCGATCGGCTCCATCAAAGAGCAAATAATGCACATGGCAACGACATATGTATCGACATTTTCCCGGTAATACAGAAGACGCCGGAACTGGATAGGCATGGGCTTTGCATAGGTTAATAAGGCGTCCTGGAACATTGATGGAGACCGCATAACAATGGCTCTCGGTGTCATATATGCGCATTTGCGGTGGCGTTAGGGGGTCGTGAATTCGTGGCGAACGGTATCGATTTGTTCGTCCACGTTCGGTTTTTCATACCCAGGTCGATTTTCCATAGAGCGCACAAATGATTCTTATCCCTCTCGCCATGCCATGTAAGCTCTCAAGAAGTCTTGATATCATCCTCTCGAGACAATCCGACCGGACGATAGTGGTTTGTCGAGGCCGAAAGCCATGTACGGATGGAGGACATTCTGCCACGTCAGTGTCACATTGAAGCAAGACTCTTTGCTCTTTAGGTAGGCTGTAAGAATCGCGGAATCTCTCACCATGGAGAGACATATAGAGAAGAAAGTATCGCTACAGAATGTAGTAGATGCTATTCACTTGGAGCGTTTCTCGAAGCTTCGTGACACCGCTTGACCGGAGCACGGGCCGCATCGACAGTCGGGTCATCCATCGTCAAAAAGTCTCGCTGTATGTCTTGCCGAAGCATTTGATAGACACCAGCGCACGCACATCCTGTTTCAGCCTTCAACACAAGCCAATACGAGAAGTCCTTCGAGAATCGCGATACGAATCTGCAATGAGTTTGGCCGCCCCGGGCCTGCTGTTCCCAAAAGCAGCTGGCCCTTTACGAATCATTGCCGCTACCAGGCCATGCCCTATATACCAGGACCGGTCACAGCAGTCTCGAGGCTTTTACACTAATACAACACGGCAACGAAGCGATGGTCGTCGGAGTTCTGCGGAAAGCCTGCGACGTAGCGCGATACAGACTAGAGTAGGTTCATTCAACGCATGGCAATAAGAGTTTCGAATCATGCTAACTGGTCGCTATAGCATTTCCATGCCACCCGGCCACAGCTAGCCGCTCCTCGAGATCCGTATGGCACACTAGGAGTAGGAAAGAGCGCTTCTGCTGCGGAGATTAAGAAAGCATACTATGGTCTCGCAAAGAAGTATCACCCAGACACGAACAAGGACCCTGGCGCGAAGGAGAAGTTCGCGGAAGCGCAATCGGCATACGAGCTGCTGTCGGATCCTAAGAAGAAGGAGGCCTTCGATCAGTACGGCTCGTCTGCTTTTGACCAAAACGGTGGCTTTGACCCATCAGGTGGTGCAGGAGGCGGCAACCCATTCGCCGGAGGGGGATTTGGCGGCTTTGGAGGCTTTGGTGGAGCTCAGGGGTCTCCATTCGGAGCGGAGTTCAACTTTGAGGATCTGTTTGGTGCATTTGCGGGAGGTGGACGCAGAGGGAGAGGTTCAAGAGGAGGATCACCATTTCAGGAAGAGCTGTTAGTCGGTGAGAACATTGAGGTGCAGACCAACATTTCTTTCATGGATGCAGCGAAGGGTATCAGCAAGGACATACATATCACACCTCTCGTGCAGTGTAAGACTTGCTCGGGAAGTGGCTTGAAGAAGGGACAGTCAAGGTCGACGTGTAAGAGTTGTGATGGCACGGGAACAAGAGTGCATTTCATGCAAGGAGGATTCCAGATGGCAAGCACTTGCGGCGCATGCGGTGGACAGGGTGTTGCGATTCCAAAGGGTGGAGAGTGTGGCACTTGCAAGGGAGATGGAGCGGTTCGCGAAAAGAGAACGGTTACTATCGACATCCCTGGAGGTGTTGAAGACGGCATGCGGTTAAGAGTGTCAGGTGAGGGAGACCACCCACCTACCGGACAGGCCTCGAACCCCAAGGCTCGATCAACAAAGGGAGATCTCTACGTTTTCATCCGGGTCGCACCAGATCCGAAGTTCAGTCGCTCAGGCTCTGATGTGCTCTACACCGCATCCATTCCTTTGACGACAGCGATTCTTGGAGGCGAAATCAAAATTCCAACCTTGGACGGCGATGTCAAGGTGAAGGTGGCCACTGGTACTGCAACGGGTGACAAGATTACACTCGCTGGCATGGGTATGAAGAAACTGAGCAGCCGCAGAGCGCAAAATGGCGACCTCAGGGTTGAGTTCAAGGTCCAAATGCCCAAGTATCTCAGCGTAAACCAGCGCACGATCGTCGAGATGCTGGCCGATGAGATGGGCGATAAGACAGCGAAGCGGGTGATGAACATTGGAAAGGCTCCACCAGCGCCGGACAGTACTGGCAAGAACGATGATGCCGACGCCCACAAGAATGAAGGCTTCCTGAAGTCAGCATGGCACAAGCTCACGCACCAACACGACCATCTGAAGAAGGACAGAGAGGAGGACGGGTCGAAGAAGGACGAGGGTTCAGATGAGAAGAAGAAGTGAGGTTCTGGCTAATCTCCGCTTCACATGCTAATGCGACCCATGTATCATATGTACAATATTTATCACCCCTCTGCAGGAGGCATCATGGAGGTCGGCGTTTGAGCGTTCTCGCAAGAGCTGGGAGGCCAGCATTACACTTTTCGCACACAAAAGGACGGCGTTTGTTTGTCGCTTGTATAGTAGCTTGGACTGCCATCTCTACTCATACCCGGTTCGGAAGCGGTGGATGGACGAAAGCGGGCGCTTAGAGGGTTGCCCTTGAACCATTGGCTTCTGGTCGGCGTTTCGTGACCCAATGTGGCGCTTGCATATTGCTCAGCATCACGATGGCTTTTCGTTATATCTCTCCAAAGCGTATCGCCTGTGTAAATGTATTCGAGTTCTGAACCTTGTGTTTGTATGCGCGTTAACGAAGTGACCGTTTGAAACATCGGCCCATGACCACCGCCGAGCCAAACGCTCGAAGCTGCCCCACGTTCATCGCAGGCGGCGACATCTACACCTCCGTTGTCGTCTATTCCACTGCTAATTGTCTTATTCTCGCGTGCATTACACGTTCGACATCGCTCCCAAAGACACGTTCGACATAACAAGCAGTTGTACAAACCGGCTATAAGAAACGATCCCTAGCCGCCTCACTAAACCGCGCTTCGGCTCCCATTCCGTCATCGACCTGCCATGCTGTCCGGAACCGCGTAACGTCTGCAGAAGTAGCACCTACACGGCGTGTCGGTCTTGTTCAAGAGCTAGGAGGCTGTATCCCGAGATATATTTCCTATCCGAAGGCGGATTGCTTGGGCTACCGCAACACATCCTCCGAGCGGCCACGCTGATAGTACGCTCGGACGACTCGAGCCCCAGCTACACACCATGAGTTCCGAAAGCGCTCAGGCGCCCATGCTCTCATGTCCATTGAAGCAGACGAACGAGATAGACTGGATAGCACCGCTTAAGCAATATATTAGGAATACGTATGGCGATGATCCAGAACGGTATGCGGAGGAGTGCGCGACGCTCAACCGGTTACGGCAGGACATGAGAGGAGCTGGGAAGGACAGCGCTGCTGGAAGAGACCTATTATACCGGTACTATGGTCAATTAGAGCTTTTGGATTTGAGGTTCCCGGTCGATGAGAACCACATCAAGATCTCGTTCACATGGTAGGATGAAGAGCTGCACAATGCTCAGCATGATATACAGGACTGATACAGATCGTAGGTTTGACGCGTTCACGCACAAGCCCACTTCCCAATACTCGCTTGCGTACGAAAAAGCATCCATCATCTTCAACATCTCGGCCGTCCTTTCATGCCATGCTGCGCTACAGAATAGGCACGAAGACACGGGCTTGAAGACAGCATACCACTCGTTCCAAGCCTCGGCAGGCATGTTCACCTACATCAATGAGAATTTTCTGCACGCGCCCTCGACGGATTTGAGCAGAGAGACAGTCAAGACGCTGATAGCCATCATGCTGGCCCAGGCGCAGGAAGTGTTCTTGGAGAAGCAAATCGCGGACGGGAAGAAGGTAGGCTTACTGGCGAAGCTGGCAAGTCAAGCTGCATTTCTCTACAGTCAGGCTGTGGAAGGCGTTCAGGAGAACGTTGGCAAGGCGGTCTTCGAGCGGGTCTGGCTGCTGGTCACTCAGATCAAATCATACCACATGTCGTTCCTAGCGCAATACTACCAAGCGCTTGCAGACGACGATGCAAATAACCACGGCGTGGCTATTTGCAGATTACAAGTCGCTATGGGCCAGATCAAAGAGGCCACTAGGCTGGCGAACACCTTCCCCGGGTCGGTGCCGGCAAGCTCGAACCTAAATTCAGACACCGGCGCAGTGTTGCTTGAGGTAATGAAAAGAGCCATGACTCTTTGCCAGGAGAAGATTGTGGAGTTGAACAAGGACAATGACTTCATCTACCATCAACCCATCCCTGCCGAAGCATCTCTGGCAGCGATACCGAAGCTCCCAGCTGCGAAAGCCATCCCGGTGAGCGAGCTGTACCAGGGACAGGATATACAGCGCATCATTGGGCCAGATATCTTCCAGAAGATCGTACCCATGTCAGTGACCGAGTCTGCGAGTCTGTACGATGAAGAGAAGGCCAAGCTCATTCGCTCTGAAGGCGAGCGGGTGGAAATTGCCAACGATGAGATGGCCGCTTCACTGGACTATCTGAAACTTCCTGGTAGCTTGAATATCCTGAAAGGTGGCCTGGACCAGGAGATGAGCGTAGACGAAGAGTTCAGGAAGTGGTGCGAAGACTTCGTCGGCCATACACCGTTCAGCGACACCTTTGAGCTGCTCAATCGGGACAAGACGAAGATCCACACTATGCTGGACCAATGTATGAAGCAACTGGACACGGAAGAGAGCATTTGCGAAAAGATGCGGGCGAAATGCGGTGCAGATTGGACGCAGCAGCCTAGCTCTCGCCTCAACACTACCCTGCGAAGTGATATCCGTAACTACAGAGCGGCGGTTGAGGAAGCGAGCATGAGTGATGCGCAGCTTTACAACACTTTCAGACAGTACGAGTCGGACATGGAAGAGATGCGCTCTGCTGGTGAGACTGACGAGGCGGATGTGCTTTATCAGAGAGCGATGATTAAGGCTGGTGCGTCTAGAGGGAAAAGCAGAGGGGTTGGAAGCCCGGGGACTCCTGAAGGCAATCTACTTGACGACATCGACGACGAAGACCGGAGTAGTGTTGCCGAGCAAATCAATGCTGTAGAAGAGCTCATGCGGAAATTGAACCTTGTCAAGCGGGAAAGGCAGCAGGTTTTGAAAGATCTCAAGGAGAAAGTAAGCTCACAGATGACCCTATCATACCACCAACCCGCTGACAAGAACAGATTCATACGGATGATATCTCTAACGTTCTCATCCTGAACAAACGAGCCATATCGAGTCAAGAAAGTCAACTCTTCAAGTCTGAACTTGAGAAGTTCCGGCCCCATCAAAACCGGATACTGCAGGCGAATCACAAACAAGCTACCCTGATGAAGGAGCTTACAAGAACGTACAGCGATTTACTTTCGGACAAACGTGTACGTCAGGAGCAGAGCAAGTACGAGGCATTTTCAAGGCAGAGGGGCTCGGTGATGTCGAAATACAAGAAGATCCACCAAGCCTTCCTCGATCTCCAATCCGGTTTGGAGCGGGCACGTACTTTCTACTCGGAGATGAAGGATACGGTCGAAAGCTTGAGCAAGAACGTGGACAGCTTCGTCGCCAACCGCAAGTCTGAAGGAAGCCAACTGCTGTCTTCGATCGAAAGCTCGAAGTCAGCGGGCAGCGGAGCTCAAGCAGAACGCGAAAGGGACAGAATGAAAGAGCTCATGGAGCGGATGTCAATCAATCCTTCGCAGTCTCCAGCATCTCAGGCACAAACTCCTGCACCGCACCGACCTCCTCCACTACAGCAGACGGCTTCCTATCAACAACCCACCTACAATCCCGCCGCATCCCCTCCGATTACACCTCGCTACCCGGGGATCAACGCGAACGGTCAATACGGGGTGCCCTCCCCAGGCTTTCCACAGCAACCCACGAATCGCTCTTATGCCCCGCCCCGACGCGAATCGTACGCCTCAAACTCGCGTGAGCCCTACAACCCAAACTCTTACGGCCCTGTCTCGCCGCCGGCACATCAGCAGTACTTCTCACCGCCTCCCAATAGCCAGTACGGAAGCTTTCCACAGCCTACACAGCAAGGATCGCAACCCTATGGTGCGCAGTCGGTGCCGCCAGGTTATGTGCCGCCACCTCCACCCCCTGGTCCGCCACCTCAGACGGATTACAGCGCTATGGGTGCTGGATCATACCCTGCAGGTCCTGGTGGCTATGCACAGGATCCGAGGAGGAGTCAACAGCAGCAACAGCAGCAGCCTCAACAGTCGGCGGGTGATCCTTGGGCGGGCTTGAGTGCGTGGAAGTGAGTACGGTTTGTCTAGTCGGCACCCCGGATTAACGTGAGGCATTTGGGAGCATTGCATGTCTTTAGCGAAGCATCTGTTTAAACAATATTCTCTCTGAGCATTAACTATTCGTTTACACTTGTATAATCTTTTAAACGACCGTTCTGTAGAATCGTTGTAGTCCGCTGTCGGCGATATTGGTTAACTCTATCTCCGCTATCGGCTAAAGCTCGGCGGCTTTTGTATGACGATTACCTGAGCATGTGCTGCGATGGCAAAGAGTAGAACGCGACAGCTATATCCGCAATAACGATACCTCTCCCACTCTTTACCTCTCTTTCGTCCCGTTTCAGGCAAGCCGACTCTATCGCCTACATTCTACCAGTCTCCAACCTCCCCCTGTAACTTCTCTGCTGTACATACCTTTCCTAGTCCGAGCTCATGAGCATGCTAAATAGGCGATGGCAAACAGCTCTACAGCATACGGCGCGAAGGTCTTATAGCTTATCGGCGCACCCGAGATCATCAGCGCGGCTATCATCATGGACGACCTCTTCCCTGCACCCTAGGATATCCTCATTACCTCTCGCCGTCCGCTCCACACCTCTCGCCACAACCCACGCTTTCTCCACTAGCACAGCGAGGCGAAGAGAGAAGCAGCCCTCTGACGATGAACCACAGGAGAAGCAAGATGATGAGATCAAGGAGCAAAAGGATGTGACGAAGGAGGAGGGAGACCTGACGGAAGGCAGAAGCAAAGGACCGGAGCCAACACCTATACCAAGTGCGTCAGACGGCAAGGGCGCAAGCGCTGCTGGAGGCGCCGGTGGCGCCGGTGGCGACGGTGGTGATGGCGGTAAGAAGAGGAAGGCAAGCGAGAAGGGACTTGTGAAGCCTTCCGTGCCCGAGGTGTATCCACAGGTCATGGCTATCCCTATCGCGCAAAGACCGCTCTTCCCGGGTTTCTACAAGGCCATCACTATCAGGGATCCGAACGTCATCGCTGCTGTGCAGGAACTGTTGAAGAGAGGGCAATCATACGTGGGAGCGTTCTTGTTGAAGGATCCGGAGTCGAGCTCGGATGTCATCAACGACCCGAGTGAGGTGTATGATGTTGGAACATTCTGTCAGATCACTGGGGCATTTCCGGCTGGCCATGATAAGGAGAAGGCACTTCAGGCGGTGCTCTATCCGCATCGGAGAATCAAGCTTACTGAACTGCTTCCGCCTGGCCAACTAGCCAAAGCAGAGGGTGTTGAAGAGCAGGACGCTACACCCAGTGCGGCTGTTGCAACCATCGAGTCGATTCCTGAGGAGCCAGCGAAGGAGGCCGAGGAGACTCCTAACGAAGAGACGGAGCAGAAAGACGACAAGGACTCTGATGTGGTCGCAAGCTTCGAGGAGAAGCACGTCGAACAGCCCAAGGAGAAGGCGGCCAGCTTCGAACCCACCTCTTTCCTCAAATCATACAACGTTAGTCTCGTCAAGGTGGAGAATCTTGTCGATGAGCCGTTCGACAAAAAGGACGGCACCATCCGCGCCTTGATCTCCGAGATCGTCAACACGTGTAAGGAGATTGGAAGCGTCAACCCACTCTTCCGAGACCACGTTTCCGCCTTTGCCATGTCACAGTCCGCCGCCAACATTGCCGACGAACCTGCCAAGCTTGCCGACTTCGCCGCCGCAGTTTCGGGAGGTGAGATGGAGGAGGCACAAGATGTTCTGGCTAGTCTGAACATTGAGGAGAGGCTGAACAAGGCACTGCTCGTGATCAAGAAGGAACACATGAACGCTCAACTGAGCTCGAAGATTAGCAAGGATGTGGAGAGCAAAATTCAGAAGAGACAGCGCGAATACTGGCTAATGGAGCAAATGAAGGGTATCAGGCGAGAACTAGGTCTGGAGAGCGACGGTAAGGACAAGCTTGTGGAGAAGTTCAAGGAGAAGGCCAGTAAGCTTGCCATGCCGGAGGCTGTAAAGAAGGTGTTCGACGAGGAGGTCAACAAGCTCGCACATCTTGAGCCAGCCGCAAGCGAGTTCAACGTCACGAGGAATTACCTCGACTGGCTCACTCAGATTCCATGGGGTCAGCGGAGCGCGGAGAACTTTGGTATTCAGAATGCCATGAAGGTCCTGGACGAAGATCACCACGGTCTGAAGGACGTGAAGGACCGCATCCTGGAGTTCATCGCAGTTGGCAAGCTGCGTGGCACTGTGGAGGGCAAGATTCTCTGCATGGTAGGCCCACCAGGTGTTGGAAAGACTAGTATCGGCAAGTCTATCGCCAGGGCACTCAACAGGCAGTACTACCGCTTCAGTGTTGGTGGTTTGACTGATGTTGCTGAGATCAAGGGTCACCGGAGAACTTACGTTGGTGCTCTGCCAGGTCGCATTATTCAGGCTCTGAAGAAATGCCAGACGGAGAACCCGCTCGTGCTCATTGATGAAGTTGACAAGATCGGTCGGGGTCACCAGGGAGACCCATCGTCTGCACTTCTGGAGCTGCTCGACCCTGAACAGAACAGCTCCTTCTTGGATCACTACATGGATGTGCCTGTTGACCTTTCGAAGGTCCTCTTCGTCTGCACAGCCAACATGACCGACACCATTCCTCGACCACTCCTTGACCGTATGGAGATGATCGAACTGTCTGGCTACGTCGCTGATGAGAAGATGGCTATCGCCGAGCGTTACCTTGCGCCATCCGCTAAGGAGCTCAGTGGTTTGAAGGATGTGGATGTGCAGCTTGAGAAGGAGGCTATTGCTGAGCTCATCAACAAGTACTGCCGCGAGTCTGGTGTAAGAAATCTGAAGAAGCAGATCGAGAAGGTGTACCGCAAGTCTGCTCTCAAGATCATCCAAGACCTCGGCGAGGAAGCGTTCCCAGAGGAGAAGGCACTGACTGAGGAGGGCAAGGGTGCGCAGGAGGAGGCCAAGAAGGATACGACGGACGTGAAGGACACACCGGAGAACATTGAAGCCGAGACCACGGAGAAGCCACGAGTAGCGCTCCAAGTTCCAGAGAGCGTGCACGTGAAGATCACCAAGGACAACCTGAAAGACTATGTCGGTCCACCAGTCTTCACTGCCGACCGTCTCTACGACATCACACCACCTGGAGTTGCCATGGGTCTGGCTTGGACCCAGATGGGTGGTGCCGCCCTTTACATCGAGACTATCTTGGAAAACGCTCTCTCATACCACTCCCGGCCCGGCCTCGAACGCACTGGAAACCTCAAGGCTGTCATGAAGGAGTCGACTATCATCGCCTACTCCTTCGCCAAGGGCTTGATGGCCAAGCAATTCCCAGAGAACAAGTTCTTCGAGCACGCCAAGATCCACCTGCATTGTCCTGAGGGTGCTGTGCAGAAGGATGGACCAAGTGCTGGTATCACTATGGCGACCAGTCTGCTGTCCCTCGCGTTGGACAAGCCTCTCGACCCGACGATTGCGATGACGGGTGAGCTCACGGTCACGGGCAAGGTGCTGAGGATCGGTGGTCTCAGGGAAAAGACGGTCGCGGCTAGACGTGCGGGCGCCAAGATGGTCATCTTCCCCAGGGATAACTTGAGTGATTGGTTGGAGCTGCCGCAGGTAAGTCATATCCAAGACCAATGAAATTCAGATGTGGAGGACGAATGCTAACTGTCTCACAGAACATCAAGGAAGGTATCGAGGGCAAGCCGGTCGAGTGGTACTCAGACGTCTACAAGCTCGTCTTCCCGGACGTCGACGTCGCGCAGGCAAACGGCCTCTGGAAGAAGCAGCTCGCGAAGCCGCCCAAGTCTGAAAGGGATGCTGATACCGACGCTGACGATACCAACCCGGCTGTGTAGAGTCGCTGTTCCAGCTTAGAATGGGCTCCGAAGGCCGCAGTCTGCTGATTGGCAAATATGCAGCCGCTCGCTAGTGGAGCGCCCTCCCTCCGCCGCCCCAAGTGTGATCATTTGGGCATTGACAGGGCATGCATGTGGTGCTTGCTGTCAGAGGAGCGTTTTTGCATACTAAAGTGCCGCGCATAGAGCGGCGTACATCATACAAGCGCATACGGATGGAGCATCTGGAGTAGGTAGGGCAGGATCGGCGTATCATGTATGCTGGCTCCTGACGGTAGGGTAGGCTTCATGGAAGGGAAAGGGAATCTCCGCTTTTTGTTCTGGTGCATATATTTTGTAGACGAAGTTTCGAATCGCATGATCTGTGAGACATATGTATAAGTTGCTGGTGCCCTGCTACCCTGTCGCTCCAGCGTGGACTGCGAAATCACTTGTGGTTTGTAGGCGCCTATAACGAGGATCTCGCACGTGAATTGAGGACGAAAGAGGAGGGCATGAAGCATCATCTCACAGCACAGCACAATCATCAACCTTAGACACACGCGACGCAGATGGACCTCCTGCAATTGCACACAAGCTATTATAATTCGACATACACAGTATTCTTCCGATCCCACAGAGGGAGCGTAGAGCGTAGAGCGCAGAGCAAAAGAGAAAAAGGGCGCAAGCAAAAACTCAAAAACCAAGCGTACACCTGTCATCCCGCCCTGAACACCGTTGTTGCCCCTGTTCCCGACCGGTCACCCATGCCCTGTGCTGTGCTGTGCTGTGACTCCATGTCCCTTGCGTTTCGTTCCCCTAGCCGTTGACCGTGGCCATGGGCTGTGACCGTATTCGTTTTACCGTTGACTCCTCTTTACATGATTGTTTGTGTTATTCGTTTCGTTGAATTCGTGAGATGCGATAGATGCGACGGTGGAATGAGAAAGAGAAACGGGAAACGAAAGGAGATGGTGTGTGTGGTGCTGCGCTAAATATGCTTTGCTGTGCATGCAACGTATAGAGAATAAGGAAAGGAAAGAAAAGGGAGAAAGAAGCTGGACGTGAGAATGGAAGGTACTGTTCGGGTGGGTATGGTTGTGGATGGTATCGTTCTCGTGTGCGTTGATCCATCTGCTTTCCCAGCGCCGACAATGCGGTGATGGAGATATGCCTTGTCTGAAGCCGTTGTCGCGCCGCTTGATCGAAAAAGAAGAGCGTTGAGTTCCAGATGGCCGAAGGAAGGAGTGCCAGACTCCCTGCCCCCTGCCTGCGGTTGTTTCGTGACGTGGTCATCCCCCAGTGTAAGCAAAGACGAACATGGCGAGTGCTCGGTGCAGGGAAGTTCCAGATGAGTAAAATTGAGGAAGGTCTCAGTACCCAGCGTTGAGGCCAGGATAGTAACCCCGACTAGTCTCGACGCCCTGGTAGCGGCCACAGTTCCCCACCGTCCACTCGCTGCCGGGCACCGCGTGGGCGTACTCTTCCTTGATGGAGTATTTCCTGGGCTCGTTGACGTACGCAAACCCAGGCAGCGTGATCTGTCCGACGCCCTGTTGGCCGTGGCCGTCCTGCTTGGCCGCGCCCGCCTGCACCGGGACCCCCTCATACAGCGTCGAGGGATAGTACTGGTAGCCGTCATAGTCATGCATCTGCGCGTCCTCCGCCGCGCCAACAGACGGCTCCATGGGGTGTTTGACATCGACGCCAGGCCCGCCGTTGATACTCGACGCCCCGCTGCTAGAGCCACCATCGTACTCCGTCCCAGCCGCCATGTTGTACTGCGTGCTCGAGCGAAACCCGCCCGTACTCGCGTTTCCGTATCCGCTGGAGGAGCCGCCGAAGCCGCCGCGCGACGTCGCACTGCTGTACGAGCCCCCACTTCCATAGCCAGAGGGACCGGCGCTGGCGCTGCCGCCGCGACCGCCGGAGCCTGTGTGTCCGCCCTCGTTGGAGTAGTGCGAGGGGCTGCGGCCGCGCACCACGATCTTTTCGCTCACTTTGTACGCGATGCGCTGCCAGCGCGGAGTCTCTGAGCCCTCGGGCCGGGTGTCGCCGTACAGCTCGACCATGAGGTGGAAGTACTGTTGCGACGCGCGGCGTTTGCCGTTGTTGGCGGTTGCGGACTTGAACTGCACGCGCTCGAAGGTGTGCATGTTTGACTGGCCTTGCATTGGGAGGGCGGAGCCCGGGACGGAATTGTAGGGGTAGGTGGGCGACGAGACTTGTGACGATGAGGTCGTGGAGCCTGAAGATGGAGTGGGCGATTCAGGTGTGTTTTGTAGCGGCAGATAGGGCGACGGCACTAGGCCTGTGTGGTGGAATGTCTGCATGGGGACTCGGTAAACGTGGTTCGGACTGACCGTTTGTTCGCCTGCTCTTGTTTGAGGTGGTGTTGGCGCAATTTTGACAATTTCGATGGTCGTCTTTGGCCCTTGATCTCTTTTTGGTGTGTGTTGGATCAGCTCGACTTTCTTTCCTTGGTGTCCATCGACCACGGCTGCCAGGCGCATACCAGTTGCTCGCACCAAGTTTCCATTCAGCATTATGCGCCCATTTGCAATGCAAGGATGAAGTTCGAACGATGTCACAACGGAAAAGTAGTTGCGCCGATAGCAAGTCCATGATCGGTCTGAAGGTGATAGGAAGAAGCCTTTTTCGACCTTGGCATATATTCTTGGAGTAACATCTGCTCCTTCGCAGGTGAGTGTCACTCCTGGTTCATTCTCCAAGGTCGGCCAAGGGAAACTGTGTGACTCGTTTGAAGGCGTGCCATACCCCTGCGAGGCTAACGCCATTGAGGAACCGTAGGCCGACTGAGGAGACACAGCAAAGCCAGCAGTTGCTAGGCTTGTCCTTGGTGTCTCTGGGTAGCTATGATATCCCGGCTGAGGGGTGGAGAAGTGGGAGTGCGCAAGCTGGGGTGTCGACAACAAGCTATCTCGGTGTACCAGACCATTCAAAGGAAGTGAGTTATTTGAAGCAGGTGGTCTTAACGAGAGCAGACTAGGGCTGGATCCATCAAACCTGAGAGAAAGATCAGCAAGGCTGGGAAATGCGCGTCATGATTGTCGTTTCAAAGATATAAATATCCCTGCAGTAAGGATACCTACGTAGATGGAGCCCTTGAGGATACACCAGGACTAGCGACGAACGACTGGGGATGTGCAACGGTATTTGGAAACGCTTGTGGTACGACTGTGTAATGGTTCGCCGGGTAGTTGTTGTACGCCAGCGACGAAGCCGCTGAACTAGGACTGGTGGAGATGGATCCGGAATTCGTGTCCGCGAAGTTTGCTGCACCGGTGTGGTATCTATTGTACAAGCACTGTCAGCGTATAATGGAAGTTAATGGGCCTACATGGTGCGTGATGTGTATAAGTGTAACATGACAACGAGGCTCAAAGAGACTGTGTAACCCCAGGATGCATGCATCACTCGGGCTTGCGCCGAGAGTGCCTCGAAAGCAATGACATGATGCAGGATCATCGTGTGATCGGGTGGGGAGGCACGTTGTAGCACAGGATAGGTTGCCGAATAATCGGGTCGTCGTGCGACAAGCAGTGACAAAGGGTCTTTCTGCTCCCAGACGTGCCAGCCCAACGCAGAGCAATCAGGGCTGCGCTCGAGCAGCCGGGAAGAGGACTGCATGAGATAGGCTGCAACGAGGATTGAGGGGCCCGAGGCTGCGGAGAACGCATGAAAATAAGCCAATCAAAGCTGAGAACTTACTGGCTGTCCTGAGCTGCAGGCCGCTCTGGCACGTATGGAGATCCGTTCGTTGTCGCCAAAACATAGTGGCTTTGACCTGCTTGTCCTAACGCACCATCACGTCGCAGCTGATCAACCAAACTTGCGGTTTGGTATGAAGAGTGCTGCGCATGAACGCCGAGATGTTCTATGCCATCTTGCTCGTGCGCAAGATAGTCGTGTTGAAGAGGCAGCTGATGGTGGAGTAGCGCTATTGGTTTGGCGTGTTAGCTCCATATCCGATCCAAATTGGTATGCGTCACAAGGTCGCGACATGATAATGCAAAGAAAGATTCAGACAAAAGGATTTAGGGCACGAATGGGCAGCCTTTCGGGCACATTATGAGCCTGTGTGCCTGCTGTTACACAAGATCGAGATTGGCCATTGCGTCACAGTCGTGCTCGCGCTGTGCGGCACAGTCCCTGAGATCTCAATCCAGGTGTGGAAGATAAGGCTGTAATGACCATGGGGATAATGTGCTGTGAGCAGATGCGCAGTCGCCGCAGCTGCAGGACGACAGCCTGGACGCTCGTCTGGCTAGAGTAGTACCCAGAGTATCGGGAAAGTGGCTTACCCTGATTCATTGTAAGGATCGAACCCATAAATGTAAGCCGATCTTCGATTTCGGGTAGATGTTTTGATTTGTTCTTCCCGGATCAATATTCTGCGTCTTCACTATGACGAACATCAGTCTTGGCGCCATGTTGGGCTACAACACAATGGTATTCAAGTGAAGACGGGCGTGTTGAGCAGTGAATAGTGTAAAGCCACTGATAACCGTATGCCTGCCGCTGAGTGAACTAACCTGTAGGAGTCTCCACCGGTTGCGATGGTAAGCTTCGCGCTCCGCACGGTCCGTTCATGTGCCGTGGGTAAGCTGCTCGCTATTCGTCAGATCGTCTGCGATGTGCCGCTCGCGTTTCGCTTCAGCGATACAAAGCTGGGGTATCGTCGACGGCGCCGCGACTTCAGCCCTTGTGAGGCTGCCGCTATGAAAGTGGTGGCTGCTGACCACGGCTATGGCAAGACGCGGGTCGGCGAACTAAAAAGGCGCGAATCTCGCTCGTTAATTCTCCGTTGTCTGTCTTGAATCGAGAGGAGGTAGATGAAGCGCGAGGCCGTGAATCAGGTGTGATAGAATAGAAGAGAGTCTCGTGTCTGTAGGCAATGTGTGAGTGTAAATCTTCTCGTCTCAATCTCACAGCCGCGGCGCTAGATCAAGCGCGTCCAAACCGCAACAAGAAAGGGCCTCGATCACTTTTCCTTAAAGAGAGACAAAACATAACATTGCCTTTTTCGATTTCGGCGGTGAGGGGCCCCAGGCGCCTTCCCGCGATCTCCCATGCACGTCTAAGAAGGGATCTGAAACTTACCAGGGTACGTCCCTCGGCGCCGATTGCGCAAGGCGCCAGACTTTACGCGGTCGCTCGCCCGGTAACGCGAGGAGATCTGACTATCTGTGCATTAGCATCTGAGCTCTCTTGTGATCGCGCCGATGGATTTCAGAGCGGGCATCCAGGTATACGAACTTGACAGATCAGATGTGGAAAGATTGCGAGCTTCGTGCAAAACGTGGCGATGATATCTCCGCTGGTGTGATCGAGGCAGACGGAGAGAGGAATCAATGGAAGATATCTGTATTCCTTGAAGAACTGCTGCGGAGGCTGTGTCAGCCTGGTTGAATATGAGCGTCTAAAGATATCTTGAGACTCACCTTGCGGCTGGCGGCGAGGTTTGTTGGTGGAACGTCTGCGAATGATATCGCATCCGATGTCTGTATATGTAAGTTTCGACGTGAAAGAAGTGTTGATGTCTTGGAGAGATAACCCGAGGTCTTAGTTTACAAGGAACCGATGAGCTCTTTCTACAAGCCTCCCCCGTGCCGGCCTCGACCGAAAAGCGAGCATTTGTTAGGCCGTCCTCGAACTGAGACCCAAACTGCTGGGACAAATTTCAGCCTCACAAAGTTGAGCACTACTCTTCAAAGCTCAGGCCACTTTGGTCTCTATCCGGCAGGGACACATCATTGGAAAGCTGCAGTAGCTCCGTTGCCGAATACGTCTATCTATATCCCCGAAGCCAGGGACGAAATGATTCGACCAGTGGTACGTAGGAGCCACACCTCTTGGCTGATCATGCCGACACGATCTCCTTGCTGGCGGAAGGCAGGTTCCTGCTTCCCGATGCGCCTTGTTCACGAACACGGGATCGCAACACAGCTGTTCGCCCATGCAGGAACAAATCTGGCCGAACAGGCGCGCTTCAGACTTTCAAGCCGGGTCGAGTTCTTACCAGTACTCAATCTGCGTCAGCGGCTGTCCGACTACATTGGACCGAGTCCCCGTGAAAGAGCCCAGGGTCATGCTCAGATCCTTCATACTTGTGACCTTGGGCATCATCCTGAACAATAAAAGAGAGTGCAGTGGACGATCAATGCTCGACCGTGATCGAGCAAAGTTGTCTGGCGCTTGGTACGGCGTGTAGAGCCGGAATCAGATTGATGCAGGGTTGCTGCAGGACTAACCCGCGCTTCCGAAAGGTGATCGGTCGTCAAAGGCAATCTGTCAAGTAGCCGTTACTTGTCACGAGACGGCGCCGGCTGACAGTGGAATTGTGCATCAAAGGCGTAGCAGACTGGGGTTGAGAGCAGGCAGTGAGCCACATAGTGACCGTTCCTGCGCGTCTCCCTAGTCGTGGCTTGGATCCGCACTTGCTGGGGCTTGCGCATGATGAAATGGATGAGCAGCAGCATTGCAATTACAATGTAGAAAACAGATCGCGGTTGGTGAGGGTTGAAGCTCGAAGCGGAGTCGCAGCCCACGCAGCCCACGCAGCCCACGCCGCCCAGTCTGGGAAGCTGGCCAGCCTGAAGCCTCGGCCGCCCGATCATTGGCGGCATGCCGAATCGCAACTGCCCCGTGCGGACACGGCTGCGCCTTCCCTTCGACAACGACGCTTCACCTTCCCGTTTCCAACATTCCTTTCATGCATGCATACATGCATACATACATGCAGCTATACACATTCCTCGGTTTGGACGCTTACTTACTTCTGCTTGCTGCCGATATCCTCAGCATCTCAACTAAACTGACCGCCAGCTCCCCACCGCCAACAAGGCCACTTCTTTGATCGTTCTGTTCCAGCGCCCGTACGAGAAAGCGCGAAACCCAATGCTTTGTCGTAACCACTCCAGTATTTGTCAAGATTCAGGACCATGTACAGCCGCTTACGCCCTCATGGACTCACCCCCAAGAGATCAAAGGCCAGTCTTCCTCCACGTACGCTGTTGGGAATGCGTCAGCCTTGGGTCATGTTATGTCTCATGTATTGGCTCCCCGTCATTGTCAGATGCAGCTCAATCATGCAGCTTCCCGTGCAGATACGGTCTGTTTGTCTCAAAAGGCACAGCCATAATTCCCAAACTTTCCCCTGGCCTTCCTCCTGATCGTCCGAAATCCATTGGCTTTCCATCACGCCCCGCCACAGTCGGTGACTCTGTGTACTCGGAGCTTCACTTTCACCGCCGCGAATGGTTGCTTAGGCGATCTCGCCTCATCAAAGCAGCAAACTTTAGTACACGAGGCCCACTTCATATTTTAATAGTCTGAAGACATTGTACGGGATTACCTCCGTCAATCGTACCCTTGGGTTCATGAAACTAAGTCCTGGCCCGGTTTGGCATTTCATCACAAGACTTGTGCGGTCATCCTGCGAACTGCGGGCAGTCAAACACCCGGCATCTGCGTCTATCGTAAGTTACGGGACTTCTCACGGCCTGGAGACGCCAACCCTCTGCTGGGAGCGTAAGCGTACCGCCGGATCATGCCCAGGTATTGAGTAGAAGTACCTATACGATCGCCCGGCCCCAGGTCTATTCTACATGCATCCTGCATCAATAATTCATTGAGCACGCGCACAGCCTCCACAACCTGAAACAATAAGTCGAGCTTAGGAAACCTGGCAACTGGAGACAGCCTGGTTACCGGATTTCCCAACTGGACTATCGATGAAGACCACGCCTCCGCACCTGAACCAGGCTGGTGGTTGTTCGCCATTTCTGTACGATTGGGCGCACGACAGAGTCTCGAATGCGCAACATCAGCCAATCGTTATCCATGGCCCACCTTCTAGAAGCCCTAGGGAATCTGTTCCTGACCCTGTAACTGCACGCACGCGCTCATGCAGGCAACCTTGGGTCTCGTGAATCGGTCCGGCAGCTCGACTTCCACTGCAACTATTTGAACACAGTCCAAGCCTTGATCTGTTGCGACACCTTTCTACGACGTTCTTATCTGGTGGCAACGGACGTCGTGCCCAATGCATCTCAAGTCATTCCCAGGTAAGGATGCTTACAATAGCAAGGAACAGCGTTTCACGAACCGGCTGCCTGCATATATTTCATACATGTTATTTCCTGGAAAGTATCAGGAGCAGAAGGAACATTGCTTCGGCGCGTCAGCGCTGCAGAAAAATGCATACGTGACCTGGCGGATGATCAGCTGCTGTGACAGGCGACGCCCATCCTTCCCGGTTTGCCACATTGTCCGTATTTGTCAATTACATCGCTGTCGACGCCCGACACCCCATGATCGTGTCCCCCATCCCCCATTCCCCATTCCATATCTTTTCTTTGAGCGGCCACCGGACAACACTCCGTATACACGACATACGAGACGGTGGTTTCGAAACTTTTGGAAAGCGTCACAAGAAATGTGAGTCTGGATGCAGTCGCGCAAAATTGCCGGAACTTTTGTGCCGGATTTTATGGACCGGAAACATTCCAGAAAGGAACCGGTCGCACAGTGGGCTTGGGGTTGGCAGGATTTGGGGATTGGGGTCACAAACACGCAATCGGTCATGATCACGAATCTCCCCCTCTGGTGTGGGCGTACAGAACTCCATGCAATCTGCGCCTTAGCCGCGCGAACTACTGGTCTGTGCCATTTGCAGAATTGGGTTCGGGTAGGTAAGAAAGGGGGCTCGTAGGTACCTCAATACAACATCTCATTTCTTGGAGCAATAATCCATTATCCGAGGATCAAAGGGCCATGTTGGTTCGTGCTTGGGCAAGGCGCTCTCTATTGCAAGGGGTTCGGGTCTCCGCGAAGCAGCGTAGCAAGCATAGCCAACGGTCCAGTTTTCGCTGAGCGTAATTACCAGCGCATTGTTGGCCCTTGTTTCAATATTGATGTCACGATCTTCGTCTCATTTTACAGTAGGTTGGAATGCGCGCGGTCAGCTACGCCGTGCCTCGTCGTCAGCGTGAGAGGTGTGATTTCCTGAGCCGTCATCAGCTCCTATCTTCCGTCACTCAGGGAGAGAAATGTCCGAAGCAGTCGGTATACATCGCTAGGTCGTTGGGCACTGTCATCCCTCCGTACATAGACTGATAGAGTATTCAAAGGTGGCAGGGTATAACAACGTTAGCTTTACTAGCTGCCATCTGTTCTCGCTGTTATTGGCTCAGTAATGCTCGACACTTCATAAAGCTGCTCAACTTTTCTGTGGGATTCATTCCTAGGTTTCAATACCGAGAATGGTAGGTCAATAGTCCTCAAGCTACCTTAGCAAAGAGCAGCATCACGGCACTGACATATACGCAATGGAGCAGACATCTGAGACGCTGCCAGTGGAGGTACTTAATAGCCCATAGATAAGCTTATAAATCAACTACCAGTGTTCAGCGACAGATCGTCTCTCCATGAGCAAGTTTGTCAGAATTGGGTCCCATCAACCCAGGTCTCAATGGGAACTGCTTGGCATTTAGATGCACACCTAAGCTGACGACAGGCCAGAGATTATTAACCGGCCACGCTCCATCCTCAGACATCTATATGGCCCTAAAACGCATTCCCTGAGTGAGAAAACCACCCGCATGCGCGGCTGCTTACCTGATAACTGTCACCAGCACCAATCTCACCGGTCTACGAGGATGATTCCATCTCGCCAGAGGTTAGGAGAAGGACAGAAGTAAAAGGCCACTGAATTATGCGACTGTGGCATCCAGTCTTGCACAAGTACCTGTTAGACAAGGGCCTGCTCTACGTACCACTCTGACTGTCAATAGTAAGATCATCTCGCAATGACTACACCGTGTTCAGCTCAACCTCCGTTCTCGGACCGAAGATATCTTGATTCGCAAGATTGTGTCGTAAGCATGACTCTAGGCGGATGTATTTTGCCTTTCCCGACACTAGCATGAGGAAAGTCGACCCGCTCTGCTCGTGATAACGATGTGAGATGGGTGAAGTGGAGTGAAGTAGAGCACAGCACCACAATCCCGACTGCGCTTACAAATCCGTCGAAGCCGGTCATTCATTGCGCCCTTGTCGGTGGGGTGTGGTGTGAGCCAGATCAGTAGCAGCATACGTGAGTGTTTCTGCGGCGACAGGTCTCCAAAGCAACGGGCCAGTTTACATCGCTGTAAAGGAAACTAGGTGAAAGACAGACACAATCTCTCCGGAACGATCATGTACACACCGCCATATTCTGGTTCGGACAGTGTAGCAGAGTTCCTTGGGCAACGAGGGAACAGTCTGTCAACAAGGTGGAAGCACCGCACCATCCCTCATCGTGCGTAATCGAATCAACTATCTCTTCTCACATACCACATCTCAGCCGCCCTCGTCACCTCCCCTCCGCTTCCCCTCCTCTGCCCTTCTCCTCCCCTCTCATCATTCCCATCACCCGCCCTCCTCCTCCATCCTCCGCCGTAACCCCACCCCCTCCCACCCCCTCCTCACCACATCTGCCATGACGGTACCCCTGAGCTTCCTTCTCGCCTCCTGGATCGGAAGTAGATAGGCCTCGTACAGCGCCTCCTCCTCGTCTACACCCGTGCCTTCGTGCCGCACGGGCTCGTAGATCGCACCGCCGGGGAGAGAGTCCATGCTGATGCGGTCGGCGATGCGTAGAGTGGGCGGGTAGGGGGGTGGTGGGGTGTAGAGGCCTGGCTGCGTCGGGGTCGCTTCGACGGAGGGGTTCGGGTTCGCTGTTGCTGCTAGTGTTGCTGCTGCTGCCGCTGCACCACCGCTGTCCGAACCTGCGCCCAGGTCGAGTTTCTCCAGTTCCGGCACGTCGGTGGCACGACTCCTCGCAGCAGCAGCAGCAGCAACATCCGCCTCCTCCTCCGCCTCCGGCGGCAGCGTCTCAGCCGCATACCAGAACAGGAGATATTGCGCCGTCTTGCTCTGCGGCAGCAACTGCGTCCACAGCGGCTCTGTCACGAACGGCGTCGGCTCAAGCGCGTCGTCTGGTTCGGGCTGGCGGTGCAGGATCGGGAGGGGTAGGAGGCGGTTTCTGTAGCCGGACTAGGGGGTGGGATGATTAGTATGGTATGGCTGTATGTCTGGGGGCTGGGAGGAAGGAGGGTCGGGGGGCGTTGGATTGCGACCAGAGGCAGGGGGGCAGATGCCAGGCGTGGACTCGAAATGCTCGTGAGGAAGCAAGGGAAGGGGTCTGAACGACATCCCCAGGCATAACATTACTCGGCCACGAAAGTTTTCAAGGATTCGCACAGTAAAGATCCCTTAGGTAAGGTAAGGTAAGGCAAACTCACCTCCTCAAACCCCTCCCTCTCCGCCGCAGCGCCCGTCTCCTCACCCACATTCCGCCTCCCCTTCGGCAAGAACCAATATCCGTCTCTGCTGTGGTAACAAACCACGACTCGCGCGCTTGCGAGATGGAAAATCGCGACCCCGGCGCCCGTCGTGATTTTCTCGGATGCGTAGGACGCGTGGACGGGGCGGGAGGAGGTGGGGTAGGGGGATGTGTGCTCGTGGTGGGAGGATGAGGACATTGCTCGGATCGGGGTGGGGAAGGAGGCTGGGATGGGGGGCTGTACTGTACTCTACTGTACTGTACCTTGGGTAGGTAGATAAGGTAAGATGGGGTGCGGCGGGCGTGGTGGACTGGGGGTTAGGGCTGTGGGATGTCGCTACGGAAAAGGAGAATTGAGGTTGCGGATTCAGGCGTCCATTGTTGCGGTTACAATTGCGTCTGGGGTTTGATGAGCGAGGCGGAAAAGCACAATGGGCTTGGGCTTTGGTGGTTGTGGGTCAGGTTGCTGGTGGTGTTATGGTAAGGTATGTAGATCAATCTAGGTACTAATGTAAGGTACGAAAAGCCAACGCATCTGTGGCTATAATACGGTGACTCGCAACTCGCAACTCGCAACTCGCAACAACCCAAACCACCGACCACCACAGTCAGTCACCCTTTCCACAAGGTATATTACGGTACATCCCATCCTGCCCTCTAATTGACATTTCGTGGTTGCGGAGATCGGCCGCGCACAGTTGTAAAGTTAGGTATGAAGCTTGGGTCGTCTGTACGTCATCCTCCTCACAACGGGCTGGGGAACCTTCCGCAAGACATCGGTGAAATCGAGGAGGTTGGGATCTCCCAGTGGAGGTTTTGATTTGAACATTGCTTTTTCCCCCAAAAGCTAGGACACCAAGAGGACCAGGTAAAAACTTAGCATACATAAGGTAAGGTAGCCTCTGTACCCTACTCCTGCTTCCCTCCTCTCCTCTGCTCTTCCTCCTCTGCCTCTGCATCTCTACTTCTAGGTGATAAGCACTGCTGCCGTGTCACGCTGCGCCTGGTGCTCTCGTCAGACACGATGACTTCTCTCAATGGAATATTCGCACGCATATAAGGGCTCAATCGGTCTCAATGGGTCTCAGATGTGGGTTTATCAACCATCCCGCCCAAGCAATATTCTGCTCAGGCAACTTGGTGCATTCCCATTTGCCAATCCTATATAAGCAAAAAGAAAAAAGCGAGCGAGCGAGCAAACATTCGCCCGACTCAATCAGATGCGCCATTGCTATTCATCCCTTCATCTCATGCATCCTATTTTCCTGTGGTATGGTTTGGGGTTTGGGTTTTGTAACATCAACAAGAGTATTCCAAACACCTTCCTGTTCTTTCCATTCTGGGTATGCAGTAGGTATCTCCAATCGGAGAACCCTTCGACAGAAACAACATCCAACCTCTCTCACTTCGGCAAAAAACGATTGACGTGAAAGGGAAGAGAAAGGAGAAGCCAGCCGCTCGACGCTCGAGATGCGCTTCCTCTAGCTTTAACCTCGTGGGGGTGAGAGCAATCCGTAAAAGGAGTGCTGAAGCTACCCCACTCATCGGTGCTGGAGAAAAGAGCCTGCGGAGACATTTGCTGACGGAGTAACGAAGGAAAACAACCTCCCGGTCGATCCAAATACATCCTGGTAATAAAGCTTCGAAAAGAAAACATTCTGGTGTCGTCGCAGTGATATAGGGTCCGGGTCGCCGGTCTACTCTTCCATCTGCCCAAAGACGCCATCATCCATGTCGTCTGCGCGACTGTGTTCGTGGGATTGGTATCGACGATCGTTGTCGTCGTCTTCGGAAGACTCTTCGTCCATATCGACATCCTCTTCCTGGTATCGCGGCATTGCCTTGGACAAGCCTGGAGATTGCGAGTACGAAGTCCCTGAGAAGGTACTGGACAGACCTTGGTATCTGGCTGGAAGTGGAGGAACTGGTGGGACGTCTGGAGGCAGTACAACAGGTCCGCTCTTGGGCGTGCCGTAGCTGCAGCTCAACAAACCAACGGCGGCTGCAAGATCGGCTTGGTCTTCGTTCGGATAGCTTTCTGCGATAGACGTGCCGGCAGTGACCGGACGACTGCTGGAAGTGCTCCATTTCCGGCCATGCTGGAACGGATCTTGGTATTTGGGAACGCTCTCCGAGGCGGAAAATACCGACTGGTACGAGCGAGAGAATGCAGCACTGCTGGCATTGCTGTACTGCTTCCTGTGACCAAAGACACGCTCGGTCTGTGGTGGTGGGGTCGTCTCTGCCGAGCTGACATCGTCATCTGGAAGACCGGATGAACCGGATGCTGCTGGAGAGGCTGAGGAGTTGTCACTATCACTGGACTTTGCGGCTTCGGCGGCAGCCATGGCATCGTTGTTCATGGTGACAAGGACACTCGCGGCTTCCAAGAGTTGCACCTGGGAGGATTGTCAGCAATGACGATCTCGCTCCGAGTGTCCGACCATCTCACCTGTTGATGCTTCGAAATCAACAATTTGGAGGTAAGGGACCATTCTGGGGTATGCTCCCAGCTGCGGCAGCACTCATGTCAGCATCATCAGGCTCATCAAAAAATACGGTATCCTCAATGAGGGTGCCATGGGGAGACTGACAGGTGCTTCGTGAGACAGCTGCTATGCTTGTATCCTTTACCACAAGTGTCACACTTCAAGTCGCCGGTTCCGGACTTCTTCTTCAGCAAGGCACCTCCTTCGCTGGATCTACGCATCCTTGGCTTCATGCTGTCTTTGGAAAGAGATGGTCCGTCCACCACCGCGCTTCCGTTGTTTGTTCTATTTTTGGCATATTGCAAGGCATCTGGAGCGGAGATGTGGTGCGGTAGTGAACTCGGGCCGATGGACGACTTGGATGGGATGCTTCTGCGATGTGCGATTCTGGCACCTTCATCGTCACCTTCGGCAGCTGCCTGGATGGCAGCGCTTAGTGCGGCGTTGTTGTTAAGAGTGGTGCTCTTCCGTCTCGTTACGCGGTGAGTCGGGTTGTATGAGTTCAGAGACAGCGAATTGGAGTGAGAGCGCGAGTAAGAGTTTCGGGTTGGTAGGCTGGATGGAATTGAGGAGATGGATGAGCGGTGCTGGCTGGTCGGCCGTGACATGTCCTGGAAGCCGTTGTTGTTAGATAACCGTAATGGTGTGGAGTAGCTGTGTATCGCAAGCACGGCAAACAACTTACTCTGGGTACTGTCATGATTGTTGTGATAGTGTAGCTGATCGACCTTCCTACAGCCGGGGAGAGCTGCAGGGCAGTGAAAGAGGCGTGCGGTAGAGCAAGATGCCGGGCAAGCTACAGCCTGGTGGGAGTATTGACCGATAAGCACACGTCACTGAGCTGGCGGTGAGCTGACACTCGGCGATGCGACGGCGATTGGATTGTCGAGGTGCGTGTTCGGCGATAGAATTTCCAGGAGATGTCTTGGGGAGACAATAACAAAACGGGTTGAGCGGAACGACAGATATCCAGGGACAGGCGGAGAGTGTAGGATGGCCGGCGGGGCTGTCAGGCTGGCGCTGATCGGGTGGCCAATCAGGCAGTGCAGTGGAGGCGCAGGGAAGCGGCAGGGCAATTTGAGGGGGATGTGAATCGCGATAGCGGCAGGCGCTACAAAGTATTCATGTACTTCTGGTAGAGTGGTAGGTTACAGTGGTACGTCTGGCTCTGGAGCGGGCAATGGAATAAAATTAATTGTCGCGATTGCCATCCACCTGCATGGAGCGTCTGAGCTGAGCAAGCGGGCATCGGCGGCCCAGGCGTATCTACATAAACAGTTAGCCCCAGCGGTTGTGATCACAGCGTCCGGTGATCACCAAGCGCGCATCCTGAGGCCAGCACCCACAAACGCATTAACGCACCCAGCCTTGAACCGAACCCAGTCTAGGCAAGCAGCTCTAACCAGCTCTAAGCAAGTCAAAGCAAGTCAAAGCAAGTCATCTGTGCGGATGCCAGAGCGGCTGAATCCTACGCCCACGCCCATTGGTCGAATCCCCCCTTGGCTACTTGCGCAATCCCGAGGCAATTGACGCTGCTATCTTTGGCAAGCACTCCAATAATTCGCCATCATGAGCGAACATCACGACTATCATTACCCAATGCAACTCCTTTGCAGAGGCCAATGCCGTGATGATATGATCATAAATATTATCCTGTCTGCAGGGCATTTCTGATAAATTATTTCGCTCAAGATATCTGACAATCAGGGCCTGACACTAGCTCGAATCTCGCTGATAGGGTTGCGGGACTAAAGGTGTCCTAAGGTCTCCTGTGCCTGATCCTATCATGCGCCCACGGCCTGGCGCCATCGTCTAAGCGGTAATGGTGGCCTGCCCTGCCTCTCCGCTTCTGGCCCGGACGACGTGACGGCGATTTCTGTCTGCTGTCTCTGCTGTCTCTGCTGTCTCTGCTGTCCCTGCTGCAACTAGGGAAATACCAAACATGCGTCGACCGGGACCGAAACACTCGAGGCCGCATTTGCGTTTCGGAGCGACATGGATGCAAGGAATGGGCAACAAGCATTACTAACAATTCGGACAAGTAATCCGCGGCCGATCGGGATTGGAACAGCTGGAGCGTGCGAGGCAGTCCCCACAGTCTCGGGCCGCTTGGGACATGTGGCACAACACCAACTCCGCAACATGACGAGAACGGTTTAGACGAAGCGGAAGCCCGCCGCCGAGCAACTTGGCTAACCTTAGAACTTACGCCAACATTCGTTTGTGATTTCATGGTTTGGAACCGAACAGACATGGCATTAACTTATGACATCGTAGTTCGGAGTCCGGCACCAACATTGGAACCAGAATGAATGTAAGAGTGCGTAAGCTCCACACTATTTTGACCACGGGTCCAAAACATAGAGTGTGGCCGTGTGCGCCACAAAGCCCACAACAATCGCCCGCAACGTAAATGGGTGGGGGGAGACGCGCCGGACGGACCCCGCCCGCTTGCCTTGATTCCGCGTGACGGCATCGGAGACATTTATCACGGTCGGCATAACACTAAGGCAAATCATGCACCTAGTTACAGTAGTAGGTACCTATAGCTATGTATGTACGATTGGGGAATGCAACAATAAAGTAATGGACCCATTATGCAAATAAGTGCAGATGCCATCATCCGGCATATCATTCAATCCGGATAAACACCCAAAAAATATTATTATCTGGTAATGGGTACATGTTTATCCTCGGTATCAGGAGATTCGCCCAGATCACACTGATTGCGCGATTGCCAGCCGACTCCACACAAAGTTCGCCTTTAAGAAAGAGCCGGCCAACGGCCTCCCTCTCAGCTTCTTCTAACGGTCGATAAGCAATTTGGACGCACTTTCCCCAAACGACAAGCCGGCCGGGGGTTTCGGTGGGCGAAGCGTGGAGGCACGTGTGACTCCTGACTTAGAGCATGCACTATAGGCCCCGTTGAGACGCCAGAATCGCTTCCAGGTTTCCTGTAGGTTTCCTGTCACTGTCTTTGGGACGGTCTCGTAAACCTCGAATCATGCAAATCTATACAAAGATGCCCATTGTCATGGTCAGGACTTCGTCCCGCGGGCATCTGCAATGCCACAAACGCTGTGTCATGGCTACCGAACGGGCAAAAAGCAACGAATTCCAGACGCATTTTCCGAGACACGTTCCAACCATACCTATCCAAGAAAGCTAAACACCGCACATCAACACGTGGGACGAGAAAGAGCCGCAAAGACACCGCCACAATCTCTCCTACAGCCAAATCAGCCAGAACAAGAAGATCAGCAGGTCTAGCCCCCTCGACCCTGCAGGTGCACAGTAATGTTCCTCCAACACCTTAGGTACAGGTAACTTAGCTAAAACCTCTAACTTTACCCTCTCCGTTCCTTCGCGCGAAGAATCAACTGGCGCGGATCTGGGGTAGTATATACAAGTAAAAGAGCCTCCGGGCCCTGGCCTTTCTCGGTCTGGAAACTGTGTCTGGTCCTCCCACGAGATGATCAACTGTCCCACGTTGTGCGTCCCGCGTGGCCCTGGTCTGGATCTGTTGCTAGAGCTTAGTGTGTAGCGGAGCGGATTCCTCGGGGGTCTTTTTGCTTTTTGGCGGCGTGGGGACGGGGACAGGGGACAGGGGCGGGAGGGTAGTGCGATGCGGCTCTGTTGATGTTGCCGATCTGTGGATTAGGGCATTCACCATCCTTGTGCTTATATGGGCCGTGTAGGCGGGTAAGAAAGATAGCATGTGAAATTGATAAAGAGAACCGCCAATTTTTGCAATGGGTATATAGCATTTCCACATATGTATCATCTTATCAACCATTCATCGAAGTTGTAACACTTTTCAATTCTCAAACTCGAGTCCACTCTCCTTCCTCACCGCCCCATAAATCCCCGCAATATCGCCCCGACTCCCCATATGCTTCTGCACCTCCTCCAAATGCTTATCCGCAACCTCAACATCCCTCATCCTAACCCCATGCGTCTTCGCAAGATCCATAGCATGCCTAGCATCCTTCCTCGCCAGATCCACCGCAAACAGCGGCTCCTCGCGCTTGTAGTAATCGCCCTGCCGTAACCGGTTACTGTAAGCAGTGTAGGGGCCGGGAAACATGGTCTCGATGAACTGGTGCAGGCGGTCGTTGCCGAGGCCGGATTTCTCGGCCAAAGCGTGGCCCTCGGACAGCGTCTCGACCATGTTCAGGATGAAGGTGTTGCCGATGATCTTGAGCCGGGTCGCGGTTCCGTGCGGCGAGCCGCTGTAGTCGATTATGGCCCGGCCCATGACGCCGGTCGTGTATGGTTTTACCCTTTCGACTTGGTCGGAGGGCCCGGCGAGGACGCAGACGAGTTGGCCGGCGTCCGCCATGGCTGGGGCGCCGAAGACTGTAGAAGATTGTTAGAATATGGTGCTTGTGCCCTAATCTGGCAGCCGAGGGAGGTCATAGTCTAAGTACCTGGGCATGCGACAAAGTGGGCGCCAGCATCCTGAATCATCTTCGCGAGCTTATCCGTTGTGTCCGGGTGTACAGTTGAGCAGTCCACGAACAGCTTGCCCTTGACATCGGATTTGAGAGCTGCGCCAATTGTCTCCTCAATTGCCTTGTCATCGCCGACGCAGGTGAAGATGATGTCTGAGGGCTTGACTGCCTCCTCGATGGTGTGGGCTACTTTGCTCTTGTCTCCGCCTAGCTTAGATGAAAGCTGTTCGGCACGGGCTGCGGTACGGTTGTAGATGATCAGGGGTTCAGCAAGTTGACCTTTCTCCACAATGTTGGCGCACATGCCCTGGTGATGGTTTTAGTAAATCATTCATGGCAGTGGGATATTCGGGTACTGTATGCATACCCTGCCCATGTTTCCTAAGCCAATCCATGCTAATTGAGGTGCCATGATTGCTGATATGTTTTGATGAATGAAGTGTGGATGATCACAGAATTGGAGATTCAAGGAGGCAGACGACTGTCGCGGAAATGAGCTTTACTAAGCCATTCGAACAGAATGCCCCTCATGATGGATCTCTATGACGTCTTGGCAGAAGGCAGTCGGCAATAAGAGGTGGAGCGAACCAGCCAGACCGAAACCGGCAGCCGCATGTAACAAACAGTGCAAAATCCGGGGTTACGATAAGGATAAACAATCCGATATGCGTCACGCCATGTAACTTTTCGGTCTTGTCAATTGAAGGGAAGATACATCTGGCGCGTTGTAGTCTTGGTGGGTCCGGGTTGAGCAGCCTATCGTAGGACAGTCTGCCGATACTGTAGACGATGAAGCCATGGCTGCGCATCATCAGTAGAGACTCCTCCGGACAGGTATGCAAATGCTTGCTTGTTTCACCGCCCATTGATCAGTACGTGCTGACCCAAAAATTAGAACTCTACGATCTGTGGGCGCTGCCTCAGGGCTGAAAAATGGCTTTCTCATGGTAGACGTCCCTACACCAATGCGGCAAAGAGTCATGCCAAAAAATCCACTGGCCCTCAAAATGTTCCAGCCAGCAACAGAGGGAACAGGGACAAGCTCCTCCAGCGAGTATGTTCAACTTAATCTCACCGTCTGATCAGCTCTCAACTCCAACAGGACTTCTTTCTCGATGTACTCAATGTGAGCGCTACAAAGAGAGACGCCAAGCAATATTTGGCACGCTTCAAGTCACCTATAGAGACGAAGGTGCAAAAGTCTTCGAAGGGTTTCCAGGAAGCCCTCCAAGAACGAGAAGAGAAGCACCGTCAAGAGCAATGGCAACTACAGAGGACTGGCGTCAACCTCGGCGGCCTTTACGAACCGACACGGGCCATTGCCGACAGCCCGACATTTATTCAACAGGTCAAGGAGCAGCAGGCTATTGAACAGACTGCTGAAGTGCTCCATGTTGCTCTTGTGGGCATTAGGAACCCACAGGATCTCGACGATGAAGTCGTCAGTGGGTTCGCTTTGACCCTCGCACAGCTAGTCCGCCTCGACATGCAGATTGTCATTGCGCTCAACTGCGGTGAAGGGCTAACAGTCCCACCGGAGCAGCAGGGTGCATCGCTTAAGAAGCTCTACGCCGAACAAGGAGCACGAATCGTAGCAGCAATTGAGAAACATAACAATGCTGGAGCACGATATGTCGACAGCGCCCTCTCCGTTGCAGATAGCGAAAACGGAGGGGCAGGGCGGACTATAGTACAGGGCGGTGCCAAGGTGGAGATACCAAAACTTATCGTTGAGCCTTTGAAGCGAGGCGCTATCCCAGTTATACCAGCTCTGGCATATACGTCCACCTTCAGAGCCGTACCAGTAGCTGCGGCGGACGTCATGCTAGCTCTCACTCGAACGCTCTCTGGCATCGACTTCGAGGCAGCAAAAACTCTGCAGTCTCCGATAGCAGCGAAAGATGTACCTAGTCACGCGACTTCGCTTGACAGGATTATATTGCTTGATCTGCTGGGCGGCCTCCCGACAGTAACGCGAGAGGACAAAGCCCACGTCTTTGTAAATCTACAGCAAGAGTACGAAGACATTCAGCAGGAATATCAGTCATACCTGAGTCAAAAGTCTGACAACACTTCCGCCTCCGGTGCCCTGAGCCAGTCCGCCGCCGAACAGCATCTTCGAAATCTTGACCTACTAAACCAATGCTTAGCCTTATTACCTCCGGCAACATCTGCGCTAGTAATCACGCCAGAAGAGGCTGCAGGCTCGTCGCAGACCTCGAATGGTACATCCATCGGCATCAGCACGCGGCGACAGAAGAACCCACTGATTCACAACCTCCTGACCAACAAACCCACAATCTCCTCCTCCCTACCCGTGGCTCGTCTCTCCTCGCGCAACTCCAGCCAGTCACCTGCCTCCACAGCCACGGCAACCGGCTCAACCGTGATAAAACGCGGCATGCCACTCGCCATAGTGCCCGACCCCCGCAAAACGCCATGGCGCCCTCCTCAACCCGGCCAACCTACCATCAGCCTGGAAAACAATCCAGACATCAACTTCCCACGCCTGCTCGCGTTGATCGAAGACTCTTTCCGCCGTCCCCTCGACGTGCAACACTACCTCAACCGCATCCGCAATCGCGTCGCTGGCGTCATCATCGCTGGCGAATACGAAGGCGGCGCAATCCTGACTTGGGAAGCACCACCCTCATCGCTCGACCCCGCAAACCCATCCTCACACGATCCATCGCGGCTCGTCCCTTACCTCGACAAATTCGCCGTACTCCAGCGCAGCCAGGGGTCTAGCGGTGTCGCGGACATTGTCTTCCAGGCGATGGTGCGGAGTTGTTTTCCCCAGGGCGTTTGTTGGCGCTCTAGACAGGATAATCCGGTGAATAAGTGGTATTTTGAGCGCGCGAGGGGCACGTGGAAGCTGCAGGAGAGCATGTGGACGATGTTTTGGACCACGGACGGGTTGGTGAGGGATGAGGGTCGATGGAGGGATTATGTCGAGGTTTGTAGGAGTGTAAAGCCGAGTTGGAAGGATGGGAAGAGGCCGGATTGAGAGATCTGATATGGGAGAATCATATGTGAAATGTCTTGGTCGCGTGCGGGTGAGCTCAGAGCCCCATCTCGAGGTTGTTTGCATGGGGTGGAACTTCATCGATGATGAGAGATGAGAGATGAGAGACGACGGATGATGGGATGAGGGATGAGGGGTGAGGGACCATGACTTGCTATTTGGTTCGGTACTGGACAGCGGTCGTTATTCCTCTTTGCAACCTGGAATACACTCAGCCCTTTATCTCAGACTGCATGCCACGAATCCCCTCTTGCTCCGCCGTACTCAATCCGATACCCAAAAACTCCTTAAGCGCCGCCACCCTCTCCTTCTCCGTCGTAATAACAGCCAAAGGCTCACTCTTCCCAGCAACTCGCTTCTTAATCTCGTCATTAAACAGCGTAACATCGCCCACAATCACCTTCTCCCCTTCCTCTCCCTCCCAACCCAGAATCATCCGACTACAAACCACCATATGCGTGAACCAGCTCGTGGGGCTCTGACTCGTGAAAAAACTCATGACCTCAAAATCCCTGGGCAGAAACTCCGTAGTGCTGAAACAATACGCTTCTTTCCACTCCTCCTCCTCCTCCGCCCCGTCCCCATCCCCATCCCCGCGCTGACCCAAACAAACCTCATAAACCCACAACTCCTGCCCCGCCCCCGCCACCGTATCCCCAATCCTGCCCCAACGCAACCGACTCCTCTGCGCGGGCGGCACATTCACCACCTCCCTCCCCCTCCCACCAACCAACTCCATCGGCCCCGTCGGCCCCAAACTCCCAAACCCGACATCAACCAGAAACGTCCTCCCCTCCATAGTAACCAAGTTGACCATGTGGTTCCAGCCGTCGTAGCGCGGGCCGCGCCAGTCCGGGGCCGCGGATTGCGGCTGTACGGATTCGTTGACGCGGGCCCCGGTCGGGTGGACGGTGTAGCCGAGGGAACGCAGCACGGTGTGGAGCAGGGTGCTGTTTTCCATGCAGTAGCCTCCGCGGCCGGTATATCCGGTTGCGTCTGCGTTGGTTCCGGAGACGGTGGAGAGGGGGTTGGGGTTGGGCGAGACGATCTTGGCGAATAGCGCACCTGGGTCGATGTCGATGGTGTGGGTGGTGGAGTAGTGGAGGGACAGGTTTTCGAAGGGAATGGCGGCGAGGCTGTGGCGTTGAAGGGCGGCGAGGAGGGGGAGGCCGTGGGCGAGGGTTTGCGCGAGACTGGGGTCGGAGAGGACGGGGGAGGCGCGGTGGTGGGCGGGAAGGGAGATGCGGGTGAAGTAGGCGGAGAGTTGGGAGGGGGTGTAGGTTGGGCGGGTGGAGGGGTCGAAGAAGCCTAGGGGCTGGGGTGGGGGTGGGGGTGGGGACATTGTGTGGTGGGTGGAGGTAGGTGGTGAGAGGATGGGAATTGGGATGGGCTGAGAGTGTAGGTGGAGGCGGATTGCCTAGGTATATACTGTCTCTGTACGATATAGATTCCACGAGCGCCGCTCGCAGTTAAGGACGTTGGAAGTGGAAGTTGAAGAGGAGGGTTCAAAACGCGGAGGTCCTCACCTACCATATTAGGACTCAAGCGCTACAAAGTGGCCAACGTCAGCAGGTGCAATTACTTCCCGATCTTACATATGCATGCATGTTGAGCCTGCGAAAGATTGTTGGCGGTGCGGAGACGGAGCGGCTTCAAATGCCGCGCAACCGTCGTGGAGCCTTCGTCTTATCATGATACATGTAGAAACACGCGGCTTACTTGGCGCGACGCCTTTTAGTTCCTCTCACGAAGGATCGGATTGCAGGGAATAGCTCGGAATAGTTGTAGAAACTTGACTTTACATGGGTAATGTGCGTTATTACTCTATAGGCAGTTGGCCGTATGCCGTGTTGCCGGCTGGTGTGAGCAGCAGGCAGCTTCAAAAAGCACAACGGACAGGGTCAACTAATATCGTAACCAGAGTCTATGAGACAACCAAGGGGCGGAAAGGACGATTCTCTTTAGGTAGAGTAAGCATACACAACCTTTCATACCGCCATCCTACGACTCCCACAAATCCTCCTCCATCCCAATAATCCCAATCCCCCAATGCAACCTCGTAAGCGCCTTACTATGCACAAACCTACGATCCCTCTCACTATCCTCCCCGACCCCCGCCTCTCCAACGACCATCCCACCCTGCTCCCCCGACCCCCTCTCATCCGTCATGCGCTCCCTCCTTATCCTCTCCCACGGCGGACCCCTCCCCATCGCCGCCGCCTTGACCCAACTAGTCTGGCACCCCTCCGCAATCACCCCCGCCGTCGCCCACCCGCATTTCAAATCGACATCGAACAGCCTCCTTACCGTCCACTCGCGCTGCGCCGGGTCGCGGTACTGGACGCCCGCGAAGAAAAGCGGGACGCTGCACTCGCACATAGCGGCACCTAGGCTCGGGCTCAGTGGCTGGTGCTGTGGCGGCGGAAAGACGCCGGCGGCGATGCGGCCGATGCTCTGGGCGTGGTGCGCGGTCTGTTGTGCTGCGAAGCCGGCGGCCATGTGCGCGGCGGGGGGCATGCCGGGGGCGCTGCGGAGGCAGATTATCGAGGCCATGTGAACGATGAGCCAGAGGCAGGAGATGTCGTAGGAGCGGTAAAGGAGAGCGTGGCCGAATGGAGAGTCGACTGGCGGGTGGTGTTCCGGACGGAGGGCTTGAAAAGTGGGAGCGGCGAGGAGGAGGGTTTCGAGCTTGTGGAGGGCGGCGCGGAGGGCGCCCCATTCTGCTTCGGCTTCTTTGGTGGCTGTGCGGAGGTCGTAGGGTGGGTCTGTTTGGGCGTGAGGGGCGAAATGATTGGAGTGGGTGTAGGCGTGCGGTGTATGTGACTGTTGGAGGTGGGGTTGGTAGGAGGATGGCATGGATGTACGTCGCGGTGGTGGAGCCATGCCATAGAAGGTCGGCATTTGTGGTGGCATCTGAGGTGGGCCTCTGGGACCTGGAGGGTGCTGTCCCTGTTGAGATGCCATGGATTGACCGTTCATAGGTAGTTGTGTCATCTTCTGTGGCATCTGACCGCCCATCCCAGCTTCAGCTTGCATTGATGGTGCACCTGGTGGCCCAGGAGGACGAGGCGGACCACCAGGCGGGCCCAGCGGCATTCCGGGCGGTGGTTTCCACACGCCGCCGTTAGCCTCCATGGCTTTCAGTTTCCTTTTCCTGTCTCTTGAAGCAAACTCTGCTATTCTTCCCAGTAACAGAATAATGTGGTCGAAAGAGCCATAGACGGCGTCAGGCTTGGCCAAGGGAGCTCGTGGTGGGCAATTGGTCCATCGGCTGTAGTCCATTCTGGATACTATTAGCTTTAATATCATAGAAGCGATGGCAATACATACAGAAGCGGGTTTCCGCTAATTATGCTCTGGTACGTATCCTGCTTGCAATACCACCAGTACAAATCTTTGAGTGTCTCATAGTTCTGTAGATCAACATTCGATCGGCCTTGAGGGTGCGAAGGCATTGACTGGCTTCCTTCTATGATCCATCCGTAATCATCATAGCTTAAAGTCTTGCCAGTAATGCTCTCGATGAGCTCTTCGTCGATATCCGGGATCTGATCCAGAAGAAAATCGTTTGGGTTATAGCTGTAGTTCGATGGAACACCCATGGACTGATCAATCGCGTATTGTTGGTCTCTTGCCGCCTTCTCTGCCTTCATCTTCCGAACTTCTTTAGTCATGCCAGCATAATCTGTTTCTAGAATCAACTGCTTCGCCCCTGACAGATGGTTGTTCCACTTAATATGATCAGCAGCCCAGATTTCGTAGAAGCCAAGAAGTTGTGTTGCAGCAAGTGTAGGTAACAGAGAACGCCGTTTCGGGTCACAAACAGCTTTGTGTATCCGTTTGATAGCGAATGCGTAGTGCTTCAGCGAGGGTGTTTGAGAAGCACCCTGCAGTTTCGAGATATGCAAGCTGGAAATGGCGAGCATGGCGTGCAGCAGCCCCTGGTTGTGCAATGCAGCCATAGGCATTGTGTATGTCCATAGACCCTGCTGCGAGAATGGTACTGGCCCGTCATTGAGCAAGACCGAGGCGTTCCTCGGATGCCTTTCAAAGATGGACAAAGTCGGTCCAGTTACAGATATGAAGTGAGCAAAGACTTTCGCTGTAGCCGGGTTCTTCAGTGGATTCGCGACCCATTGTGCTCGATAATTGTCAAGCGCCCCCAGAAAAATCCAGGAATCATACCGATGGAAGCTCATTGCCTGCGGATGATGCTCCTGTTGCGCAAGTATATTTCTAAGAACTTGATGCCGTTGACCTTCCGGGATATGTGGTTCGCTCCATACTAGATCCAGCTCATGATCTTCCGGTTCAACATCGAAGTAGTCATCATCTTGGGCTTCTACGGCAGCATCTTCTAGTAGATTTGTCGGACTGATCTCGTCTGGCTGGAAGATCTGAGTGGGATATAGATTTTGCGCATCAGCGAAAGAGTAGGACGGATGGACTGCTGCGTGGGCGGTGTTAGCACGTAATGCACGGATTTGTCAATCCGTAGGAGGTGTGATAATGGTATATCTGGCGACTCTACCAACCTTCAAGGTGTAAGAAAGTGTTGTGTCATGAGGAGACAAAAAAAGGAAGGTTTCTGGACTCACAAGCTACATCTTCATAGAGGGGCTGTGACACAGAAAGCGATTGACGCCTTTCGGTAGGAACCTGTGGCTTGTAATCAATCGGTCGTACCAACTCCGGACGTGGAGTATAACCGGTTGATTGCCAATTCTGCTGTGTGTACTGTTCCGAAACACTTGCAGGAGGTGCTTCTGGTGCCTGGCTTCCCACCCAGGTGTACGACGAGTGCGCTGATACAGGTGTTTCTTGCTTTACGGGACTCACAGATGCCGCTTCTGCTTGAAAGGGTGTCTGCATATGAACGTATGCAGAGTCATTCTGCAGCACTCGGCTCCTCGGAACAGCGTAAGTCTGATCTGATTGCTGCTGCATTTGCCCTTGAGGCTGCATTTGCTGCAGCTGTCTTGGCTCTTGCGCTTGGCTCATAGCAGAAACGTTGTATTGAGGGTGAGAGTGCAAAGCGGCTTCATTGTAGTTGGGTTGATACTGAGGCTGTCCAGGGAACGCGTTGTTCGGCTGATGTGACAGAGGGTTTGGTACCCCCGTGGGCCAAGGAGCTGGCACCTGTGACTGCTCTGGCTGGTGGTGGAAGGGCATATTCACGCCCGAGGTAGCCTGGTATTGCTGGATGTTCTGTTCATATGGGACGAAAGGCTGTTGAAACTGCACTGGCATAGGCTGCCCTGCCATCTGGCCGAACGGGTGGATAGGGCCTGGAGGAAAATGGGAGGGACCCTGGCCTGTCGCTTCATAGAAATGCATCTGCTCCTGTGGAGTAAGACCGATAGGCATGAGCGGCATACTATTGAGAGGAAAGGTCATGGCGGTCGCTCCATGTTGGAAAGTGCGGATGTCGAACTGTGGTGGTTTGAAGACGACCCTCTGATTGTAGCCTTCGCAATGGCGCTTAGACTTGACACAGTTCCTGCAGACGGGTCGCTCCTCGCCGCATTTTATCCTTCGTTTGCGACAAGTCAGACATCCTGTCTTAGTTCTCTTGCGCGATAATCGGGCTTTGATGGCTGCCTCCGCTGCGGATGTGTCGGCAGGCGCATCGCCTTCCTTAATCGGCCCAGACGTCTCATCTCCCCTCTCTACCGTGGCCATTCGACCGACGATAGAAGGGTTCGAGGACAACCAAGTGCACTCTCGAGATAGAGGCTCATGAAACCGTTTGTCAGTGAGTCAGCTGCGCAAGGCGCGGAATTTTCAGAAAGCTAACCCTGCAGAGGCAGGATGGTTCAGGGGTTTCAAAAAAGCAGTCAACGACTTTCGTGCTGTTGTGCAAACGCTTCCAACCCGAGGCAAGGGTCAATGGATTGTTTATAGTTGCGGAGGTCGTTTGGGATGCGTGGAGGCAGTAGTGCAACCCCCGGCCAAGCTTCTTAGGTCGTGAAACGGTGCGGTTTTGGTGGGTCGAAACTAAAAGATGACCACGTGTGCTGCTGAGTCTATTAGGACGACTGCCGGTTCGTCGTCATGAGACAAAACGCCAATAAAGCCAATGATGCCTTCGAGTTGCGAGTCGGAGGGGGTGGGGTCTTAGGGAAGCAAATTCTTGAGGGCGGAAGAGCGGCGCCCTCGAGTGAAGTATGTGAGTTTCCGCTTGAGCCTCAAGGCAAAGGCCACCTCCGCCTGCAGCGCCAGAGTGATGTAGCTTCCCTTCACCTCGGGACTTGATTGTCTCAAATTGGAATGGAAGAGCACGGTAGCGACCAAATGGGCGTGTCGGGATCACGACAGGACAGGGCCAGCTGCATTGCCAGGTAAGTCTTGCTGCCTCGTAGCCATTCAGCAATTGCGAAGCCAGGTATTGATCAAGACGGACCAATGGCTGGCGTCGTTTTTACTGTGGGGAAAGTGGCCCTTCCTGAAGGTTGTTGGAGATCTGCAGGCTATGATTAGGCTCGCGCCTAGTTTGGCCCTTTGGCATGCTTGGTACTGCAGTTGGTACCAGACTTACTACCAGCTGGTAGAGGGAAACCCGAAGATCTGGGAGTGAGCGAGATCGGCTACGCACGACACACCGGCCAAGCACGGCACCGAGCGGAAACGCAGGAGTCAGGGAACTGCAGGACGAAGCTTCATGTTCCGCATGCGCAGCCCTTCCTTCCATTGACATGACAGTCGATAACACCTTACAAGGAGTAGAACCACTTCCAGACTTGCCACAGTATCGCCGGAGATGTCTATCTTCTGCGCAGACTGTTGATCGCTGGACTCGCCTTCGTATCGCTGACCCGTCCGCCTCATAGACACATTGCACAATATCTGGGAGATGATATGATCAACATCAGGCCAATCTATTTCCTGCAGATTACCTGTGCGCTGTAGAACGCCCGCCTTGGCATTGACGTTGGCGGTTGCGCGATTGCATGCCTGCTTCCAGTCGCATCCCTGCCTTTGGGTGAGGAATAGGTTCATGGCTGGCTGATGGCTTGACAGCTTGGGTCGGCGTGATGACAAAAACGGCCGCGTTCCTCTTCCTTGGATGCCACTAAAACACTGAAACACACCCAATCAGACATGCCACTCCTACTTTACTTCTTCCTCCATCCCAAATCGCATATTGATGTGCAGCCGGCAGGTCCGTCCGCCTCCGTACATAGATTGGCTTTCTGCACGGTGCTTGTGGGTCTCTTCCGCATCGGGACCATGTCAACGTCGACTTTGGGGTTCCAGCTTGTTTGGATTGCATTCTCAGCCGGTTTAGTATGGCGGTGGCAACGCGGCGCCGCTTGTGGAGAAGCATAGCTCACGACGTGACATTCACGGATGCATGCCCGTATACCAATAGGGTCATTCAGCCCATAGAGTGGGGTCCAGCGCGGAACTGAACGACGTTGCTCCGCAGATCCCTTGTCGGCCCGCCCGTGAATGGCACGCAGATAAGTGGTGAGACACGGCAGATGGGACGGCGATGAGCAGATCTCAGGGCCATCTACCATCTGGGATGCACCTATACGTAGATGTTCTATACCCTACCCTGGCAATATGTGTTACGAGGCAATGGCGTAGCTGGGAGGTCTGCGAAGATATAGCGTAAGTTAAGCAATATACTGACTCGTGGCAAGTACTCAGACGCATCTAGCTCGGGGGTGCGGGCCAAGAAAGTTGAGTGCGAAACCGGCTCTTTGTGAGATTGTGCAACTCCGGTCATGATCCTGGCTTAGACACTCAGAGTCAGAATCATGATTCAGAGCTTCGAAACATAGAAGACGTGATCCGTATGGGCGCGAGGCCGGTCGGAGATACTAAAATACAATGGGCTCTTCCATCGCGTCATGGCGGCTTCTCTGGAGTGGGCCTCGTGACAGAAGCCACATTAGGTAGGTACCAAAGTACGAGACCAATCAGGAAAGGGCAAGTTGTATGTCCTCTAATTTACACCAGTGCTCAACATGACATCGATTCACGTCACCTTGTGTTTGCGACTCCGCTGAGCAAGGAGAAGCCCGCCGGTATGAAGCATACGGTGACAGCTTCGCCGAGATGCCGAGCGTGAAAGACCCCCGGGCTTTTCTCCGTGACGCAAGTGTGAAGGGAGAAGCTTCGTTGCACTTCATAGACATGTACTGAACCGACAAGACCATGCAAGAGCTGGTGCTCAACCTCCAATACTCGACACTCCCTGCCCTTAAACAATCTTATCCATCATAGTCTGCGGACTCGGAACCGTAGTCCTAAAGCTCTCCCTCTGCTCCAACCCTTCCCAATACGTCTTCAACTCCGGATACATCTCTCTCCACCTGTGTTCCGGCCACCTAACCGCCAGATACCCACACACGCAGCCTACCGCAATATCCGCAAGGCCAAAACTATCACCGATCATGAATTCACCCTCCCTCTGCTCCACCCACGTCGCCAGCGCCTTCAACCCTCCGTCCACCTTCCGCATCTGCCGCTCCATCCACGGCTTGGACTGATGCTCCGGTTCCCTCTGTCTCTCAAAGAACGCCAGCACAAGCGCGTCGCAGATCCCATCAGCCACGACCTCGACCTGTCTCGCAAACAACCTCTTATCCACACAGTCCAGCTCCTCCACGCCCACCAGCAGCGGCGGCGAGGGATACTTGGACTCGAGCCATTCGAGAATGAAATGGGACTCGTAGATCGCTTTGCCGGTGTCGGTGATGAGGACGGGCAGTTTCTCGAGCGGGTTGTGCAGCGGGACTGTGGTCGTGCTGTCCCAGGGCACTTCGGTTTGGAGCGTGAAGGGGAGCTGCTTTTCGAGGAGCGCGATGCGGACTTTGCGCGCGTAGGGGGAGGGGGTGGCGGAGATGAGGGTGAAGAGGGTTGGGGGGTTTATGCGTGGCATGGCTGGGGGTGTCTGGAGTCTGAAAGGAGAGGCAATGTGGGCGTGGGGGAAAGGAGATGTAGGAGATGTATCTCTTGTGACTTACATGAGCGATATATGGCAACGTACGAATTGGAAATACCGCATGCAGGTATCCTTGTAGAGGTTATGTTTCTCCACGGCGTCCCAGTCGTTGCTTGTTGCCGCAATGCCGGCTGCGCGATGATGGCAGCGGGGGAGAGTGCGGGCAGATCAAGGGTCCAGACAACGGCGCCTCAGAGTCAAACGCCGTCGATCACCATTGTGTACAGTCTCACCCAAACACAACTCTATTGAATCCTTTTCAAGCATTAAGAGGGACGCCGTCGCCGGCTGTTCCCTCGCTCTCATTTACGATCACAGATGCAAAACCTCACCGACCTTATCCGCATAATTCCCCTCTCCGAAACCCTCGAGCCGGAGGACATCTTCGCATCTGCGCCCGGTTTCCTCTTCACGGACGATCTGAAGAATCAACATGGCGATCCCGGCGATCTGATCATATACAAGAGCGTGGTTTATGGAGATATCGAGCTCCGGACCGCAGATCCTAATGGGGAAGAGGAGAGGAATCTATTCAGCCACTATCTGTGGAACGCGGGAGTGCTTATGGCCGAAAGAGTTAGTGGATTGAGGTTGCCTGAGGAGGAGAAGGAGATATGGAGTGTGAGAGGAGAGAAAGTGTTGGAGTTGGGCGCAGGTGCGATGCAGCAAGACTGTGGAGTGGAAGAGCTGGGCTGATGGAACGGGCAGGTGTTGGGCTTTCTGGCATTGCCATCACACTTAGCGGCGCGGATCAGGTGGGCGTAGATGCATTCTATGGATAGGCTGAGACTGACTGGGGAGTAGGTTGTGATATCTGACTATCCGGCTCCTGTGGTGCTGAGCAACATCCTGCGGAACGTAAAGAAGAACATACCGGACTCCCTGTCGGAACGTGTTGTGGTTGAGGGACATGAATGGGGCGTGCTTGACGACGCCTTCGCCCGGGATAATAGGCACAGTTTCTCGCGCATCGTAGCGGCAGACTGCTATTGGATGCCGCATCAGCACGAGAACCTCGTGCAGTCCATGCTACACTTCCTCTCCCTCGACCATTCGGCGCGCATCCTGGCCATTGCAGGCTTCCACACAGGCCGCGCGAAGCTCGCCGGTTTCTTTGACGAGGCAGAAGCGCAGGGTCTGGCAATCGAAGAGATCTACGAGGAGGATTGCGACGGAGTGAGAAGGGAGTGGCAGAAGGAGAAGGATGGTGGCAAAGAGAACGTCACGGAGAGGAAACGATGGCTCGTCACGGCCATATTACGTAGAGCACAGTCTGACAAACGAAGATCATGATTTTATATATTATTACTACTGCAGCATGAACTCCGGCGACCTCAAGTCCACCCATCCGAGGTTCGGTTCGCTCTGTTTCCACCCTAGCCGATCTTGCACGAGCTTCGAGTATGTCTTCACATCCTCAATCGGGTATGAGAGGAACGGAATCTCCTCCTGCCGATAGACGCCTCCACACATGAACATGATATGCACTGTTCTGCTCCCAGTCTCTTTCTGGTAGTGTCCAGCGCCATGGTACAAACTGCCCAACATCACAAACGCCTCTCCAGCCTTGAGCTCCGCATCCACAACGCCGTTACACCCGTCAGGTCCAAAGTCCGGTTCTTCATCACCCCACAGATGACTCCCAGGTACAATCCTCGTCGCGCCGTTCTCCTTGTAGGTGTCGCACCCTGGGACAAATATGCCCATCAACATGTCTCTGCCCTTAGTGTACGTTTCCGCCTTGGTGTGGCGGGCATGGTGATTCTTATCGTCGCGGTGTAGACGCTGAGCCGCAGATCCAGGCCGTGTGTCCATAGTGATGGCGATCGAAAGGAGCGGATGCGTGGTGTTTGTTTCTGGCGTATTGCCCATCCAATTGGTGGTTGTGATGCCCAGGAACTCCTCGGCGAGGTCTTGGTATAGCGGATCGGAGAAGAACTTCTCGCGCACCGTGGCACTGCGGCCGATTAGACGCGTGCAGGTCTTCGTACCGCCATTGAGGGCGCCGACTTGGCTGTTTGGCGCGTCCACGTCTAGGTAGGGCTGGACTTCTTTTTGGGCTTGGGCAAGGGTGTCGAGATCCGTGAAGTCTTTGATGATTACACAGCCGTCCCTTTTGAGGGCGTCGACGAACATCGCCTTAGGGGCATTATAGGGGATGCGTTGGACACTCATTCTGACGGGTGGTTGAATGTGCGGTTTAATATGCGGGATGGATATGGTATTACGGCGCGGATTGGAGTCAAGGGAACAATTGGAAATCGGTATACTTATAAAAGATAGTGGACAGACGAAGGATTCACCTACTGGTTACAGATAATATAGCGACGCCTATTAGTTACAGGTATTACCCTTGATAGGCCACGAGGCCAAGAGATCTATCGCGTTGACCTTCTCCACAGGGTCGCGATGGCGAGCGTTTCGTTAGCCAGGTGGCCGGATGATGGGATCCACTTGCTATCCGGGTACTTGTTGGTTGGTACGATCGCGATATCGCATGGGAATGTTCCAGCACTATTACAGAAGATCTCCGATGCTCCAGTGCATGGCGACGCAACAGTCTTCAAACAACATTGGAAGTTGTTAGACACTTTGATCTGGATAGAAGGCGTGGAAGGGCGTGGTGTTTTTGACTCGGGACCCGCCAAGATGCTTCCCGCATGACCTGACCAAGGGTGGCAGGAGGCGGCGCACGGGTCACCTGGTCGCGCTTTCCGCCCACAATCGTCCGTTCGAGTTCCCCGCATACGCCGTCCACAGTGACATCGGCCTTCTGCATACCTACATCACAACCTCTCAGGGATACCCAATTACTCAGCCCAGTCAAGCACCGTACGCAACACCCATACAGCTTGATACACTGAAGGAACAGCACAGACTGGTTCCCGATACAGAACCCAACGACGTGACTGGCGGGCAAGAAATGGAGTAATGGTGCTACGGCGATGTACAATCTGTGACAGAAAGTTCGCCAAAACCGAGCACTACAAGCGACATCAGAGATCTCGTAGGTGGAACGTAACCAATTTCAGCATCTGGTGATTCTGACTCTACGAAGACACGAAAGAGAGGCCGTATGAGTGCACAGTTTGCAACAAGCGGTTCTCGAGAAGGTAAGCCTGATTACCCAATCTCTGACCCTCGAGTCAATTCGCCTTCCACGTGTCTGGCTGAGATCCGTCTTGAGAGCATTCTGACATGCAATAGCGATGTCTTGTTTCGCCACAATAAGCTTCATACCCAACAGGTGACAGAAGGGCAAGCGGCAAATTACGCTGAGACTTCTGAGACAACGCAGAGGTCGCCTTCGAACGGAACGACGATATCTGGCCTGGAGCAGGTGAACAGTCACGGTAGCGAACCACTGAATGGAGGCCAGAATTCGCAGCATCAGATCTACCTGGATCCCACTCTGGACCCCTCGCTAGATACGTCCTCACATTCGCTCAGGCATATGTCTATGCCGGACATTTCCGTCGGATACACGCCGAGCGATGCTTTTCCGACCCCCAGTCTTCCTCAATCGAACTCTGAGCACTTAACGAATCGCAATTCCTACATTGCGAAGGTAGAGTCTCCGACTAGTGGCAACCGTCCTAGAGCGGGCACCACAAGTTTAATCCCAGCAAGACCGGATACGATGTCATCTGAAAATATGGTTGTTCAGAGTGGCCTCTTGAACAACCCGTTCGCATCACCTCTCAATTTAAATGATCCTCACTCCAACTCCTCGGACATGCTGCACTTCTGGCTTTCCCAGGCGGATAACAGCATGGGTTACGGTGGCATGTCACTGTCTGACGTTAACGGCACGTCCTACCAACATATGGGCAATGATTTTGGCATTGACCTACACCACGACGATTCTATGGTGTCGCAACCCAACGATGCCAGTCCCACTGAGCCCATCCCGACTGAGCGCTTCTACCGAGTAGAGAACTCCTGGCTTTCGGAAAGTAGCAAAGTTCACCGGCTTGTACCGGATCTTTGGCAGAATATAGCAAAGATAACGACACCAAACGTCTTCTCTGAGTCCATGGGTCCACCGAGCATAACACCCTCGGGTAATGGAGGCGGTAATCGCTGGAACATTAGCTGGGACCTGGCGCATCGCCTCGAGGCTGAATTTGGCATCCAACCTTCCACAACTACCGGAAAACAAAATGACAACATGGCATTTCCACCTCCCGAAGTCCTCGATATCTGCCTAGATATGTATTTCCGGCACTTTCAGCCTATGGGTCCGTTCATGCATAGGGCAACCTTTGACGCGGCAACAACACCTCTCCCGCTGCTCTATGCGATGTGCTTACTCGGGCTTAGTGCTCTTGGGACAGGCGGCGGGAAGGGATACATCAAGCAAGCATTTATGGTATGACATCTCTTCTCTCTAGACCGAATTGGACATTGTCCCGCATCGCCTGCCATTTTACTGGAGCTTTCAATTGACTAAGTCTACGAGCAGATGTTAATGCGGAGATGTCATAACGAGCTAGCTCAAGATGCGACTTCATTTGCAACGCCAGCAAAGCGTCTGACTACATATGCCACTGCTATGTTGACGCTTCGTCTTGCGGCTTTATCTGGGGTATGTGAGCAATCATTATCAACCTAGGAACTACGCTGAATGGTAAGCAGGACAAGGAGAAGATGGCAGAAAGCCAAATGCTTTACACTACATTAATATCTGTGAGTTTTGCGTCGAAACTGCTTATCGACGTGCGCTAATGGTTCATAGACGGCACAAAGACAGGGGCTTTTTTCTGCCAACGAAGCGAATCTGGACGAGGTTATACCGTCTTCGCTGGACATGTCTCAGCGGTGGCAGGCTTGGGCACGAATTGAGAGTGTCAAACGGTATGGTCTACTATACGGGCATTCTCTATTGCATTAGCTTACCTTTGCCCGACAGACTGATAGCGAGTCTTGTTACCACAGACTGGTGGTTCGGCAACTATTCCTCGGTCACCCCTATAATACGGCCAGAGATGATCGAGCTATGGCTTCCGTGCGACGACGAGCTGTTCAAGGCGCAGACACCTGAGAGATGGCAGCAACTAGTTAATAGTGGCAAACCCCTCTCGATGCCTACGATACGACCCAGGACTTTCCACCTGAGAGGCTCTCTTGATTCTATTTTCCATTTGCAGAAACCGCTTGCGGCCTTCAGTCTGCATACACTACTCTCTTCTGTCAAACTCTGTGTTTGCGACGCACAACATCGCCATTTCCTCATATCGGACGACTGGGATCGCCACGATCACCTTGTGCCCTGGCAAACGCATCGACACGACGTGCGGGCGCGCTCCTTGGTCCAAGTTGTTATCTCTCTAACCCGGACAGTCACTGGCCCATCTTCACAAGATCTCAATGCTCTTGTGTTGTGGCATAATCTCTGTATGACGCTCTCCGCCAATATACAAATCTTCGAGCTCGCAGCAGGACGAGCTGGCGCAGGGCCAGGACAAAAAGCTCTATCAGATATATCTGAGTGGTCCCAAACTCCGGCTGCTCGTCGCGCTTGCATTCATGCTGCTCAGACTTTCAAGATACTCTCAAATCGCAAGGTCTCCGATACCATCATGCTCAACTCGATGACCGCGCTCTTCACATCCGCCCTGGTGTTGGGCTTGTATCTTTACCAGTCTCCGCCTGCGACGCAGCCGAATGTAGGCATGGGGGCCAGTCAGCCCTTTGAGCTGCTCGATGAAGTTGACTGGACGCTGGCTGGTGACTGCGGGCTCGCGGAGAGCAGCGAAGATCCGCTCATGCTGTTCGAGCATATGCATGACGATGCGGCCATCAACTTCATCAAATTTGGCGGACCGGTGAGCATAGGTGGTGCGGTTGCTACATCAGGATATGAGAGCGCGAGAAGGGTACTGCTGGACTATGCACATCTGATGGATGGTATGGGCCCGTGGAAACCGAGGACGTTCAGCAAGATTTTACACATTATGAGTAATGTCCTAGAAGAAGGGATAAGTGATTAGGATCTGCGGGGGAAATCGGGGCGTTTTGACAGCTTGATTGATACGACCCAGGGTGGAATCGGGAATGTTGATATGTTTGGGGATAGGGTGTACATGCTAATGCCACAGATATTGTGAAAAGTAGGCTAATTATGTTTCAAGTATGGCATTGTCCGGGACCGAATATATCAAGCTGGTTAACGGCTTCAAAACACGACCAGGGCTTCGATCTAGACTGGCCAACATGGTACAATCAGAACTCCTCCGTTTGAACCCTTTCCCCAACTGAGCCACAATTCTCTACCCTGCATCAACATGTACATGTATAAGCTTATGTCCCGGGTTTATGCAAGGGTCTCCAGAGATGTGGAGAAGCTAAATGCTGTTCGTGGCATGATTTGCCCTATTCAATATTTCAACCCTACCTACTCAGGCTCAATGCAGCAGTTGACTGGGTTTGTCGTCGAACATGCCACAGCCCTACAATACATGCTCGTTATTTGCTCGACATTATTGCAGGCATGGAATCGACAACCCCGCGCCCCACGTCCGTTGCAGCCATGGACGTGGATTCCTTGGCGATCAGATGGCAACCCCAGCCCCACCTGGGCTACCTCCAGCACCACCTCCAGCTTCTGCATAACTTATCTCCGGCTGAGTCTGTCTACATGTACCGGATCGTTTGCAAATTGGCACAGCCCCACGGTGCTCCTAACAAAGTCTGGCGCATGATCCCATACCCCACACCATGACGGTTGGAGTATGCATTTGCCGAGACCGCCCCCGGGGGCTGAGAGCTGGAGCTCCGGTGATCGTATATACAAAGGAGGCTCTCGACTCCAGAGATGGAAGCTTCTCTTTCCGCTGATTGACTTGACTTTTCTGCAATCTTCCTTGTGAAATCCATACCAGAAGAGTACCGCAGTCATGCCAGCACCTCTCAAGGAACGCAAGCCCCAAACCGACATCACAAAGGTCTTCCACTACACCGACCTCCAACGCAAGAAGCCCACCCGCGAGAATGACCCCTACACCTACCAACACGGCTGGGGCAACAGGCACCAGAGCGAAGTGATCCCAGGCACCCTTCCAGTAGCCCAGAACAACCCACAAGAAGTCCGTTTCGGGCTCTACACAGAAGGCATCACCTACTCCGCCTTCGCAGCACCCCGCCACTCGAACTTCAGCACCTACATGTACCGCGTCCGCCCAGCAGCTGCACACAACGGCTACAAGGAGATCAAGACCAAGGCGCACATCCAGAACTGCTTCCTGACATGCAACCCAGGCGTCGACGCGCTGCCGGAGCAGGCGGAATGGGCGCCATTCCCACTCCCCAAGGACGACGAGAAGATCGATTTTGTCGACGGTCTGCACACGCTCGCTGGCTCGGGCGACCCGAACATTCGGGAGGGCATTGCTCTCTACGTCTACATGATCAACGCCAGTATGGAGAAGCGCGCGTTCTGCAACACGGACGGCGACTTCCTGATCTGTGCCCAGCAGGGCAACCTCGACATCCAGACCGAGATGGGCATGCTTTTCCTGCAGCCCGGCGAGATCTGCGTCATCCAGCGCGGCGTCAGGTTCCGGGTCGCGCTTGCTCCCGGGGTTCAGGCTGCTAGGGGCTACATCACGGAGGTTTGGGGCAGTATGTGGGAGTTGCCGGATCTCGGACCGCTGGGCGGTCACGGTTTGGCGAACCCGAGAGACTTCTTGTACCCGGTTGCGCATATCGACGAGGATTTGTCGGGCATGTGGGAGATTGTGAATAAGAATACGGGGAAGTATAATGCGTTGGAGCAAGATCACAGTCCGTTTGACCTGGTGGCGTGGCATGGTAATGTCGTGCCTTACAAGGTGGGTCTTGGTTATACACCACATTGAATGAAAATTGGGCGGGAACTGACTTTTATCATAGTACGACCTAACCAAGTTCTCCTCCCAAAACAGCACCAGCATCGACCACACCGACCCAAGCATCAACACCGTCCTAACCGCCAAATGCCGCGACCCAAACACGCCTCTTGCCGACTTCCTCTGGTTCGGTCCCCGCTGGGACGTCGCTTCCAACACCTTCCGTCTGCCATACTTCCACCGCAATAGCGCATCCGAGTTCCTGGCTTGCCTGTACGGTGAGGGACTAGGCCGCTCTGACGATTTCCAGCCAGGTGGCGGTTCCTTCGAACAAGGCCACACGCCACACGGTGGTTTCTCAGATGGATACGTTGACGAGATGAGGATCCAGGAGAGTGAGCCGAGGAAGATTCTTGAAAGTGGGTGTTTCTTATCCAACATCTCATCTATATACACAACAACAAGAATACAAACAGACTGACACACTTCACGCACAGACCAAATGACCGTCATGATCGAGTCCAGCCGCACATTCCTCTGGACCGAGTACGCGAGGGTCGGCTGCGGCACTTTCAGCAACCAAGGCACGGACCCCAAGGTCTGGGATAAGTTGCCCGACAAGTTCAGCAACAACCCGGAGGCGCAGGCGTTGTTGAAGAGGGTGAGGGAGGATAAGAAGTTGATGGAGGAGAGGAGTAAGGTGTACTATGACGACGAGGCGTTGAAGAAGCTGGTCGCTGGACAGAGTAATGGGACGAATGGTGCTTGAGTGAAGGGTGTGATGGGCACGTTTGGAAGTGGGAGGACGATGTTGGCGGTGATTTGGATCACGAAATTTCTCTATCTTGATTCTGTGTTTGGACTGAGCTGGTCGGTTTGGGAGTTCTTCTTGGGGTCAGCGTGCTTGTTTGTAGTAACGCTCATTCGATCAGGTTGTTTCACCCACCCCACATTTCGAGATGCCGACGTCAGCGGAGAAAGCTCAAGTCTCCAACTCCCGGCCGCTTTCAGGAATTGCCCACGTCCTATTCTTACCCTGTAGCATTGAAACAAACTATCACTGTCAATGGTATAAACTCCAGTGTCTAAGATCACCATAAACAAATAACAATCCTGCCGACATATCAAATCCCGGCACATCCCAAACCAGATCGTCAGGGTGCAGAAGCCCCACCTCCGACGGGCTTAGTAAATCGTGGAGTAGGTAAGGTAACTGTCGACCTTACCATTCGGCAATTGCGGTATACAGTACCTCATACCAACATTTCAATTGTCTTCTAGACCACTTCCGCCTCCTTCCTTTACCAACTTCTACAACCCATTGATAAAAACCACCACGTCTGCTCTACACACCCTACGCCACCGCCTCCGCACCAAGCGGAATATATCACAACCCTCTTTCCCTATCACCCAACCCACATCTCCCACGCCGCTCTACCTCGCCGCAAAACACTCAAACCACTCAAAAATGGCGTCCCCACCCCAACTCTGGCCCAACGCCGCCCGCGCCGCCATCAGCATAACAATGGACAACATGGGCGAAGCCGCGGACCTGCACCGGGGCCTCTGGCCCACCGACCAGCCCGTAGGCGACCACTTCAGCGTCAAGAAATCCCTACCCAAAATGCTCGACCTGCTGGCCGAGAAAAACATCACAGCGACCTACTTCATCGAATCCTGGAACTGCGACGTGTACCCCGACGCGATCAAGACGGTGGCAGAGAAAGGGCATGAGGTCGGCTGGCACGCGTTCCAGCACGAGGTCTGGTCGCAACTGGACGCGGACGCCGAAAAGGACAACTTCGCGCGGAGTTTCGCGAACGCGGAAAAAGTGCCAGTCGTCTACAAAGGCTTCCGCCCCCCCGGCGGGCAGATCAACCCGCAGACGCTAGCGCTCATGAAAGAGAGGGGACTAACGTATCTGTCGCCGGCGGCCGAGCGCGCAGCCGTCGTCGAAGACGTAGCGATCGTGCCCTTCCGCTGGCGCGAAATCGACGCCTACTTCTACCTGCCCTCGTGTTCTGTCCTGCGCACCGCGCGCGGGGACCCAGAATCGCCAATGCCCGAATCCCTCGTCCAAGAACGCCTCTGTGCGGCGGTCGACGAGGCGGTAGCAAAGGGTGGGTATGCGAGCTTTCTGTTCCATCCGTTTCTGACGGACAGTGAGGAGCGGCTGGCGGTTATGAGGACGGTGGTGGAGTATGTGAGGGAGAAGGAGGGGAGGGGCGAGGTGTGGTGTGCGCCGTGTGGGGAGGTGGCGGAGTGGATGTTGGGGAGGAAGGGGGAGTTTGGGGGCGATCCGGGGTGGGATAATGCGCAGTGGAAGAAGAAGTAGTGGAGATATTGGGGTTGGAGCTATTGCGAATATGAATCGCGGTGCCTGGTTTGCATCTTAAGCGATATCAGGGATTGAGCGGTCCATGAAATGTTTGTACTAAGTTTATCGTGCTTCATGTGTAGGCCGTATCGAAATACTTCAGCAGGTGACAAGGCGAAGCCCATACTTGAAGAGATTCGGTTTCAGCAAGCATCAGTGCGAAGTGCTATATCTCGTGATCGTTCCACATCCATGTATTTTGGCTTGAAGATGGTCGTATATACTGTAAAAGGCCCTCAAAAGTCACACCACATAGCCCCAGACATTCGGCAGCTCACCATGTGGACACTTCGAAGGTTCCTCCACATCCATGACCCTCATTTGACTCTGATGCTTTAAATCACAAACGAAAAGATCATAACTCAATTCATTGCGATGGTATATACTACATCTCAACCACCCCACACATGTTTTCAGCTCTTCACACACCCCCTACAACCTCGCCTTCTCCTTCCCATCCTGAACCAACTCAGCGCCCGCGCCCGCAATACAAAGTTTACCCGTCTCCTTAACCTTAGTCTGGAAAACAACCACACCCCCCTCCTTCCACATCTCCGTAACCAGCGTCTGGCCCGGCAACACGACGCCGGCAAACCTAACCTTGATGTTTCTAAACATGCCATACGTCTGCAGCACAGCCTTGCCCGCGATGCCGAAGAAGCACAGGCCGTGCAGGATCGGTGTCTCGAAGCCACCGACTTTGCTGAACTCCGGGTCGATGTGCAGCGGGTTCCGGTCGCCGCTGAGGCGGTACACGGCCGCCTGCTCCGCCGTCGTGGCTTCCTCGACCACGGCGTCTGGCGCGCGTTGAGGCATCTTGTAGACGCGTGTCGCGGCGCCTCTATCGGAGCCTTTGGCAGGCCCGCCGAAGCCGCCGGAGCCGCGGATGAAGACGGTGGACTCGTTGTAGAAGACGTCCTTGCCTGTCTTCTTGTCTTTGGTGGTGGAGCCCGTGACGACGATGCCGGCGTTACCTTTGTCGACCACCTCGACCAGTTTCGGGTAGCTGACGAGGGTGGCGGCGGTGGGGATGGGGAAGGAGCGGATCTCGAGGTATTGCTCGCCGTGGAGGAGCATCATGGGGCTGAAGTTGGGGACGACGTCGGACATGGAGAAGGGGGATACGGCGTTGAAGGTCGGGATCACGCCGAAGGTGGGGAGGACTTGGAATTTGTCGTCGTTCTCAAAGACGAGGGGGAGGTCGGTGCGTTTTGCGCCTACGCCGAGGTCTTGGGTGGTGTTAGTACTCGTATGGGTTCGTGTCAATCTTGCTACGACTTACTATAAAGAATGACATCTCTGTCATCGTAAGAGAACTCGGTGCCTTCAGCCTGAGCCTTCTTGGCCTTCTCGATGTTCGCCAAGATCTCCTCGTTCACCTTGCCGCCCTTCTTGCTGGGCTTCGGAGCAGAGCCGCTTCGGTTCTGGATATTCGCCATGATCAGCTTGAGGCTGTCATTGTTGTCCTCTGGGTTATCTGCCCGTCCGTCGTCAAAGTTGCGAATCTTCTCCCATTGTGCAAGTACTTGCTCTGGCGTGAGCTTGACATCGACTGGGAAGCCATGGCCGCCGGTTCTTTGCCATCTAGTCTGGGCAAACCAGCCGGAGCCGACCTCATACAAGCGACCAGTAGGTGGTTGGGGCACATTGTCAGAGCAAAGAGCAACTACAAGCGGCGCGACGTAGTCTGGTTTGAAGGCTTGCACCATCTCCTCTGGCAAGATCGAGCGCGTCATGTTCGTGCCTGCGTTAGGGGCGATAGTGTTGACATAGATGTTGTACTTGGCGCCTTCTCTCGCGAGGGCCCTGGAGAAACCGAGAATTCCAGCCTTGGCGGCAGCGTAGTTTGCTTGACCAAAATTGCCGTAGATACCGGTGGTGCTGGTTGTGTTGACAATCCTGCCATACTTCTGCTTCAGCATGTAAGGCCAAGCTGCCTTGGTGACCTTGTAAGTGCCACGCAAATGGACCGCAATGACCTGGTCCCACATTTTGTCGTCCATGTTGGCAAAAGCCTTGTCCCGCAAGATGCCAGCATTGTTGATGATGATGTCAATCCGGCCATAAGCTTCGATTGCAGCCTTGACGACGGTCTCACCATCCTCAGCAGACGCTTTGACGCCCACAGCTTCACCACCCATCTTCTGGATCTCTTGTACGGTATCATCTGGGTTGACGAGGTCGTTGACGACGATCTTCGCACCTTGTGCAGCAAATTGAAGAGCGTAGATACGGCCGAGACTATGTTGGAGGTTAGCTTTTGGTGCGGCGTGCAAGTTGAATGGATCACCTACCCTGCGCCAGAGCCTGTAATGAGCGCAACCTTCCCCTTGAAGTCCAGCTTCTCTGCGGGTGGGTTTGGTGGCAGCTTCTGCGCCTCCTCGAGCAGCTCCATGAAGTTTGCAGTGCCTGTAGGGTAGCTAGGCTTGCTGAAGTCGTTGACGTCGTTCCACTTCTTCAAGATCGCACCAGGCGTCAGACTGTCATCTGTCCTGAGGAGTGCACCCTTCGCTCTCTCCCATCTCAGCTTAGCCATGTGTCCAGCACCAACCTCGAAGATGCTGCCAGTCTCAGTGTCATTTGATGGGTGCACCAGGACTGCGACGAGCGGGACGACCCAGTCGGGCTTCAGATTCTCAAGGACATCTGGCGGCATAACTGTCTGGGTCATGCGTGAGGCAGCGATAGGAGCAATGACGTTACAAAGGATATTGTACTTTAGACCTTCCTTCGCCAGGGTCTCCGTGAAACCAACCTGGGCAAGCTTGGCGGCTTGAAAGTGTTAGCACTGCGCTCATCTCTTTTTATGGATATGCATACCCGAGTAGTTGCATTGCCCGAAGCTGCCGAACAGACCTGCTGCAGAGGCAGTGTTGATAACTCTTCCGTACTTCTGCTTCCTGAAGTGTGGCCATGCTGCTCTCGTACACTGTGGGACTGTCAGCGATTGGCATCATCTGAGAGTGGGTTGTCCGCCGCACCTTGTATGCGCCCTTGACATGCACCTTCATGATCAGGTCCCAGTCATCATCTTTCATGTTCTTGAAGCTGATATCTCTCAAGATACCAGCATTGTTTATGAGGACATCCACCCTTCCAAAGCTCTTGATTGCGGTCTCAATGATCTTGTCCCCATCTTCTACCGAGTCGTAGTTCGCTACGGCCTTTCCGCCCGCGTTGATGATCTCCGAAACGACTACATCTGCGGCCTGTATGATTTAGGTCAGCGACGTTCTATTGCTGGGCTTTGCAGGAACCTCTTGCCTTTGTAGACTGGCCCTCACCCTTGAAGGAGCCTCCGAGATCATTGACCACGACATTGGCGCCTCTCTCGCCGAAGAAGACGGCATAAGCCTTTCCCAGCCCACCACCAGCACCAGTGACAACGACAGTTTGGCCGTCGAAACGAAGGGCCTTTGGTCCCACCTCCTTGCCCGCGAGACCATACGAATTGTGAGCCATGTTGTATGATTTGTATATCGAAGAACGGGAGGAAAGAGATGACACGAAGGAGGGAGGAGGACTCATATGCAGCTGCAGGTAGTCATCGGTTCGAGCTGGAAATGCCGAGGTGTTCGGCATGACGCTCAGGGCTTTCCCCAGAAAACCGCCAAGCGAATCCCACATGGGGTACCTTCATGTGATTCCGGTGGAGACGAGAACCGAGACCACGACATATGCATGTGATTCAACATGGCGGAAATAATAGATGACAAGTCGGAGCATTGTATACCATTTATTCTGGATAGGATAAGAGTACATCAAGACAAGTATCATGCTGAAGGCAAGGAAGCGCCTCCTTTCTTTCTGGGCCTGAACGGGGTACAGGGCGCGGGGAAGACAACACTGGTGGGTGACTCTTCTCTCTCAATAATCAGTATACCGGCTACGCCACCTATCCCATACAGACAAACGTTAAGCACCATAATATAACTACATAGACGCATTCCATATCCGATCTCCTCACTAACTCCCCACCAAGGTCTCAACCCTCTGCAAAACCCTAACCTCCGCCCCCCACAAGCTCCCCACCGTAGTCCTCTCAATCGACGACCTCTACCTCCCCCACGCCGACCAACTCGCCCTCGCACGCTCGCACCCCTCAAACCCGCTAGTCCAGCACCGCGGCCAGCCCTCAACCCACGACATCGCCCTCGGCGCCTCTCTCTTCGCCGCCCTCCGCGACCGAAAGCCCAACATCAAGGTCCCTAGCTACGACAAGAGCGCTTTCAGCGGCCAGGGCGACAGGCTGCCGGAAAGCGAGTGGCATGTGGTGAATGCGGATGGGCAGGGGCGGAAGGTTGAGGTTGTGGTGTTTGAGGGCTGGTGTGTCGGCTTCAGGGCGTTGAGTGAGGAGGCGTTGGAGCGGAAGTGGCGGAAAGCGAGGGAGGCTGCGGAGAGCCCGGGATATGATGGGCAGTTGGGGAAGCTGGAGTTTGAGAGCGTGAGTTTTGTTAATGTGGCGTTGAGGGAATATGATGCTTTGACTGAGTAAGTCGGGGCCCTTGATGAGATGGGATGGGATGAAGAGGGAGAGCTAACGGCAAGCGCAGTCAATTGGGGGCTTTTGTTCATATGTGAGTCTAGTATTGTGGGCTTTTGATGAGTGAGCTTTCTGACCGAGATCATAGCGATGCCGAAGACACTCAGTACGTGTACAAGTGGCGACTTGAGCAAGAAGCTGCACTACGAGCGGCAAAGGGTACAGGCATGACGGACGAGCAAGTCGTCAAGTTTGTCAATGGCTGTGAGTACTTGTACACCAGTATGACCTTGACCGAAGCTAATGAGTACCTAGACTACCCGGCGTACGAGCTGTACACGGACGTTCTTCGGGAAGGCATCTACAAAGAGCCAGGCAAGCAATTACGGCTTGTGGTCGGAAGTGATCGTCGGGTAAAAGAAGTCCACAAGATTTAGGCTTCTGTTCATAAGGCCAGATGGGGTTGTATAAAACGTGTAACTGGTAAGATACCTGTATATATCAGGCTCCCCTCTAGACCTGGAGGACCCGTTAAACATGAAGACTTACTTTGGCATGATATCGCGATGTATAATTATATAGTTTTGTGATACTAAATATGATCATGCACACTCCGTAGTCTTTTTCCTTTGTTTCTCTTTCGAACAACCAACTCCCGCATGTCAAGAACCGCCACGCCACATCGTATGGTGATCTGAAGGTGGCATTCTCCAGCCTGCCCGAACTCAAGCGCGACGCACCATCCTCAGTGCGGACCAAATCCTCTACAAGCTCATCGATGGGCCTCCTCGAGTTGTAGAATCCTATCCCTTAGGTCATACAGTTGGAGGGAATAGTCAGCGACGCTCGAGATGACATTATCGGTCTTTTCCTCCAGGTCTTTGGTCACTCGGTGTTGCCCATCATTGGCGTCCGCTTTGATCTCCTCGATCTCAAGTTTTTGCTTATGGGCCCACCAATTTACTTTCTTTACCTCATCATCATTTCTCTTGGTCTTCCGCTCCAAATCATGAATTCTCCCATCATGGCGATGGCGCTGTTCCTCAAGCCAGTCGATTCTGACCCGTTGGGCGTCGCGGTCTCCCTCAATGAGCGGGACTTTCCACTTCAGTTCGAACAGCGTGTCGTTCGTGATCAGGCTTCTTTCCTCCAGGAGAAGAACCTTCTGTGATGTCCAGCGCATATGATCATCATATCTCTTATGAATATCACTCGGGCACACCTTGACCGAGCCTTTGATAGCTTCCACGGAAGCGAGAAGCTTCTCGATCCGACGTTCCTGTTTGGCGAAATTGGAGCGAGTGGCTGACATTTCGGCTTCCATCGCTTTCATGCGCGATGCCATGGCTTCCAGCATATTGGACTCTGCGCAACTTTGCTCTGCTGGAGGTTGCTCTACTGAAGGTTGCTCTTCTGAAGGTTGCTCCCATCGAGGTTGCTCCCGTAGAGGCTGCTCTCGTAGACGCTGCTCTGACGGAGATTGCTTTAGCAGAGGTTGCCCTGGCTGAGTCTGTTCGGGCGGAGTCCGGTCTGCAGGAGGTTCTTCTACGCGCCTACATCACCTGATTAGCAACAGCATGTAAGGAATCATTGCTGTTATTGGGGCCATACTTGCGCTTGGCACCTCGTGGCTATGAGTTCACCCACCGTTAGCCCCAGCTTCCCAGAACGGCAACTGCTGTAACTTACTGCGGCTTTGCGTCCCATCATTGAACGTAAACTCTTCGCTTTCGCTTCTAGTGGAGAAAGGGCTTGAGAAAGCAAAAGAGACAGGAGAGGCCCTTTTATGACTGCCCACGACGCGTTGGACGCGTTGCTGATCACCTAATGCAAGCCACATAACGTACCCTGGTTGATTTAGGCAGGGAGGTCGCACGGGTTGGAGATCTCGCCCACGCGCAACACCCAACAGTTGATAACAATTATGACTCATCAGTTCAGATGATAAGAAACCGGGGTTCATACATCTCATCTTTTCGATTTTGTATATGAACACTGCGTAGAAAGCAAAGATTGCAGACCAGGATGAATCTAAACGTCCACTCGATGTGTTTGGGCCATTCTTGGGCGACTCTGATTTCCGAATCTACTGTAACACAACCTCATGCAGACTAGAAGCGGTGTTACAGAATCATTTCCACTAACGCAAGAAGCAAACTTATGCTGCTTCGACCCGGATTCTGATCGATTCGCAGAACGTAGTAATTGATTTCTCAATATATTGACCTTGCAGTCAGGCGTAAAATGACCTATAGCGGATCTGGGATCGCGTGCTCAGGGAGAAGTTTCTATAGTGATATCACGGTCTCTGACAGTACAATCTACAGCCAGACTCAAATACATAGGGAAGTGTCTCAGGTAACTCCAGAAGCTCCTGGCTCACGCCTCGGTTCATCCCGCTTACTCACTTCAACGCCGCTCTAAACTCATCAGTCAACCTTTTGCCCGCCATGCCCTTCCCTCGACCATGCAAAGGACAGATTGGTTTCGGCCCGCCCTTGTGTTTCGGATGAAGTGGACACAACGGACTACTGGGCAAATGATCCGGAACATCGAGCGCGAATTCCGAGATCAGGTCTTCGTCATCTTCATCTTCGTCACCTGCATTGTCGAAGCGCTGGCGGAAGACGTTCGGGATGGTTGGGTGTGGCGGAGGCTGCTCCTGTTTCGGTGACACTGTCTCTGAGGGGGGCGATGCTGTGTTTGTGCTGCTTCTTGTTCTGCGGAAGATGTTGGTCGCGGAAGTCTTCTTCCGGATAGAGGTTATGGATTGCCGCCGCGACATGTAGGTTTTGAGCTCGGTGTCAGGTGTGTTGGGATTGGATTCGAAGGGCTTGCTGAGTTCGAAGAAGAAGCCGGCTGCTTTCCCATGTTTCGGCTTGATCAGGGGTGGCGTATTCACACGGCGCATCTCTGAGGGAAGGAAACTGGGGACCCGTGGACCTTCCGTGTCAGGGCGGAGATATGTCTGGCCGCCTTTGTCGGTGTACGATCTGGCGGCATATGATTGCTCAAGAATTGGGGTCTTGGGATGTTTAATTCCTCTTGCAAGCCAACCGTCTTCTCCCTTAGGTGTGGAAAATGGAGAGACCCCTGGTGAGCTCTTCACAGCGCGGTGACCAGATAACCAGCCTGTCTTGTGTTCTGCTGGTCCATCGCTTCCTACGCAAAGATTAGTTATTGTGAATATGTCTGATAGTTAACAACGCCGCGACCTCTGGGTGTGCTTCCGTTCCCGGAAGAGGAATGCAGCGATGTTTTCACATTAGGACTCGGGACCGGGCTGTCGAAAAATGAAGACCTTGAGAAGCGTGCTTTCAATCTTTGCTTCCCTCTCTGGAACATCGTCCCACCAGAAGGATGCATGGATGTGGGCAGAGGTGATGGCAGTGGTGAAGGGGTGGGACGACGCACAAGCTCAAGCCTGGAGCCGTCGCCCTGGTCGCTCCCGTCACTTGCATCCTTTACAGTGTCTCTCTTTGGAGTGTCTCTCTTTGGAGTGTCTCCGATGTGGACATGCAAGGTGTGCTCGGCCACACTCCGGCGGTTGAAAGGCTCCGATATCTCGAAGTAGCCTTTCGCCGAGTCTCCAGGCGGAGTGTTTGGTTCCCTCTCAGGTGGCGTAAAATGCACAGTCGCTGATTTGGTGCTAATGTTCGGAGCAGTATATCGATGCTTGAGTGCACGCGGCCTCTTGTTGTTCGGAGATGGGGTGTGGGCACCCCGCTTCGACTTCTTGTCAGAAGCTAATCCATGTGCGCTGACGTGCTTCCTCTTGAGGTCCGGTCGGTTTCTAGACGTAGTAGGCGGAGATGCAGGCGTAGCAAGCTGCCTTGGCATTGGAGCCTGAACCTCTAGAGGTGGAGCGATGACTGGCGAGGGCAACCCTTTGTACGACTGGGATGAGTGAAGCACATTCTGTCGTGTTAGACTTGTGGGACTGAATTCCTCGACGACTGTAGGCTCTATCTGAAGAGGTCGAGGCGTGTGTTTTTGCGGCCGTGGTTCTTTGCGCCGATGAGCGTGTGGTATAGTGACCCGTTTGAAAAGGCGCATGTCTTTTCTGTCTCGCATAACTAGCTGCGCTACGCTGCTTGCATCAGACGAATCTATCGACTCTTCATTGGGTGACGATTCAGCAGATGAATATACTATCGGCTCATTGGAGGGTGGTAATCCTGCCTTGGGCGCATCGTTATGGATGTGGTCAGGAAGCGATTCCGGGACCGAATCCCTACTTCGTCTGCTACGCAGGAAACTGTAGCGAGCAGCGACCGTGAGTAAGCATATCCGTGGCTACAGCCGAAGAGTGACGTACCTTGTTGCTGAGTCCCACACCGAGCTCTCGAGTGCCTCCGTGTCCCCAGCGAGCCTTCCCAGTACTTTCTCGCGGCCCGACCGCGGCGCGAAGTAATCTGCACCTTTCCCTTTTGCTTCGCTCTCTAGAGAGGTGCTGAGGGGGGTTCTATATAATCTGGACGATGGCGATGGTGACGGTGACCGTGATCGTACGGGGACTGACTGTAGCGCCGATGGTGTGGGTGACGGGATGTGGTCCCAGTTGACTGAGAGCGATGTCTCACTCTCGTTGGCCGCGCGTAATGGTTGTAATACCATTCCTCGTCGTCGCTGTCTTCTTCGGCTGCCTTTTGCGAAAGGCGGTCGTTGAGCTGTTGGACCTCGCGGTTCAGTTTTGCCTTCTCTTTCCCCGAGTACTTTTTGAAACACGCCACTGGGTAGATACTGCAAAGACCGGCGACCGCCACAGAAACAAATAGGAATATGGCTCGATGGTAGGATTTGTCTTGATTGATACGCTGGTAGAAAGACATGAGTGCACCCAGGAAGAGACCCCGATGAGGGAACGGTTTGAATGCACTGCTGGGGAAAGGGAAGACGGATTGCGAGTGCAGGACGAACCACAAAATGCAGCCCGAGGAAAGGTTTCAAGGGAACGACTTAAGAGATGGGATGCTTGAAATGATCATGAGAACGATGATGAAGCGAAGCGGGTACGTGTGAGTGAGAGAGCGCAAGCTGCAGAGGAGAGGCGGCCAAGGTACATGTATACATTATACGGTCCTTGCACAGCAGCCCGTCGCCCCTTCCTACCTTGATTGTGAAATTCAGAGATTCCGATCATGCCGGCCAATTCTCAATTCTGAGGAAGTCGCATGTTGCACGTGTTGACCGCATGGTTGATGAAGAGGTAATAACGCTCAAGGTCCATGCGGGAAAGATGAGGTGGGAAGCGAAGGTCCGCGGCTAATTTCCACCACCTCGTGTTTCAGGCCAATAAGTTACGGGACAGTGCGTGAGCATGAACGTAGATCTTAGAGGAGAGGTAAGTTAACTAATTTCTGCATCGATTTGTATCTCAGTGCATCCGAGTTCGCCTCGACAAGGTCCTCTGTCCGCAATGTCAAACCCCAGCACCGCTCCTGACAGCGCCGTCATACACATCCCCGAATGGGAGCACAACACAACCTCTCGGAACGAAATAGGCAAAAGCGCAAACAACACGACATCAGCTGGTCACAGAACCAATCTCCGTAGCAAGCTCGACATCTGGATGCCCCCTCAAAGGCGCTACATTGGATTGCGAAGGCGGACATTCATGATCATCGCCCTTTGTGTAATCATAGCTCTCTTAGCCCTTATTATAGGCCTAGCTGTAGGCTTGACCAAGCGGTCCTCGACGTGAGTGACTGCCACAGTCCTATAGTATTGCCATTTCCTTAACCCTCTGCCAGCCAGAATCTACCGCTCCCCTCTGACACCCAGTCTTTCACTGGGGACCTCACATACTATGGCACTGGCCTGGGCGCTTGTGGTGTCACCTCTACAGACAGCGATCACATCGTCTCAATTAGTCACTACATCTTCGACGCAGCTTCTTCTGGGTCAGACCCTAATCAGAACCCTCTTTGCGGACGCTACATCAGGGCTGCGCGATATGATGAGCAGGTAGGCGCAAGACGGAGCGTGGACTTGAAGGTCGTTGATCGTTGTAAGTATACAATCTTTTGTATAGCACTACCGTCATAGCTGACCACGCACTTCGCAGGCGTTGGTTGTCAACCCACGGATCTCGATACGAGCACGGCGGTATTCGAATCGCTTGCTGCAATCGCGAGCGGTAGGGTTGATGTCACTTGGGCCTGGCTCCCTGCTGCCGCCACTGGAAATTGAGGACTCCAATCGAGCCAAAGCTTTTGCGCTCATCTCTCTTGCTCCGAATATCTCTTCTCAAACGGCGGATTCTGGCCGGCACTAAACCAAAGCCCCGTCTTTGGGAGTGTCCGGCTGCACTCTCCAGTGAGCCTTCTTCACTGCGTCCAGCTCACTAAGGCGCGCATATATGTCTATCACTCTTGGAAACATTTCAAGGTCGACCTCATACATCTCAGCGTTCCATACAGCCGGGATGAGGCAGACGTCAGCAAGAGTAATCTGGTCTCCAACGCTGAATTTGCCAGCCGTTTTCGAGACCATCTCCTCGTAAGCTTCCAGGCCACAGGCAGTGAAGTGGTTACACCAGTCCTGAAGCGAGCCATTCAATGCTTCGACGGCCTTGTTGGTCCGGCGATTCGTCACTGGCTGGACATCGCAGGCGATGATGTTGACTAATGTGCGGACCTGGGCACGTTCCCATGGTCGGTATCCGGTTGGTAACAAAGGGTAATCCGTATATGTTTCTTCAAGATACTCCAGAGCAGCCACAGACTGTGGTATAGAGAAGTTGACACCTATCAAATCCGGCATCAGGATGGTCAACACCGGGACGGATCCGCTTGGGTTGAGCTTGCGATGTGTTGGCGTATGCTGTTCGTACTTGTCGAGAGCAACATATTCGCAGTCATAAGGGATGGACTTCAGGTTGAGAGCAATGCGTAGACGCGCAGAGCATGAAGAGCGGTAGAACGTGTGGAGAAGGAAGCGAGGAGATGACATCGTTGTTCTTGATCGACGGAAAAGATTCAAAGAGATTTGTACCAAATAGAATTGAGGTTGTGCTTGATAGTAACATATGTATGTGCGAGGAACAAGATAGAACCCGTACCTGAGTTACATGTGCAGTACTGATTTGAGAAGTCGCAGGGCGTGGAGTCCCCGCGTGAATCTCTCATCGGCCCCATCCGAGCAGTTGAGCTCCTTGACTCGGCATCTTGTGTCCTGTAATAGTGCTGTCTCCTTTTGTTTATGAAGAAGGACAGAATTCTGATTGGTTACTCGTCAAGAGCAGGAGGGCCACATATTAAACAAAAATGCAAAGGCAGCGATTCGGCAAATTGTGTTCGTGTTTCCAGGTCCAGTCCCCAGCCACGAGACCGCATGGGACGCACGTCATTTGACCCTGCCAACGGCGGCAGTGGTCTGGGCGTTGGATTCTATCTACACGCCTCCACACCGATACCACACCTGGAGCTCAACCACCCATCCCTTCAACCCTCCGCCGTACACCTAAATCAAGATGAAGGTCTTCGGCTTCCTTACTGCTGCGCTCCTCTCTACCGCTGTTTCGGCGCGCTCGTCATGGACATCAAACACTGAGAAGGCGCTTGAGGAGACCCTGCCCGTTCCAGGCGACAACCCGCTCCTCTTCTGCACCAAGCCAGAGAAGGATATTCTCACGATCAAGAAGGTCGACCTGACTCCAAACCCACCCAAAGCGTGAGTAAGCCATTGCGCATTTGACCTGACCCCGTCACCTTGCTGTTGCCTGCGATGTCGCATTAGAACGGGCATCGACGTCGCATTAACCGGGGACCACACGATTTGCAACAAGGCACTGACATCGCTGAACAGTGGCAACACCCTGACCATCACCGCTTCCGGTACTTTCGAAGAAGATGTCGAGGAGGGCGCTAAGGTGCATCTGCAAGTCAAGTACGGTCTGATCAGGATCATCAACCAAGAGGCGGACCTATGCGAGACTGTCAAGAATGTGGACCTTGAGTGCCCGTTGAAGAAGGGTGACATGGTTCTGACGAAGGATGTCGAGCTACCAAAGGAGATTCCTCCAGTATGTGATATTGAATCTTTCTAGCTATACGGGCCGAAGACTGACAACATGCTTAGGGAAAGTACACCGTTCTTGCCGACGTCTACACCAAGGACAACGAGAAGATCACTTGCCTTACCGCCACTGTCACCTTCTCGCGTGCCGGCGGGTTCGAGATCGTCAAGGACCTTTGAGGGACGAAGCAAGCCCTTTGAGCGAAGCAATTTGTACTAGAAGATGCGACCAGTCGTCACATGATCTAGCGGGCGAAGTGATTCGAGACTTATTAGTCGAGCACGAAGACTTACGAAGAGAATGAGGCTTGTGTATAGTCGTGGCGTTCAGCATACCCCGTAACCGCAGCATAGTAATGATAATATCTTCTGGCACATGTGTGTTGCGTATTCTTATACCGAGGCCGTACGCCTCGCTCGGGTATCTCAAATCTATTTACAATAGAATGCATCTACTGGTCCAAGGCTCATGTATCTCGACCGACGTACCTCCATAACGTAGCAAGAAGCTCCCATGATTGGCCAAGTAGCTCAATCTGTTGCCTGCGCATTCATGGTATCTCTCCGGATTCAGCGACATCGCCACATCTATTCACCAAACAGCTTCCGCACCCTCTTCATCACACTGTCCTTCTCTGGGTCATATGGATGGTCCTTGGACGGGATTTCTAAGAGCGATGGAAACGCCTCGTTGTATGCGTCAACCCTGTGTCTTATTCTGTCCGCAATCTAGACATATTCAGCTTCAGCTCCAGCTCTTCATAACTCCATAGTCGAAAGTGTAACGTACGTGTTGATTGATGAGCAGGATGGCAATGTCCTTCCTCTCCTTTGTGAATCTGTCGAAGGTAGCTTCGATGGTGGAGTTCTCGGTCTTTGGGTCGACTACGAGGTAGTTCTTCTGCGAGTCTGGAGGGTCGGTCACATGCTACTCTGCTTGTCAGCCGCCATCACATACTGAATTGGCCGTGGCACCCTAAGAGATCGTATGCCTGGTCATCTGGGAGTACGTACGCCGACACCAGCAAGTAGCACGCCGGTCACTGAGTCCTGCATGCATTGATTAGCGCAATCGTCCTGCGTCCACAGAGACAGTAAGTACCTCATCGCCGATAACAGCAAGGAACTGTCTATCCTTGTAAGCAGACTGTGGAAGAGCCATGGCGGCTTGTGATATAACTCCTTACTCCGCGATACGGTGGGAGTGAATGCCCGTTGATGATCCAGCCGCGACGGCAGCTCCAACCCCACGTCACTGTTTGCGCTGTTTGCTGCGCTCCCAAAGTGAAAGTAAACACTCGACATGACCACTCCGCGAGGACATTGCGAGCTTCGGAGAAGGTTGAGGAGAAGAGCGCCATGTCGAACTGCTGTCTGAATCTTCAGCGATAAACCAACTACAGAAACGAAGATGCCTGCTCGCGTGCGCCGCGCACCGCTTTCTGAGCGTGTGAAGGCATTCCTAAACCCTTACGACTTTCTTCTCTGGCTCTCGGAAGAGCTGCACGAAAGCGCTTGGGATGAGGCACTACGAGACTACACTACGCCGATAGGAGTGGCAGCGAATATACTCTTCATAATAGCACGGGCAAACAGCGGCGGAGAAAAGAGACGGTCAGACGATGTATTTGGAGACTTCGACGGCCGAGGTGGGAGTGGGTGGTTCGCGTGGTTTGTACGTTGACAAAGACCTGCCGGCTTGGATAGCTGCTGACGAGTGAGATAGGCATCTTTTATATCACATTTCCTAGTCATAATTACGGTCCTCAATGCGGCCTATACCTTCACTCGAACCCGAAAATACCGCCTCTTCGAATCGAACATCGACAAAGCACCTTCCACACCCTCAGCACACAGAGTCAAAGTGGAGGACTCGCCATCGTCTTCCTCACCAATGCGACTTTTCTCTTCCATTCTCAACGCAACTTCCGCCGCGGCGCGAGCCCATCCAGATGAGCGTCAAGACGTCTGGGAACTCCGAGTCTGGGATCCCAAACAACTAAACCTGGAACTGTTCACCTTCTTTTCGCCCGGACACGTTCTAATCTACTGGCTCTTCCTCCCGACCGCCTCCACAGACCCCCGACCTTCTGTCACAGTTTTCACCTCCCTCCTCCTCGGCGCCCTCTTCACCGCGCAACTCGTCCTCCTCCGCATCTTCTTCGTCCAGCAAGCCAAAGACACAATGGTCGTCCACAAAGAAGTGATGAACGAATATGACACCAAGTTTGTGCATCCATCAATGAACAAACCCGTCCGCGACGTGGGCATCCAAACGCGCGAGAGCGCCAAAAGTCCCGGCAAATCAACACGAGAGGTAGATGTCTACACGCCCACCACAGTCATCAACCGCGGCTTCAAAGTGAACCCGAACCCCAACTACGCCGGCCACCTTGGCGACGACGCGGCCTCGGTATATGAGAATACACCCACTCGACGTTTACCGCGCAGTGGCACGACTCTAGCGCTCAAAACACCCTTCAACAGCGTGCCAAACGGTTACGCGAATTTCGCCGCCCAGACCGATAAGTCTGTGGCCCTTGAGTCGCCCAGTCCACTCAAAGCCCGGGAACGGAGTCCGATCAAAGGGGATGGTGGGAGTTTGGGTGTGTACAGCCATGCCGCTAGTCCGTTGCGGAAGTCGACGAGCTCGGGATTCTTGAGGCCTGCTACGGCGGATGCGGCGAGGGGAAGGAGTGGCAGTCCGCTTAAGAGGATGAGTTTGGGGCCTACGCCTGGGCTGGGACCTGGGACGGGGACGGGGAGTGAGGCGCTTAATCAGAGGTTTGCTGGGTTGAGAGATCATAGGAGGGAGACTGGTAGGTTCTAGGCCTGCACGGAAAAGACACTCGTCAATAAGGACCAGACCAAAGCTCCCGACTCGGAAGGGTTGATAAGGATTCCGTAATCAATATTTTCGATAACGTGCCCAAGCACGGCATTACTCTACAGACTCAACTAGATCTTACACTTTTCGGAGAGCAACAAGAACAGAGGTCTGGATACCAGCGACCGGAGACGCCCACGCCCGTGTACAACCCCTAGTAGAGTGATAACAGTCCATCCCAGGCCCCACCCACACCAGGCCTCCAAACCACACCCCACCACAAACCGCAACGGAAACCCTCGCACCACCTGCGTGCAAATCCTGTCGTATCAATCCAGCGGTCCAGCCACAGCCACCTCCCCCAGCTAACAGCCACCTAACTACTCACAGCGCCATAGAACCGCTGCGCCTGATGCGGGCTCCTGGGCGTCGGTATAGCGCCCATCCTCTGCAGCGCCACCTCGGCCGCATCCTCGCGCGCATTGTTGACGTACGATCCGTCGTACCAGTAACGCGCTTTGTGCACGCTGCCGTTGACCTCGACGCTGCTGGACCAGGCTGTGCGCCCGCCTGTCGTTGTTTCAGCGCGTGCAGGGGGGTGGAGTACGAGGTGGGGGGAATCAGGCGCCGGCAAAAGTGCCGAGTAAGGAAGGGAAGGGGACGTTGCAGGCGACGCAGATACATGTACCCTTGTTTAAGGGTTGACTCGGATATGGATGCGGATTGCGAACCATGGGCTGGGGCTGGGACTGGGCTTACCTCGACGGTCGGAGAATTCCTGGTAGACTGGCTGCCGGAGGCCTCGCGCCTTGCAGGTGTCTGGTGACGGCGTGGGAGGTTAGTTCGATGCTAAGGTAGGGGGCATTAGTGGGAAGGGGAGGAGTAGGGCCCCACGTACCGAGCAGCTTTCGCTGCCAGTTGGAAGAACTGCCGGCGCCTGCAGGGTTCGAACTTGAGGACATGGTTCGGCGGGTTGGAGGCGCTTGCGGTTGGTTGGCTGGTGGGTAAAGGGCGGTGAGGGAGGCTCTGTTGATCGCGAGACGTCAAGTGCTTCGCGCTTCACGGTTCTTCCTTTTGCTGCAACGTTTGCGAGGATGGGGTTTGGTATTGGTTGGAACGAGCGGCAGAACAGAGACGTCTTGGTGACTTGATGATGGAAGCGGGACAGTGAAGTAGGACGAGAATATTGATCTTTCGTTCAAATGGACAGGGGAACACGCAAAGGGGATCTTCTCGCAGACCGCTCAAGGCTGCTTCTCACCGCATATCTTATAACCCTAGCTGCATGCCTCCATCTCTCCCATCCGCTCACTGCTGTTCAAACAACATGCAGGCATGACGAACGCACAAACCCCCCATCCCATATTACATCCGCGCTGGGAGTCCGCAGCGGACAACAACGGATGTCGCTCTCTGAAACCGGCAAGCATGTGTTGGCAAGAGTATCCCTAATCTACGAGGCGAGCGCAGCAAAAGGCCTTCCCATCTCGAAGGGTGTCCGTGGCATGGGCGACGGGAAGGACGTCGACAGGTGTGAGTGCGATGGTGCCGATGTCCTTCTGGATGTGGTAAACGCTATAGCAAAGCGGGAGGTCCGGGCCTTTGGAGGGCCGAGCCTAGCTTCCTTTTTTCCAACGTGGCAGCTTGTTAATGTAGCAACATCGAATGCCGGCTACCGTGATAGGGTGTATAGTCAATAAGCTTTGCGCTACCAGATGGGTGAACAGGTGTTCGGTGGTGTTCGCCGTACAGTTGTTCATGGGGAGTATAGTAAAGCTCCGCAATGACTGGATCCCAGCCATTTGGCTGCAGTGGTACCCAACCCACCAAACAACGGTAACAGTCCGCCAATCCGGCATCGTGATAATCCTGGGCTGTTTACTTCATGGCTGCGTTTGATGAAGGCATGAGCGTTTGGCGTGAGATTTGCGTGTAATATAGACGGCTGGCTGCAGCGCTCTGGTTCCGTGAACAACACATAGTCTGAAACTTGCAGAACAACCACATGACTTAACGCAATCAGCCCTACCAGCGTGCTGTGCCGCATGTACGATGACGGCGGGTTCCTGCTCGTTCCAAGGAGGCGGTCTTACCATACTCTCTTCCACTGGCAACCTTATTCCAAATGACCCAGTAGTGGGAGTGAGATCGCTTGCAAGGCTGACGAGAGATGGTCCCGACGAAGCTTTAGAAGCTTTTTATTATTCACGGTACGTACCGTCACGTGTTTTCAAGACAAGCCACACTGGGCAGATGGAGTCAAGTATCCAGTGTCATGTATATATCTGCTACTTCTAGACGAGAAGGGTTTGAACAGCCAACCGGGATGCAAACAACATGAGTCGTAGCCACTTGGCTCCAGAGCCAAACATGCAGTCATCAGCGCCGCCACGTCAACGCCATCGCAGCCTCCGAGGCAAACACCTCGGTTTCCAAATACCCTTGCGCTATGCAGAAGCAAGAGGCAAGTCTGTGCATGCCATGTCATCCAATGCTGTCGTTTGTGTTTAATGTCATTAAAGGTCGTCAAACGCTCGAAAAGCGGGTAGGTGCAGCAAAGTGCTACATGGGTTACGGTACCACCAAGTGGTCACGCGGAGGAGCGGGATATGTAAAATGATTTGAGTGAGAGTGAGAGTGAGAGGAAAGGCGCTGGCGGCAGACTGCGAGCTGGTCCTTAGGAACGGTGACTTGTTTGTCGCAGCGGTGTCCGTCGCGGGGTAGTGGTGGAAGAGCGGGTGCGGGTGGTGGGCCGGTTGAAAACCTCATTGATCAGTTTCTTGGGGCCAACGTACTCCATGTCCATCTTGAACTTGGGCACGGGGATGAGGATCTGTCGTGCTTGCTTGGTGTGGAACTGCCTCTTAATGCAATCGTCTACAAGCGCGATCAAACCAGACGCGACAACGACACTTTGTGGTGGTTAGTACTCGCTTGGGGAAGCCTGGATCAGAACGCGGACTTACTCTGAAATGTCGGTGTTGGAACGAAGGAGCGTTTCGTCGGTAATCCTCATATAGCACGGCGGTACCCATCCACCCTTGCTGCGCTCTTCGCGTTCATGTTCTGCGTCCATGATTTCAGGTCGAATGTGGGCGAGTGACCTGTCATTGCCATCATGATACAAATGGTAAGATATTTCTTTACCCTCTCCATCAGTCTTGACAATACGTCGCCACACATAGTTCGACCCCCAGTGCTCGAATTCGTAGCGCTTGCCCGACTTCGTGCCACGTCGCTTGACCTCAAGCTGTGCATAGTTCGAGAATTCAAGCTTCGTCGTGTTTGTGGGGATTGGTGTGCGACAGGCGCTCAGGCCGCCCGCAGACTGTGGTCGTCCCTCGACGTCGGCAATCTCCTCAGATTGTAGCGATGCGTAGCCAGAATCGGATCGTTTTAGGCTGGCTTGAGTAGGCGTCTTGCTGTCGGACTTCGAACGGAAAGAAGCAAGTGCGTTGCTGACCGACCTGGAGAAACCTGGTCTCCTCTCCGCAGCAGGCTTCTGATACTTCCGCACTGAGTGGCACACCTCGCGGCCAGAGTCTCTGCAGTATCGTCGCAGAGAGAACTCTCGGTTCTTCAAGTCATGCATACGAAGGTGAAACAACGTAAGCTTCAGCTCTTTCCCCCTTGATGACCTTACTATTGTGTCGACGCGCAGATTCATGTTGCCGTCGGACGTGGTGTCGTCATGCGAGATCTCAAGGCGACGTGATGAAGGAAAGAGCTCGGTGAAATCTGATGGGGTCGCTGGGATTACGTTTGGGTGGAAATACTCTCGCTTGTACTGTGGTACCTCATATTCCGGCATGTCATCTTCAAGGTCGGCCACTGATTCTACGGTCGATGCATATGTACCGACAGATGCGCTAGAATCTCTGCCCTCCGAGTATTCCTGCTGCGGATACGTCGGGGGAGGATAGGCGTGCTCATAGTGGCGAGCACCTTGTAGTTTCAACTGTCTTAATTTCTCCGAGCATTCGTCATGATCGAGAGGCGGCGGCCTTGCGCTGTAGTCTGTTGGTGCAGTACTGTGCGAATGGTATGATCTGTCGCTGAAGTCTGAGTCGCTATCTTTTGGACCGTATTCGTAGTCTGAATCCATGCTTCTGCGACCAGTGCACGCGGCGTTGTGCGACACGGCTCGCGACATTTGCGGGAGCCGTTGGTATCGGGTAAAAGCTGGAGGGACGCGGGGTGTACGCGATGCTATGCGGATATAAACACCTTCAAGTAATATGAGAGAAAGAGGGCGATGCAGGTGCGATGTACAAGAGCGGTGTGCGGCACCAAGTCGGATTATGAATGGTACATGTATGGAATGCCGGGCCGGGCGATCATCATCTTAGCAGGTGGCGGGCATGGCGGATATTGCAAGACGAGTCGAAACGCGACAACGACAAGGCCTTCGCCGGTATATGTGTGGTTAAACGGTATGGGATAGAAAAAGGCGAGCATGAGAGCAGAGGAGGGAGGAGGTCCTCCTAATGGACGCCCGGCGTCTCACAGCAACCGTGACCAGGATGGAACGCGCAGCCGAAGGGCGAGAAAGGTTCGGTGTTGCTGCAAGCCACATGCAAGCTGACGCCAATCACAGACGCAGTCTCACCACCCGCCCGATCCATGCTCGATCCCTGATCCTCTCCGTACGCCAGTAGCTACGCCTCTATCAGGGAGCAGCCAACTGCGTGAAAACTTCCTCCACCGACCCACGTAGCGCACTCAAGCTGCAGAATTTACACGTCGCTGCGAGACAAATGCCCACGCAGCACATGCCCGACACGCCGCGGTAGTAAAACGAAACATGAACGTGCGACAACATCACGGCCTGCGTCATCCGTTGCCAGAAAAGAGTTCCAATCTTTGCCCGTAGTTGTCGTCTTGCAGCAAATAGTGTTACAGACGACCGCCACCGACCAGCCGACTGTTTCCAGCCAGAAAGCCAGACGCGCACAGAGAAGCGCCCGTGGTCACACGCAACCTGCAGCAAAAGCAGGACAAAGGAGCGGCAGATAGAGCGGGCGGGCGGTCCAGCGCTAAACTTCGGCTCCTGCCAATCGCTACGTCCGTCTCCCGCCTCCGCAAGTGTGATTCCACGTGCATGCGCTATGAAGGGAGTGACTTGCGAGATCCTCACAGGCTTCGCAGCAGGGGGGGCGCTTTGGCTGGCCCTTTGCGCAATCCCGCCGGTACCACATATCACTGCGTCGAGAACATTACCGACCTGGGCCTGACTGCCGTGTCACTGATCTCTCAGCCCCAAGCGCTTCCTATACTGTACTGCGAGCAGTGTCCGTAGCCGCTCGCAGTCTATTCCGGTCCCTGAACCGAGGCCAATAGGCCAAGCTTAGTAGAGGATCATGCACGACGCGACGCACAGGACTGCAGCGCAACCTCTCACGGGTAAGCAGCGGGAGAACGTTTGGGCATGTACGCCCCACAGAAATAGCACCAATGACCGCATATACCTGCAAGAGCTCTGTATGGGTCGAGTTAACCTAGGATGAGGTGAGGCAGCCAGGGCGACGGGCCGTCTTCGTGGGGCACAGAGAGAAGGCCCTGGAGTAGCATCGCAAATGCCTTGATCAACCACGAGGTGGGTTTGGACCACAGGGACACGTAGTTCGGTCTCATGCTGATAGTGAGTCTTTTCATCATGTCCACTTTACGCTGTTTTGCTGCTATTGCCAGATCGATGCCTCGTTTTGCCGTTTCATTGTCACTGTACTGCTGCCCAACGCGGGACAAGACTCCAATTGAGAGCTTCCCCAAGACCGTATGGTCACGCATTTCCTAAGTAGGTCATTTCCGGTCTTCGATCTTCTTCAGGGCGTCAAACCGCTCAACCGCTCCATCGTCCGTTTTGTCGACGAAACACCGATCCCCACGGCCGGCCTTGCTTGTTGCCGAATTGCCTCCAGCTCTGACAGGACGCACCGCATACTGGGCAACCTGCAAAATGCCGCCCCGTGCTCCATGCACTAGCGGTACGGTCCTGCCATCTCTTCTCCGGACGTTCATGCTTGCAGCATCGGCGTCATAAAGCGTGGTGCTAGGCTCTGATTGAGCAGACTGTACCAATGTCAGAAGAGATCGGACTGGGTTTGCATTCTGCGACTCAGGGGAATGGGGCTCAAGATCCTGCGACCTTGATTTGCCCGTCACTGTCCAGTTGCTGCTTTTTGCGAAGGTGGTCCACGTGTCGACGAATGCATTGGAGGGCTTTCCTCCGCTGTGTGCGCGCTCAACGCGACATTTTGGCGAGTTTGAGACGTTGCTCGCTTTTGGTTTGCTTGAGAGTGTTGTAGAACGATACTTGGCTGGTCCTTACCTCGGTAGAATGGATGCGGTCCACCTATTAATCGTGCTGGCGTGGTGTTTGGGTGATAGTCATGGGACCATATGACATCGGGCAGGGACCAGCTACCTAACGAGCACGGAGCGTGTACCGTGGAGGAATAGGATCACCGCGCCATGCCAATGCTTGCGACGTATTGCCACCGTCTTTTCAAGCGCAGACTTGGCGAAAAAGTGACAGTCACCCACATCGTAGGTTGTCGTGTCAAGACGGAAGGCTCCCTATCGCGGAATGAGGCTCTAAGGTTTTTGCTGATTGCTTTTCTAGGACACGACATATTTGGAGGACCACTGACATGACTAGTGTAGCCTAATAATTATGAGGAGGCTCAACATGGGTTCTACAAGGACATCACTATGATTCTAGTATGCGATGGGTACGACTTCAAATTCAAAGAGGGGTGGGTTTGTCCAGGTTTTACATCCCCACATGTGGAGTAATCCGATCCCTTGTCTTCTGGAATCAGTGTAGACATACCAGTCCGCCATATTGAGCGGTGCTTCTCTCATCTGAAAATCTGAAGAGTAGCCGTCCGTTCCGTTAGATGGTGGCATTCCTCGTACACATGCGACTTACCGACGCCCCATTCGGTGTGGTTTCTCTATTGTTTTCCTGCTTATACTGTGTGGCAATATATTACTGTCCTGTACAGTGTTCTAATACTATTGACAAGAAGAATACCTAGATACTCGTCGTGCGACGGATATTATCTATCTCGTTGCCGTTGCTAATACTAGATGTCAAAGCGGCAGTTGCTGCCGGGGTAAGAGGCCAAGCTTCGGCGAACGGTTCGAGCCCCAGCCGGTTCGGCGGGCTCCGCCAGCAACAGCAAACTCGCCCGTGCTTCCGTAGGCGAAAGCCAATCAGCAAGCCAATTCGCCCGCCTTATCAAGCTGTGAGCAAATGCCATCGAGCAACACCTCCGAAAGTACATCGCCGTCAGCCGTCAGAAAGCGGTTCTCGTGCAGATACAGCATCGATCTGGCCCCTAGCCACAACTTTACTTCGCCCCTTTCCGTCTGTCGGCGAGCACCTCGCGCGACGCTCTCTCCTTTCTCTCTGGTGGGAGCGTCCGGTTTCGCGGCGGTTTCCTTTAGAGCCTGTTGAGCATCTCCGCTATGGGAAGAGTGGGTAACTCTTTGGGACCCTGGACGCGTTCTCGAGATATGGAAGCTCCGGAGGGTATATAGGATGAGTGCTCCGCATCTCTTGGTATAGGTAGGAAGATCAGTACTGTTTTCTGTCTCGTATCATCGCACATTCCTACCTCGCTATCTCCACAGCCAATTGGCATTCAAAAACAATTTGTGTCTTGGCCCCACGTCGAGTCGCGACACCTCTCGTTCCTGAGACGCAAGTCATATCGGACCATTCGGATACATGCGATACAGCTGCAACCTAGCCGAAGATTGGAGATCACGCCTGATCCATCTGTGAACCCCGGTTTCCTTACACCCCAGTTTTCATCACCTTGCATAAGTGCGCCATACTTCGAATCCTAGACTGCGATATATACGCCCCCTGGGAACCTACTCAAATCTTGGTTTCTAAAACCACTCACAAATTCGTATACGAGCAATATGTCGGCACCAGATGCTGTCAAGGACGACTCGCCAGACATGATCGGGCCAGACATGAGCCGCAGGCGTACATTCACTGAGAAAAGCAGACGCTTGTTCAAGGCTTTTACCACCAAGTAAGTCACACGACTTGGAGTATGATGCGAGCAAGCATTGACATGAATGATTAGGGATGGCCTCATCGGAGACTACGACTATGCATTTCTCTTCAAGCCTAATCTCCCCTTCATGAAGAAGGAAAGGAGGGCAGCGCCTTTCTTTGGCCTCAATGACAGCATACCTGTGTTCCTGGCCCTCCTTCTTGGATTTCAGCATGCCCTTTCTATGCTTGCAGGCGTTATCAGTCCTCCTATTATCCTTGCCGGCTCAGCAAACCTTACTGGAGAAATGCAACAGTATCTCGTCTCGACTTCGCTCATTGTCTGCGGTATTCTGAGCGCTGTTCAAATCACACGTTTCCACATCTACAAGACCCCTTTCTACATTGGGACTGGCCTGATTTCAGTTGTCGGCACTTCTTTCGCTATCATCACTGTCGCCAGCGGAGCGTTTACGCAGATGTATGCGAACGGATACTGTCCGTCGGATGCTGATGGCAACCCCCTGCCATGTCCCAAAGGATACGGTGCACTCATCGGCACATCCTGCTGTTGCGCTCTGCTCGAAGTATTGATGTCCTTCACCTCGCCCAGATTTCTGAAGAAGCTCTTTCCACCACTCGTCACCGGCCCTACCGTCATGTTGATCGGCGTCTCTCTGGTCAGTTCCGGATTCGAGGACTGGGCCGGTGGATCAGGATCTTGCATGTCGCGCCCGGAGACCGGTATCTACCGTCTCTGTCCAGATATCAGCGCTCCGCACGCTCTGCCATGGGGTAGCGCAGAGTTCATCGGCCTCGGCTTCTTGGTGTTCCTAACAATCATCCTGTGCGAGCGCTTCGGTTCTCCAATCATGAAGTCCTGCGCCGTCGTCATCGGTCTCCTCGTCGGCTGCATCGTCGCGGCCGCATGCGGCTACTTCGACCGCTCAGGCATCGACTCTGCCCCAGCCGCCAGCTTCATCTGGGTGCACACATTCCCCTTGACTGTCTACGGGCCAATCGTCCTCCCAATGCTGGCCGTGTACATCGTGCTCGCTATGGAGGCAATCGGCGACATCACCGCCACCTGCGATGTCTCGCGTCTCGAGGTGGACGGCCCGCTCTTCGACTCCCGCATCCAGGGCGGCGTGCTTGCAGACGGTCTTAACGGCATCATCGCAGGCCTTTGCACCATCACCCCCATGTCCACCTTTGCGCAGAACAACGGTGTCATCGCCCTCACTCGTTGCGCGAACCGTAACGCGGGATACTGCTGCTGCTTTTGGCTACTGGTCATGGGCATCTTCAGCAAGTTTGCAGCGGCGCTCGTGGCGATCCCGTCCGCGGTTCTGGGCGGCATGACGACGTTCCTGTTCTCCGCCGTCGCGGTCTCCGGTATCAGGATTATCTCGACGATCCCGTTTACGCGCCGGAACCGCTTCATCTTGACCGCCAGCTTGGCCTTGGGATACGGTGCTACGCTTGTGCCAACGTGAGTCATACACTCCCCTTCTTTGACGTTAAAGCCGTGTTTGTGGAATGCATTGCTAACAATGTCGCAGATGGTTCAGCTACGTCTTCACCTACAGCGGCAACAACCACGCCCTCGCCGGCTTCTACGACGCCATCGAGCTCGTCCTCGAGACCGGCTTCGCCATCACCGCCTTCGTCGCCCTCATCCTGAACCTCATCCTGCCGGAGGAGATTGAGGACGAGGAGATCCCGGAGCTGACGGCGAACACGGTGGACGAGGGACGTGATGTGGAAGAGTGGGATCGGATTCGGGGACACAACAAGGCTGAGAGCAGCTTTGACGGTCCGTCTAAGGCGCAGGAGACCTGAGACTGTGGTGTATGAAGGGCGTGGAAAAGCGTTCGAGAAATGATTTGGATATGATTTGATGCGATATATGGTTCTTGGTGGGAGGGTTTATGTCTTGGCTTGATATGTGATAGATTCTTTTGCGATACCCTGGTATTTTTCCGCTCGTTCACCCACATCCCTCGCTTTTGTTCTCCCAACGTGTGAAATCTGTCAGACTTTCCTAGAAGGAACTACGATCCACAGCATCTACCAAGTGGATAACCTGGCATGAACAACACAGAATCGTATCCCATCTCTCCTTGCCAAGGTTTTCGGATACAGCCTCTCGGACTTCCTAATTGGGTAGTCCGCGCAATGATCGCGGGGAAGGGGCACTCGAGGTCCGTCTGCGGGGGATGCAGCTCGCATTCGGTCACTCATAATACAACCGGATGAGCTAAAGGGCATTGGCCGCGAGCCCATAGAAAGGGCGCCTTCGCGTCCTTTGCGGCCTTTCCAGTACTAAGTGTTCTTCCTCTCCTCTCTTCTCGTTTCTCTCCGTCAGCATTGGCATCTAGTGTTGCTGGTGATTATTCTCCGATCAGCATTACTCTCGCACCATTCTGCGGCGAAATCTGCTGTTTAATACCTTAGCTTATTGACGCAGCCCCCAAAAGACATCAATTCGTCACGCAGCGGTGCTTCCGAAAGCTGTAATACACATTCTAGCCATGGCCACAGAGACAGCAACCCAGCCCGCCCCGGCCAAAGAAACCTTCCACTTCATCAACTCGCCTTCCGGTACGCCACCGCCAAAGCCTCCCTCTCCACCTCCACCTCAATCCGCCATCACTGACTCTTCCACCCCACAGACGCAATAAACGAAGCCCTAACAGGCCTAACCCACCTCCACCCCTCCCTCTCCTACGACGCCCCCTACAAGATCCTCTACCGCAGCGACCTCGCCGCCTTCCGCTCCACCCACGTCACCACCATCGGCTTCAGCGGCGGCGGCCACGAGCCCATGTTCGGCGGCTTCGTGGGGTCGGGGTTCCTATCCGCGTACGTCTCCGGCGCCGTCTTCGCCTCGCCGACAGCAGCGCAGATCTTCGAGGCCATCCGGATGTGCCAGCCGACGCGTGCGGAGAAGGAGAAAGAAGGAAGGGGAGAGGCGAGGGGAACGTTGGTCGTGTGTGGGAATTACACGGGCGATATCTTGAATGCGGGGTTGGCGGTTACGAGGGCGCAGGCGGCGGGGTATAAGGTGCGTTTTTGCCCTGTGGGGGATGATGTTGCGGTGGGGAGGAGGAAGGGGGGGAAGGTTGGGCGCAGGGGGTTGAGTGGGCATTTGATTGGGTTGAAGGTTGCTTGTGCGTTGGCGGATAGGGGGGAGGGGTTGGAGACGGTGGCGGGGGCGATGGAGTATGTGGTGGCAAATGTGGGGACTGTGGGGGTTGCTTTCGATAGGTATGTGACTCTGTCTGTGAGAAGTCTCGGATGGACTGAGTGGGAGGTAGGAAGGGGGAGAGTGGGAAAATATCGGCGCTGATGTGGTTGTGAAACAGAGTCGCACTGCCGAATGCGAATATAACCGACCTGCAAACGCTACCACCTGCGACCATCGAGCTTGGTATGGGCGCTCATGGCGAGCCGGGCCTGCGTCAGATCTCGCCCATCCCCAGCCCCGAGGCACTCACCTCACAGATGTTGGACTTACTGCTCGACGTCTCAGACGAGGACAGGGCTTTCATCCCCTTCACCGCTTCAACGTTCCCTGAGGGCGCATCTGCCGATAATGAGGTCGTGTTGCTGCTGAACACGCTCGGGAGCACTTCAGACGAGGTGCTTGCGAGGTTCGCCGAATTGGCTGTCGCTGAGCTCGGGAAAAGAGGGTTCGTGGTCAAGAGATTGACGCTGGGCCCGCTGGTCACGAGTCTGAAGATGAGCGGGTTCGGCATCACGGTTTGGAGGCTGCCGCCGGAGAAAGGTGAGGCTCTGGGTAGGGCAGAGGCGTTGGAACTGTGGGATGAGAGGGTTGATGTCGTCGCTTGGAGGCAGTAGTACTGTAGGTAATGTAACCTTGGACCATGACACGCTGTGCAGAATAGTCGTACACAACAGCCAATGTGCTGTCTTGAAGGTTCTGGTATATGAGAACGGTTCGAAGATAGGGAGCAAGCTCTGCTGATCATAATAGCATGTATACATGTACAATTTCATTCCTTCAATATTTTCGTGGACAACCTGGAAGCTTGATGAAACTCATCGGGAAGACATCCGAACGAACCTGAAGGCAGGGACCCCGCCCCACCATGGAACCGCCGCCCCTCGATTCCTCCACGAAACAAAAGCTACGACAACCGTTAACACGTGTTAGAAGGGCCGAACCCCAAGAATACCTAACTAGCCTTGAACCATTGCGGGAGCTTCCCTTCTTACTTCTACTTCCTCATTCCTGTATACTTACCTAGGCATACCAATCGGTCGAAGCATACCCGATCATGCCCGACGCAATCCTCGACGACATTTCTCACAGGCGCTTCAACCCCTTGCGAGGCAGCTGGATCCTCGTTTCACCGCACAGGACAAAGAGACCGTGGCAGTAAGAGCTATGACGCGCATCGGATTACAATCGAGTAGAGCTGAGTATGTGAAGAGGCCAGCAAGAAGAGGCGTCGAAAACATCCCTCCCAGAATACGACCCTAAGGTACAATTCGTGTCACTCTATTCATGCTTCCCGGAACAATTGCTAAGCTTCACGGCAGTGCTACCTCTGCCCGGGAAACAAGCGCGCTCAAGGCGACACGAACCCAAAGTACGAAAGCACTTTCGTCTTCGTCAACGACTACAGCGCAGTCAAGGAAGAGCAAGCCGAATACCACCAAGCAGATCAGGATGGATGTAAGACCCAGCTTCACCCTCCAGGCTCGCAACACTCACTAAATGCCTGAACCAGCCCTCGCGAACCGTCTACTCCGCGCCGAGTCCGTCACAGGCAAATGCTACGTAATCACTTTCTCTCCCGCACACAACCTAACCCTCGCCGACCTTAATCCTCTTCGAATCCTCCCCGTCATCAACACCTGGACGCGCCTCTACACCTCGCACATCTCGCCCAAATCCCCACTCGCGCATGTCGCACAGCCAACCACTATCGCACCACATGGTCACGATGACATCTCCGCGCCCAATGCACAGTATCGCTACATGCAGATATTCGAGAACAAGGGCGCGGCGATGGGCTGCTCGAACCCGCACCCGCACGGCCAGGTTTGGTGCACGACTGGTATGCCAGAAGAGCCTGGACTCGAGCTAGAGCATCTGCAGAAGTACAGGAGGGAGCAGGGAGGTGCGAATATGCTCGAGGATTATGCGGCGCTGGAGGCGCAAAAGAAGGAGCGCGTGGTATTTGAGAACAGCGCCTTTCTGGCGCTGTGTCCGTGGTGGGCGACCTGGCCCTTCGAGGTCATGATTGTGAGCAGGACGCACAAGAGGGCGCTGGTGGACTTTGACGACAAGGAGAAAGAGGGTCTTGCGGAGGCGATTGCCGAGGTCACCAGGCGGTACGATAACTTGTTTGAGACGCAGTTTCCTTACAGTAAGTTTGATTCCGTCCCACTGACGCTGGATATACGCTGAAGTGTTTTAGGCATGGGTCTCCACCAAGCACCACTTGATGGCACGAAAGAAGAGATCGAGGCCAGCCACTTCCATATGCACTTCTACCCCCCCCTTCTCCGCAGCGCCTCCGTCAGGAAGTTCCTGGTCGGCTACGAGATGATGGCTGAGCCGCAAAGAGACATCACTCCTGAGCAAGCCGCTGCTCGTCTGAGAGGCTGTGCTGGAGAGCTGTACCGCAAGAAGTTGCAGGAGCCGGTCAAGGCCGATCCTGAATTCAGCCAATAGCTTTTGGGAGGGAAAATTATTGGCATTGGCATTAGCATTGGACTGAACTGACGGTATTTTGGAAACCGGACTTTGGATCTTGAAAGCTTGTCTTTGAGGACTCTTAATTATATACCTCTGCTTGCGCAGTATTCAGACTCTTAGCATAATATAATCCGCTCGCGAATGGGTATCTCTTAAATGCCACCAACATCGTCCGCCGGCCTTCATTGTACATTTTCATCTCAACTCCTTCGCGTCTATCTTACATCCCTTCCTCGCCTTCCTACCCTCGCCCCTATCATACAGTTTCCCACGGCCCCTCACGCCTTAACGTAATGATCCCACTGCAGCCACATCCAAACCAAACTACTCGTACTAACCACCGCCGGCCCCGCCAACCCCTTCCCCCACCGCGTCGTACCGAAGACGAGCCACTCACTCATAAAATGCGCCCAGGCGACGCCAAAACTCCACAGCGCCAACTCATACATGCCCTGCTGCTCGATATGGTAGGCGGCGTACAGGCGCACGACGGAGGTGATGGCCGTCCAGGTGCCGAAGGTGCGCGCGCTGAGCGGCGTCACGGGCGAGGTGGAGTGGAGGACGTTGGCGGGGATGTTGGAGGGGGGTTTGGTGGAGGAGAGGGTTGGGCTGCGAGGGCCGGTGTAGACGCGTTGGGTGGGACCGAGGGAGGTGTAGGCTTGGATGCTGTTGGCCATTGAGACGACGGAGATCTGGGCACGGTTTGGGTTAGTGGTGTTGCGCTGTGAGATGGCCAAGGAGGTGTGGACGACACGTACGAAGAGGAGCCATTTGGGCAACAGACCCTCGCTGGGCGGCAGGTAGTTGAGGAGACCTGACATGTCGGCGACTGGGGACATTGGTTAAGGGGAGTGTTGTGAGTTCCTATCGAAAGGAGAGAATGTCTACGAGCGACGCAATGGTACACGGTCCGTCGTCCGTTTGTGGCTTCAATCAGACGCGTGTCGGCCAATTTCCCCACGCGTTCGGGGAAGCTGCAGCTTTTTGACAACGACATCGGGGCTAGCCTTCAACACCTAACTTACGGCAACCGATATAGCACGAGACTGAAAACGTACTTTGGGTCTGCCACAAACATGGACAGGCTTTCTACACCGTTTACCCAAGGCTTTGCTGCCATTGGACTGCTATATGTCTCCGTAAAATTGTTCAGCTTCGTCCGCGTACTCCTGAGCCTGTTCGTTCTTCCCGGCGCCTCCGTAAGTCATTTGCAGTATGCCATTATAAAGCAACTATACTGACGAAACCCCAAGCTTTCCAAGTTCGGTCGTAAAGGTACCTGGGCCGTCGTAACGGGCGCCTCCGACGGCATCGGCAAAGAATACGCCCTCCAGCTCGCCTCCAAGGGGTACAACATCGTCCTCGTCTCGCGCACCGCCTCCAAGCTCGAAACCCTCGCCTCTGAGATCTCCACCAAATATGGCTCTGTGCAGACGAAGACTTTGGCAATGGACTTCGCCCAGAACCGGGACCAGGATTTCGAGGCGCTCAAGAAACTTGTCTCGGACCTCGACGTCTCGATCCTGATCAACAACGTCGGCCTCAGCCACGAGATGCCCGTCCCCTTCGTCCAGACCCCCGAGCGCGAGATGAAGGACATCATCACCATCAACTGCATGGGCACGCTCCGTGTGACCCAGCTCGTCGCCCCCGGCATGGTGTCGCGCAAGCGCGGTCTGATCCTCACCATGGCCTCCTTCGGCGGCATCCTACCGACGCCGCTGCTGGCCACCTACTCCGGCAGCAAAGCCTTCCTGCAGCAGTGGAGCACGGCGTTGGGCTCGGAGCTCCAGCCGCACGGGGTGCATGTGCAACTCGTGCAGAGCTACCTTGTGACATCCGCCATGTCGAAGATCAAGCGGGCCAGCGCGACGATCCCGACCCCGAAGCAGTTTGTGAGAGCTGCGTTGGGCAAGATTGGACGGAGTGGTGGCGCGCAGGGTATTGCGTTCACGAGCACGCCGTACTGGAGCCATGGTATTATGCATTGGGCGCTGCTGACGTTTACGGGGACTATGAATGAGGTCGTGGCGGAGCAGAACAGGACGATGCATGAGGGGATTAGGAAGAGGGCGCTTAGGAAGGCGGAGAGGGGGGGGAAGAAGGTGAATTAGGCGTATGGTGCGGAGTTGATCGAGCAAAGCTCGTCAATGTTGTGAGGTGGAAGATGTTCTTCCGTGACTGTTTTCTCGGCTCTCACACCCACCATCCGTGGAGGAGGCTCTGGAGGGAAATGAATAAGAGGAGAAGGATGGGTAGCGGTAGAAGAGGCCGAGCGATAGGCTGTAGGACAACCATAGCAGATTTGCCAGTAGAACAAGCGTGTAATAATACATACACCAAATCTAACAGATACATGTATCTATTATTTACTTACACTGTTATCATGGCGAGACTTGTAACATTGAAGGCATCCATATGGCAGTGCTGAAGGTTGTGCCTCGTTCATGTGCCTCGTCACTTGGATCGCGGCTTCCGAAAGTTCACGCGTCGCTGTCTCCCCGGTTTCCGCAATTGTTTAATGACTCGCATAACCAAACGTTCGCATTTCAAGGGACCAGTGCCCACTCCACGCCAGACCAAGCTACCACCCGGGTTCATCTCAAGATACCCTTAGTCCTTCTCTCATCTTCGCTCTGAGCCTTCAATTGTCTTACGGCCTGTATGGACTCTCCTCCTCGCTCGACGAAGCGCAGGAAACTGGACACCCCCGCAAAGTCGAGCCCAAGGAACACAACCACACCTGTACGATCCTCCGCCCAGCGGAGTGCTAGGTCTTCGGCAAGGTCCAGGGCAAATGGCATAACGCCCAGGGTGGAGGTTGAATCGCCCACAGTAGCGAATGGGTTGAAGAGGTCGGATCACAATGGCGCAGTGAATGGGGAAAAGGTGGATTTGCATGATGACATAGTCGGAGGGCATTCCTCGACGGCAGACAAGGAGGATGTGGCGGAGACAATACCTGTGAATGGCGCAGGACAGGAGGAGTGGAATGTGGAGTCTGAGCAAGCGATGGCAGGTGCAGAGGATGAAGGTAGGGAGAGGAAGACGCCAAAAAGAAGAGCGAGCACACGAGGGACAGGAGGGAAATTCGTAAAGGGTGGTAATGGATCAGTGCCTCCGGATAAAAACCCCAATGGAAGAACGGGTACAAGAGGGGCAAGAGGGCAATTCGCAAAGGCCGATAAGTCACCTGCAATCACAAACGGACACAGAAGATCTTCCGGGGATGAGATCGTAGTACAGCCACGACCTGTGGTGGCCGACGCTCCGACACCGAAACGAGTCAGTAGAGGTAGAAGAAGCTCGCAGAAGCTTCGCGATGACAGTGCGGATGTTGCGGGGTCAGTCGGTGAGGAAGAACAATCGTCGAAGCTCACGTTCGAGGACCAGATCAAGCAGCTTGAGGAGGAGGCACGTCAACAAGCAGATGGAAGTGAGGGCGCCCGTTCAGCAAGTCGAAGGGTAAGACGGGTACCTCGCAAGCTGCAACTCGGCGACGAAGGCAGCAGGCAGGCTTCACCAACACCATCGACCCCTCGAGAGGGTCGGGTTACTCCCTCAGCGTCGGCGAAACCAGCGGGCAGTAGGCGAAAGAGCGCAAAGGTGGTGATCGCTGTTGCCGATGAAGAAGAGCATGTGTTAGAAAACGACCACGCGGAGCCGAGCCACATAGTGCTCCACGAGGATGAAGACACGGAGATGGCGGATGCCATTGATGTTCTGCCGCAAGAGCAAGAGATCGAGGAAGAGATTGAGGAAGTTGTTGCTGTCAAACCGAAGCGCATCACATTCGCCGAAAACATAAAGGACCATAGTTTCAATACTTCCGAGTTTGAAGCTATTCAATATGCCGTCCTGGAAAAGCTGACTGGAAAGCGAAGACCGAAGCTGATTGGACTGGATGAGGAGTTTGCTAAAGTCGCCACATTGATCAACCAGACAATTGTCGCCGGAGAAAGCAACTCCATGCTCCTCATCGGAGCGCGTGGGAGCGGCAAGACCGCGGTCGTGGATCATATACTGCACGACCAAGCGGCAAAGCAGGGGCAGGACTTCCTTGCCGTGAGACTCAGCGGCTTCATACACACAGACGATAAGATCGCCCTGCGTGAAATATGGCGCCAACTGGGCAAAGAGATGGAAGTTGAAGAGGACAGTCTTGCGAAGAATTACGCCGACACTCTTACCACTCTACTGGCTTTACTGTCACACCCTTCCGAGATTGCTGGGCAAGAGACCGACCAAGTCACGAAAAGTGTGATATTCATCCTTGACGAGTTCGACCTCTTCGCCACGCATCCAAGGCAGACACTACTGTACAACCTCTTCGACATTGCGCAGTCTCGAAAGGCCCCAATAGCTGTCCTAGGTCTCACTACGCGCTTTGATGTCGCTGAAAGCTTGGAGAAGAGAGTCAAGAGTCGCTTCAGTCATCGCTACGTCCATCTGTCGCTGGCAAAGAACTTCTCTGTTTTCCAGGAGATGTGCAAAAGCTCACTCATGCTGGAAGCGAAGGATCTGCTCGGCACAGACGAGCATCTCACCCTAGACACCAGCCTGAAACTGTCCAGCAACGGAGACACGACCACCCAGGAAGCGCTGTCCGGCTGGAACACTGCAATGAACCATCTCTTCAGCACCAACGACGCCTTCTCCACCCACCTTCGCAAGCTCTACTACAGCACGAAATCCGTCGTCGCCTTCCAAACCTCGATGCTGATCCACATATCCAGCATCCCGCTCTCGTCCACCGGCGGCACGACCACATCTCTCATCCTACCGCACCTGATCTCGAGTATCCCCAACCTCTCCTCAGCCCTCGGACCAGACTCCAAGTTGGCGCTCCTCCCCTCCCTCTCGGACCTCCAACTCTCCCTCCTCATCGCCGCAGCCCGCTTACCAATCATCCACGACACAGATACCTGCACCTTTGCACTCGCGTACGACGAGTACAAATCCCTGGCGTCTAAAGCACGTATACAGGCCAGCGCAAGCGGTGCTATGGCAAGTGGAACTGGCAGCAGAGTCTGGGGTAAGGACGTCGTGAAGGGGGCTTGGGAGGGGCTGATTGAGTTGGAGCTGGTCATGCCGGCGGCGGAGGGACGGGGGAGTAGGGATGGTGGCATCTGTAGGGTTGATGTTGGGTTGGAGGAGATTGGGATGAGTGGGGTCGAGATGAGTTCGGTGCTTGCTAAGTGGTGTAGGGAGATTTGATGGGATGTGATGTGTGACGAAGAGGTTCTCGCCCAAGAAGTAGGGTATTTTAGAGAAGGGTCGAGATAGAAATATTATTGGCTCTTTGGCTATTTACATCACTTCATATACGCGGGAGTCTCTCAATGCCACAGTCCGGTTCCGAGTTGCCAGTGCTCTAGGAAGACCAGTATGTAGCCCATTTGCTGATACCCTTGACCACATTCACAAAGTTCTTGGCTACGACACGCTCGGTCTGCTCGGATGGGTGCAGCTCGTCGTACCACATGAAGGAGTCTGGGCTGTTCGTGATAGTCGTGCAATCGGCGCCGGTGAGGTTGCAGTGGTGTATGTACTATAGAAGTCAGTCCCATGCAGGTTTTCCAGTGGACATAGAGAGTACTCACTCCAGTGACATTGAGCGGCGCAGTGCCATTCAAATAGCTTGCCGGATGATTATAGATATCCGTCATCAAACCATGCACATCATACACCGCAAAATGGCTACCGGGATACCTCCTATTGATCTCGACCGCAAACGGCGTACGGTACTGATACACGGCATTGACCAGCGTCAGCTGCTCCAGCATGATATACGAGATCTCTGTAACATTGCCGCCCGCAGTCTCGTTCTTGTCCGGCCAATACTGCGTCGCGGCCAACCCGCCTTTGCCAGGGAGCCCGTACTGCGGGTTCAGGTTCAGGGGCGCGATGTTCATGATGACGAAGTACCGGCCCCCGTTGGCGTAGACGCGCGCCAGCTGGTCGTACACGCAGTCGAGGTAGCTCTCGATGGTCGTGCCGGCGACTTGGGAGTCGGTGATGAAGGCGCCGTTGCCGAGGTCGTTCGTGCCGATCCAGATCGCGTAGACGGTCGTGTCGGGATCGTCGTTCATGAACTTGGTGCCGTTCTCGTAGTAGTGGCTGTCGTTGAGGTAGGCCGGCAGCTCGTAGCCGGCGATGTCGGGAAAGGGAGCGTCTATGGCAGCGAAGGGGCGGGGGGTGATCTCGTTGGAGCAGACGGCTCCTGAGACGGCGTAGTTGTAGAGATCTGCACCGGTGTACTGTTTTACGTACTCGGGCCATGGTCGGCCGCCATCTGCTGCGGCGTAGTTCTGGATGAAGTGTCAGTTCAATGTGAGGTAGTCTAGGAAGGAGCGACTGTGGGAAGATGTTGTCCTTGGGAAGGCGCCGTGTTGGGAAAGTGCGGTGCCGGGAAGGTGCGGTCCTAGCATGACGCGGTCTTGTCACTTACCACAGGGTCAACCCAGCCTGTTGGAGGCGCGGAGCCATTGTTGTTGATGAAGTATCCGAGACGAGAGTCATCGGTGTATGAATCACCAAATACGACAAGAGAGGAAAAGTTCTTGAGGTCCCATGGAGAGCCATTGGTGCCTGGACGGAAGGCGTTCGCCCCATTGGCGGCGACAAGGAGAGCGCCCAGGGCGGAAGCTCTTGTGTGGGTACGCATGATGTTTCGACTGAAATGAAGCGGAGAAAAATACGCTACGAGCTCTGAGGGGACTGCACCATAGCCTACCCTTAAGTACCTACATCGGTTCATGTACGCTTGGCCATCCCCTCATCCGTTCCTTGCAGGCGGTGCTTCACCGTGACCGGCACATGACCGGCTCCATCTACCCCATGTCGTCCCATACCTTGACCTCCGCATTGCGGCTCTTACGGCTATTGTACTTAGATGAAAGCGGCTGGAAACGATTTTCGGACATGTATGATGACGATATGGCGGTTATACAGTGTGGAGAAAGTGGACGTCAATAGAATTCAGGCTAATTCGCAGGCCGCAAAGCACAAAGCCGGCCGTTACAATCGAGGTTGTCGACGTAGAAGCATGGTTCGCGTGAAATACGATATAGGAATGACTCTGAGAGTGAGGATAGTGTGAGTGGAAGTGGTTGGCAGTCAGATAAGTGGGTAGTAAGCAGGAGGGCGCTCGGTTCGAACTGCAAGGCACAACGGGCCAACTTGAGCCTCAGCTGCATGCCAAGAAGAATCAGCAGCAGAAGGTGGAGATCCCCCACTTGTACGTCGATGCACTCCATCTCGCACAACTTCGTGTGGGAGTACGAAGGTACGCAAGAGACGATCGTCTTGAGAGGGTGACCATCTTGACCAGCATGCCCCGGATGAAGATCTGCCCCCCCAATATCTGATGTACTACATGTATGTAATTGAGCGACGCAGCTCGGAAAAGTGTGGAGAGTAAGGGTGGCTGCGGTGGACTGGCTTTGAGGGGAAAGCGTTGAACAGGATGAACAGTTGCGGGCGTTGTGGAATCCTTGAATCGAAGCAAACATCAGAAATCCATTTATTGACAGATCCTCTGGTATACAGTGACGATGCGAGCAGCAGATCAAGCGGACCATTTCCGTACCTCACTGCAGTGGCGCTGTTCATCTGTAGCTCTGTACAAATACATGAATGGAACTACCAGGTCTGATACGCTCGGACTTTTCGGGGAGACGGGCGTCGCCGCTGGCATACTGTACACCTGCACAGAGCCGAGCACGCTACGCCACGAGCCGGGAGCCTGGAATCGCGTGCTGTCTGTGCAGCTTCAGCCACAGGAATCGCGCTTTAGCTGACCATCATTGGTCTCTCACGAATCACGATCACATGGCATAGCTTTGACTCGAATAAGTCTCATAGTGCAATATGGGCGGAGCGCTTAACACTGCCGTCGAGAATACATTGCAAAAGGGCTGTGTTCTCCAGGTAAGCTGCGGCTGACTTTTAAGCCCAGTGTCGGCTCGAAGCGTAGATCTCAACGACTCGTTGATCTCCTCGCACGGTAGACATGGCGTGTTAGACTTCGTGAGTTGAGGTCAAGATAAAGATTGCGGTACTCTAAATTCGGACCCAGTCTGTCGGGTCGCCATACGTAAGGTAGTGTTTGAGAGCGGTCCTCACCCCTGGCTTCCTAGTCCTCCATATAGATGGCATGTCTCGGACTTCCCTTTGCCTTCCGTCACTTCCGCTTTTCTTTTGTCTGTAGTCATCGTGCATCTTCTTTGTGTACAATATGCTATTATCAGATATTTCACATTATCAAGTCTTGTGTGATCCAACCGCAGGATGTCAGCCGAGTAAAGGGACGTTCAAGACTTAGCACTGTGGGCACTCTACACGCTTTGGTGCACAGAGAGATTCGCGGACTGCTGAAATTCCAACTCATATTTGGAACTAAGATGCCCAGCACCAGATGTATGTAAGGACTGATGAGACTGATCAAACCCTCGGCAGCACACCCAGCATGAATCAGCAACACACGAGCCCATCTCTATTAGCAAGCATTCGGTCCCCCGTCCACACCTGCCTCATAAACATAGAGACTCCTTTTGGGCGCTGGGGGAAAGCAAACACACATTCATGCAGGGTTTCGGAGCCTTCTCCGGCCGTTACGACAGCGTCCCATCTTTCTGCCGTCTCTTTTTCTCCTGTTCGCCCTGGACAGCAATCCCTCCCACAGCTCAGACGAACCAACCTAGCAGAGTAGCGTCTGGGTCTTTGTTTCTTCCGAGAAGGAGCTGGTCTTGCCTCGTCTATCGCGGCCGCGATATGCATGAGCTGGTACCAAGTCTCGTCGTTGTGAGAACCGGGTCTCGACATAATATGCGCGGTGATGGCATTCGGTCCTCCGAGTTGGGGTTATGGCCTGCCAGTGGGACAATGAGGCTTCGAAAGCATGTGAACTGAGGAATGAGCATCTGATGTGCCTTTAGGCCGTCGCTGATGAGTCTCTCATCCCTTTCACTGACAGGAGGAACTGGTATCTTCGTAGTCGGTCGGCTTCCATTCATGGTATCATGATGTTCGAGCCGCTTAACGACGGCTTTGACGCCTTTTCCCGACGGCAACACACCTTGGCGCGATTCAGCACAGTGCCTCCAAGTTGGGAAGGAACGACTCACAGTGGAATGTAGAATTTGAACGCCGGATTGCGCATCTCTGTCAGCACGCCCTGGATCAGAAGGTCGAATTGTTGGACTGTCATGCCAAAAACTCGACAGCACGCCCAGACTCCCGTGGATCGTAGGGTTTTCTCGACTTGCGCAAGGGTTAAGTATTGTGAGCCTGTATTAACATTCCGTCAGCATTGGCACAAAGATACAGACTTTGAGGACGACATTGCAACACGTACCAGCTAACCATGGTCCGATGGGAAGTCTGTGCCTCTGGTACTGGACATCCACCAAGCCAGCAGACGTCATTAGTTGCTGCAGCCTGTTCCCGACTGTGTGGTCTCTGTTTAGCCTCTGCATGGCTTGAGTGTAATATGCAATCCACCGTTCGAGCAGTGGAGCCTCCTCCCTTCTTCCACTATCGGACTGGATATTAAGGTTGAGTTCGACCATCTGAAGCCAACCATCCCTGTAAAGTCGACCACTGAGCTCTGCGACATATGACAACCACCGACCGCTGTCGATGCCCTCCGCGAGGAACCTCGAGTTGATCAGGTTGTACCTGTCTCGGCTAAGCTCATTCCCATCGCTTCGGAGTGGGACGTTTAGGTTCCATCTCTTCTTGGAGAACGTGTTTCCGTTGTCGTCCGACCGCTCCGTGAAGAAGGACGCTACGGCAGTGACCTGCGCGACATGGGGTTAGCTACATATTGGGTATCGTCCAGACTCCTACCATTCTGGCGATGGTAGCGCGTGTATGCTGGATGTAGGCACAATGGGTGATTCACGGGGCAGGTGGGAAGCTCACCTCGGCATCTTCATACTCGTCTGCGACTTGGTCGGCCCAGGAACAATTACCAGGCCCGCAGTCCAGGACATATTCTAGTTCGTCCTGATCGGGAAGGACCAGCCTTCCGTCGAACCAAGCGCTGAGAGCGTCGTTCAGCTCGTCTTGTCTTGTGTCCTCAAGCTTCAGACACGAGTGTCAGCGAATGATACCATCGCTTATGCCGTTCGAAACGCACGCAGGGCTTAACGTCCACCGGTAAACTTCAAGTAGGATGGACACTCCAGGCATTTTGGGAGGAAAGGGATACACATACATCATCGACCGGGATACAATATGCTCCACGCTCCACAGCATCTTTGTGGAACTCTCTGCCGAACAGTAGCACCGTCTCCTCGGTCTGCGCACCGGAAGCCATTCAACCCCAGGTGGAAACACACCGAAAAGGATTCCTAGCACAGATGTTCCGAAGTCCAGAATTTGAATAACCGGTCAAAGTCCTTGTGGAAGATACAGAAGGATTTGATTTTGATAGATGAGCCCGCGGAAGGCGCCACCGCGTACTTGGTACTCGCAGCGACTCCGGGAGTGAGTGGCTGTCAGTTATTGGGCCAATAACTAGGAAGACAGCGCAAGGGCCCGTCTGGGTGATTAAAAGCAGTTAGAGGCCCACACTCGGGCTTTCGTGGCAGGGACACTGAACTATGCTAAAACAGTCGTTCTGTGGAGAAGTCGCGCCATTGGTTGCTTTAAGGCGATGGTGACGATGTCCTGGCTAATCTCATACCATCGGATATCCTCCAATGATGGCTTCACTTTTGTCCTCATCGGGCTAGGTTATCTTATATGTCCTGGGCTCAGTCAGCGCAGTCGGCATTTGTTCCACAAAGCAGAAAGGCATGGCGAACACGGCGGGTTTGCCCTGACGCTGGCTGATCGCACACGTCCTTTCCGGCCCTCCTGAACGCTCTTGAGATAGAGTACATGCTGCCCCAGGCGTGTGCTCACGGACCAACGGCTACCTTAGTGTCGCTGACCAGCGCACTAATTGCCTAAGACGACGATATTCCACCCTAGAAGCATTCTAGCACTGCTAAGAGACAGCTATGGCACTAGCTGCACGTGGTCGAACGCGGTTGCAGAGTGATCAGCATGTGACAGGGCGAGCACTCATGCTCGAGCAGTAATCTGCGTGGCTGCCGCGTCATGCGCCTCTCGTAGCACAAACACCAAGCATACGGTATTTTCTTCACTAGCAATTCACTCTTTACCAACCCCTCGGGTCTCTTATACGGACATCAAAACGCGGCAAATCGAAAAAAAGACCCTGGAAAATTGTTCGAAGGCCGGCATGGAGGACTGGTACTCATGCCGTTGTGCCGCGGTACCGTAGGAAACTTGGAGTCCCTTACCAGCAGCAGAGATCAGAAGCTGTGCCGAAGAACCAGCCACGGCGCATTTAGAAGCTCCATTACTACCCAATTTATCCACCCGGAGCTAGCTCCTATTGGAAATCTGTACAGCTCACTGCAGGGCTTAGAGTGCATTACTCAGCAATTCATCCTGCCAGCAGACCCCTAGGACGACCGAATTCGGCCCCAAAACAAAAACAGGCTTCTCGGTTGTATACTTCTAGTGGTCGTGCCGCGGGCGACAGCTATTAAGATTGGACTAAACGATGTTGGTGTAGCAAATCGCTATTTTCGACCCGATGATGGCTTTCCGTGCAGGCCCAGGAACGTGGCCTCGGTATGGGACTCCCAAGTAGCTTTTTGCCAAGGGACTTCCCTGCAGGGCTAAGCATTGTAGTTGATGAGGTGGCATATGGGCCGGTGGGACATGGTGGGACAGTGGTACAGAGTTGGAACTTTGCCCTACCTAGGTTGCGGGATCTACCGCCTGCAGCTCGCAGCGAGCCGCTTCCCGTACCGCCTTTGTCTCAAATCTCGACAGCCACGTCGAGAGAAAGGTAAACAGCTTCTAATATTGGAAAGAATAGGATCACGTCGGGCGTTGATTTCTACGCACGCGCGGTCCGGGCATTGCCAATTTGCGGGATCAAAGTTCAAGGTTGACGCCAGCACCGTCCGAACACAGAGCTACGGCGATCGACAACATGATCCCTTCGCGCGATGGATCCAAGCGCGCCCCCATCGCGTGTCATCGCCTGAAACCGATCTGTGGCTGGCTATCTTGCAATGCTCTCGTCTCGACGCCATATTCCATCATTGGCCGGGCAAAAAATCAACACTTGAGCACATAAAGAGGAATGACCGAACTGACGCCGCATAACATTTCCTGCCTGATTATAACCGGCTGCACATCTTCATCCGGACCACTGTCATCTAAGGTGTTGTGGATGTGGCTGAAGGCCAGCCGAGGCCAAAGCATTACGCCGTCGAACATGTTGAAACCCATCCTAGCTTAGTGTGTGTGCAGCCTTATGTTTGTGTACATAGGCGTGCCATGCCGGTCGTATTGCTGTTGTCGCGCAGAATGACAGACCCTGGCAAAATCACTCCAAGGCCATCTTCGGTTACGAGCGATCCCGCTTCTGGCACGGCGGGACCGGGGAGCGGTAAGAAACCTGCTACTACATACTGTCTCCCACTTGACGATGATTTGGTATACGACAACCCGAGGCTGAGGAAGCGAGGGAACATCCTCCACAGAATGCGCAAGTGGCTTTCTAGAATATGGTTCACAGCGGGCTTGCCTCCCGAGCCGAACCATGGTTGAGCGAAACGTATAACTTTTCTGGGCCTGTGCAGACGCAAATACGGGCGACAGCAAACTCATCTCGCTTTTTTCCTTTGAAACGTTAGCAGCCGTTCATGCTTTGCATGCCACAACGAGCAACTGCGGAACCTCATTATTGCGCCGCCTGTGGGGCTAGTAGTCTTTGAAGGCACGTCGCTTCCGGTTGCGAGAAGCCACTGCGGCGCCTTGGAAACAGCTTGTGCAAGCAGCCAGAGTCAGCCTATCAGATTTACCCCGGCGCGGCATCAAATCAGCAATCTTCTTGTGCTACCTGAGGTGAGACATTGGGAAACTGCTCCCATCTTGGACTGCTGTTCGAAGGAGGTCGCTGCTACGTCGCGAATTGCGAAATGACGCAGTAGAGACACTTGCCGATGCAAGCACATTCTACGCTCTGACACGGCTAGGACCACATTGCATCCTGTACCCAGGCGGTGAATCTTGAATGGATCTTTCAGATCGTATATGCAGGCTTGTATGTGCGATGGCTTTGCCAATTGGTTCTGTTGTTTGCCTAGTGCAACTTAGAATCAGCAGCCAACCTCGGATCGCCTCTTGCAAGAACTCCCGAACTCATCAGAAAAGTCGCACAGATCGATGCGTCTCTGCCTGAGGCGCCAAGAACCTTTTCGTCTCGTGTATGTCACGTCCAAGCCAGCTCCAAGCCAGTGAAGTTCTCGTGGCAGGCTAGTCAGGTTCCGGCAAGGCGCCTGAAGCCCTTGATGGAGTCTCGGGAACCAACCACTCCCAAGACCATGATCCCTGTCGCGGGAAGCTGTAGCCCGAACCTTACAACATCAAAGCCATCCGGCCGATTTGTCGGGTTGATGTCTCGCAAAGTGATTGATGACCCATCTGACAGGGGCTAACTTACTCCCTGCCGATGTTATTCCTGAATTGCGCAGGTACCTGAGCGGAGTACTTGTACCTATGTACCTTTTCTCCTTGCGAAAGATCCTCTGCTATCATCTGGCATCCTGATTTCGTATTTCAAGTCACTATAGTGGCTGTATCCGGCATTGGGACTCGTTATTCTCATGCCTGATTGTTGATTCGTACATTTATACACAAATTGAACGCATCGTAGCAAGAACTGCCATGGTCAACAATGGCTGCGGCCCATGCTGCTTCTTAGGGTTCCCGTGAGCGGGACGACCATCTCGATAGCGCCATGGCCTCTGTGAGTCGTCAAGCGTCTTTGGAGCCATCAATTTTTCTCCGCTGCTTCGTGGTCTATCAACCGAACACCTCGGCTGACATAAATGTCTCGTCATCTAGCCGCCGAGCAGTGAAATGTGGATGCCGGACACGCCTCGAAGGCACCTTCCATCGTCATGCTTACCCTGCGTTCGACACCTCCTTAAGTGAGATGGTCCGATGATCTTGTCCGGTCACAGCGACGTAAAAGAACACATCTGAATCGTGCCCATGTCGACATGCTACGCTATACACACGTTACGATTACTGGTCGACAACAGACCTTCGACCATCCCATTAAGCTAAACGCGGTCAGGGCCAGCCGCGCTTACACTCGAACGAACCTTTCAGATCTACTCTTCTTCTTCCTGCTCCCTTTCGCCGGGGCGTCTTGCCATCAATCTTTATACCTCCAGGACCTCTTTCCCTAGTGCCAGGGAAGTCAACATGAGACACTGGACAGTTGCGCTGTGACCTGAAGAATACGCTGCATCTGGTCCGTCATTAGAGGCCCGATGTCACTCAAGTCTAAACGACAACAATGTAACTCGAGGTCGTCAGGAACTATTAGACTGCGACTGCTCTCCCAACAAGAGAAGCATACTTCTGCTATGGACGACACGCAGTCCCTTTGCGTCTTGATACCGAACCGCTGATGCATTCACCTACTGGCACACTTCGATCATGTGGTTCACCCTCGGCAAGTTTCCAGCATCCACTGCTAATGGACTTAGTCTACTAGACATGTGCAATCGTCTGGTAAAACAGAGCGAGTTGCTGCGACACAACATTGTTCGACGACTCCTTCTCCGCACCTATCCGATACCCTCGTTTCGAAGATTACGCCCCTCGAAGCTGCCGAGGTTTTACTTTGCCGACAGACTCGACAAGTCAAGATCGAGACATAACGCGAAAGACCATACACAATATTAAGCGGGTTGCATATGGACCCGCCAAACTGTATGTGGCAGAAATAGACGACCTTCGGAGATTATCACACACAGAAGTTCGTTCCTATGTCTGTACGTCCGATGCATGCAACGATGAGGGGTCGCGCGGTGCTGGTACTCCTGGTCATGCAGAGTCAGTTAACTGCAGCACACTCATGCTCACACGGACTACTGTTCAAGAGATCGTCAAGAGCAAGAACACGGTAGTACACCTTCTCATCAGTTCTTTCTGTCGATCTCTACAATTGCTCTCTCTCTTCCGCACAGCGATTTCGTGATTTGTCGACTCAATCGGGTGGGCGGTGCAGCATGGCCGCGAGGCATTTCGAGAAAGTTGGCTATCATGGTCGGCATGGCCTAGACTGAGGGCCACCAAATTTGGTATCCAATTAGTGTCACTAACTCGGGAATGCGAAGATTATGTTTTAGCTGGCACGTCTGTTTACACGCAGGCATACAGCCTGAATACCACGAATTCCAGACGAGGAGGCGATCCGCGAGGCTGCCTTAGCCTGCATTATACATATGTATCCATGACTCATAGCATCGATCGCTATGCGAAGCTGTTTCAAGTTTTGGGCGGGATAGAGTTCAAGAGAGGAGGTACACCACAATGGCACGTTAGCGACGGACGAAGGGAAAGAGCAGGTTACGTGAAACCACATAAACCCACACTGTATGAGACGGGTGCTCGTGCTGGGCATTATCACAATATCACACTCTTGGGCACACATCGGCACGGAGTGCACTCCGTCTTACGACAGGGGCCGCCCGTAACTCAAGTCTGAGGGACTCAAAATAACCAGACATATTCGTAGTACCGGGTCGAGGACATCGAGTCATAGCTGATGGTCAAGAAGTATTCATCGATACCCTACACGTACCTGAGCTCGGTGAACGGATCATGCTTTCTCGTCTTCTTCGATGGGTATGTCGCAAGGCCTAGACGCTTCCACGCCCGGCGAGACGGCACCATTGCAACCTCCCATGCCCTGATCGAATGTGTGGATCTACAGTACGAGAGCTGTCCTGCGCTATTAATCGCCAATTGGATACCCACATGTTCAGTAAATACCCCGCCGATATGCAAGTCGTGTATAGACTTCACCGGGTGAAACTGCCTGTTCGCAGCTAGATAGCTTGTATGCAGGTGACCTACTAAGGCCATTCCAGCCCGTCGCTGGCCTACGGCACGGTAGGGCCGCGGCCTGCGGCACACAATCATGTCAGAAGGTGGCACAGGGTACGAACCCGTCATGACTACCTTAGCATGTCCACCGGATTAATCTACAATTGTGTCGGCCAAATGTCTTAGGAAGCCCGGTGGGGAAATGTCTAATTTAGTCCCTCGAACCGACTTTCCGTTGTAGCGTTGAATACATTGGCATGCTTGCAATGGGAGTCACAACATTTCCAGACACACTCCAAAAAAGCATTCGCACATTGAATACCAAGTTCCAGTAGTTGACATTGCAATAAGCGCCAAACCCAGATACCATCGCTAAATCGCAGCAAACAAAGACTCAAACCCTTGACTGTCAAGCCTCTCCATTGACCTCCACATCCTTGCTCTTCTTCTTTTTCTTCTTCTCGCCCTCTTCCTCTCCATCCTTCCTCTTCCTTTTCTTCTCCTTCTTGTCCCCCGGTTCCGCCGGCGCCACAAATTCCTGCTCCCTCTCCTTCCTCTTGCCCTCCATCTTCTCCCTCATAGCCTCCTCCCTCTTCTCGCGCTCCTGCCTCTCCTTCGCCTGCTTGCCCAAGAAGTATTCTCCACTCTCGATCTGCAGATCGACCTTGCTCTTCTCCTGTGCCGGCGGGAACGGCGTGTACACCTTCTTCGCCTTGTCCGTGACCTTGAACGGCACGCGTCTGCGACTGAGGTTGCGCTTCTTGAAGTGCGGCAGGAAACGGTCCCAGTTCTCGTTCGCAAGCTCAGGATCCTTCGCCAGCTCGCGCTTGATCATGAGTTCCTTGACGTGGTAGATTGGGTGGATGTTCGCCATGCAGTCTTCGACCACTCGTCGGACTTCCTTCAGGCCCTTGTACGGTCCCATGCAGCTGACTGTGTTTCCTTGCACCAGGATGTAGCATCCAGTGAGCAGCTCCAGCGCCTTTAGCGTCGAGCCGTTCGGTCCCAATATCCTTTGCCGCCTCTTCACAAACCGCTCTTTGTTCCTAATCATTCCTCGAATTTTGATCACGTCGCATGCCACCTCGTCCTCCAAAATCTTGATTGCTTGTGGTGCCGGCACGCTACGCGCCAGTAGCTTGATAAGGTCACGAGCATTCAAAATGCTCGCTGGATCGTAGGTTTTCCGGGTGGTCTTGACGGTCATGGAACCCTCGACCAAGTCTAGGGTGCAGGCGACGCCCAATTTCTCCAGCGAGCGGGTAATGAGCGGCCATGATGCTTTGAGGTATGTTTCGCGATATTTGGGGAAGAGGACTGAGAAGGACGACTCTTCGCTGAAAGTGCCTCCAGCGTTGTCTTCGGGCTTGAAAGGCTCGATCTACAATTTCAGATTAGCTAGGATTCGTGGTCCCTCGGAAGATTTCGAACATACCTTCCACTTGTCAATATCATCAGTATCCCAAGGCTTATCCTTCTTGTATGTGGAAGGCATGTTGGCGGTTGTAAGTGGTTTGCGACAGAAATCACTCTTGCGGCGAGAGAAAGAACATGAAGGCTTTCCCTCTTCCATCGCGTAAAGTTTCCGTTGCCAAGACTTGCGGAGAGCTTCACCAGGCACCCCCGAAGCTCGCCGCAACTGCTCCACCTGCTCCAGAGAACACAAGTACAGCTGACGCCTACAAGCAATTGGGCATTCCTGGGCTCGACATGGCTGCTGTTAGTCGGCCTCGAGTGTATCTCGATGTCAATCATGGCACGGAGCCATTAGGCAGACTCGTGATCGAGCTGTTCCCGGACAAGACACCCAAGACTTGCGAGAAGTAATGCACTTCCACACTGCCGCGCATCTACTCGTACTAACAAACATGCAGCTTTCGCGCATTATGCACCGGCGCTCACGAAGATCTAACTTACGCGCTCGCACCGTTTCACCGAGTCATTGACGAATTCATGGTACAAGGCGGAGACATCACGAAAGGAGACGGCACGGGCGGAGACTCGATATACGGCGGAGAGTTCGAAGACGAGAATCTAGACTGGAGAGAGATTGATGCGCCAGGTCTAGTATGCATGGCGAATCGCGGCAAGGGGACGAATAGCAGTCAGTACGCGCCCTCAGAGACCATCTCATTACCCGTCTGTTTCTCCGTGGAGTCTTGCGAGCTGATGCGGCGAATAGGTTCTTCATCACTTTGGAGCCGACACCTCACTTGAATGGGAAGCACACAGTCTTCGGCCACGTTATCTCGGGGCAGGAAACACTTGGGCGTATGGCCAAAGTCGACGTCGACAAGAACGATCGCCCACTGGAACCCGTCCTAATCGCAAGATGCGGCGAGCTAGAACGTCGCAAGAAGCCTGACGAGCGCTCGACCGTCGAGCAGACATCAGATCCGAGGGACAGAGGCCGCAAAGACCGCAGACACGCTTCATCGACCTCACGATCCCCTTCGCGCTCGCCACCACGACGAGTTAAGCCAGCCGTACGCAGACAGAGCGACAACTTCGTCGACGAGAACCTGCGCGGGCGTCCCCGGAGAAGGTCGAAATCAGGCTCTCGGGATCAGTCTAATTCGCAGGCCATGGATACAGCGTCGCCAAGTCGCAGTCCACCGCACAAGCACAAGCGCAAGCGGAGCCCGAGTCCTTCTCGCGGACATGGCGACGACGATAAGAGGGAGCATAGTCCTAACTATCGCCGACGGAGGAGGAGCTTGCCGAATCAGTACCGTGACGACGGATATGGGCGGAATCGTGACTCGGATAGAGATAGGAGAGATGAGAGGACGGGTTATAATGATCGGAGAGGCGATAAGCGCGGAGAGAAGGATGATCGGTATCGCGGAGGAAGGGATTCCTACCGACCACCGAGAGATGGTAGGCTTGAGAGTGGGCGACTGGGTGGAGACGCTTGGGGTGGGGGAGGTGGGGATGAGAGTGGTATCAAGTTTAAAGGGAGGGGAAGCATGAAGTATCGAGAGCCGGATAGGAAGTGGTGAGATCGAGGGGGAGTGAGGTACATGACTGCTCGGAATGTCGCTCCGCTCTAATGGCAGGCTCCATACAGGGCAGTAACTCGACTGTGTATCAAATACAATCCAAACAAGGAGGTCTTGTATGCGACCCTCTCTCATCAATTTTTGCGACTAGCGAACTAAACCTGTCAGTGCGAAGCAGTCCAAGTGAAAATAGGCCTAACACCACAGCGAGACTATCAAGTCATTGTATCATGTCCTGCCTGCTATAGACCGATATCGCCGTGGCTGCATAACGCCTGTATCCAGTTTTCAATCCCCAACGTGCTTTCGCAGGTGAGCCGTCCTGTACATCTTCACTTCAGCCGAGGGAGGTACCTATGACAGGTTTAGCATAATATTCTCCGTATGCAAAGAACACTACACTATGTCGCTACAGGAAACATGCGTATATACCTATGTTTCCCAACCTCCAAAACCTCGACCTCATCTCCCACGCTCACTTGCTCGGCTACATCAGGGTCTTTCAGCAGCGGTACCATCTGCATACCCAGGCAAGCCATCTTCGCGGCGCCAGGGTCGATGTCACGCTCGCGCCTTAGTGTACGGTCGGGCTCGTGCTTGTCTCGGACGCCGGACACGGGATCGACGTTGGGGAGTGTGCAACGGACGGTACGGCATGATACGTCGTACAGAGACGCGCCGATGCGGATTTTCTTCCAGTGGTCTTCGGCGAAGGCGGGAGCGCCGGTGACTGTGGGATTTTAGCATTGGCGCTGAAGGGAGGCGCCTTGAGAGGCTGGGGCGCAGCTTACTGTAGATGTTTGCGCGAAAGCGGCGAGCATCGAGGTATGGGAAGGTGTTTTCAGGTAACATCTTATGTGATGCGTGTACGGATGCTAGATTGATGAGGTGCAGCGGGTACTAGGGGGAGGGTGTCAGCACCAGGCTGGCAGATCATGTCGTGAGGGCATAGACTTACGGCGTCAGCAAAACTAACGATCGGCTGGTACCCAGCATCCTGTGCAGTCGGTGCGTTGCGATGGATTTCCCGATGCCTTATAGGATCTGCTCTGAAGATCCCAAGCGGCCGCTCGACGTTAATGAAATGCTGAAGCTGAGCGAGCGTTTCTGGAGGGATCTCTGAGGTCATGTTGATGGACTCGGGGAAGTCCTTCCAGATCCTCGTAACTTCTCGAGTATATCCCTTTTCCTTCATGCGTTCCTCTGTAGGTAATAGTGGTATCCTGAACGTAGTCATGGGCTTGGCGGGCAGAGTCCGGGTACGCATCTTGGCTGCAAAGATTGACCAGGCATTGATAAGGCCCTCCATGCTTGTGAAACTCCACACGAGCGGAGAAGGGAACCTGACAACCATACAGCCACCATTCTTGACCCATTCGCCGTCAGGGGTGTACGAAGAAACAGATTCGTCCGGAAGCCAGATCTCTGTCACTACTTGGCTCATGAGTGCTTTAGACCGTTGAGTAAGGAATTCCCACTGCTGATCTTTGCTTGATAGGAACGCAAGCATGAATAGTCGATCGAATCGAGGGCCGGTCCTAATCACATCAGAGACAGACAGCTCCAGAGGCGCGCAGGATTTGATAGGATGTATATTCAGAGCTTTGACCAGGATTGGGCTATCGGACGTGTCGCCTTCATCCATACTGTACTTGGACAAATGCTGGTCGTCGAGGTTACTCCGGTTGTAAATGCCAATTCGACGGCAGCCCGGTACCACGTCCTTCTCTTCATCCTCTTGATGGAGCTTCGAGCTGAGGAGGTAAAGAAGTCCACCGAAAAGCGCGTAGAGAGTGACGAAATAGACAGTGACCCCCGAGCTTGCCAGGCGAACGAGACCAGAAAGAATAGACATGAGCATGTTTGACGAGTAGTTGGCAGTGTCAGCTCGGTCAAGGAGGAGTAAGAGCCATGTCCCGACTCAGGCGTCCCAGATGCGGAACATGGTGTTAATTGAAATAGAATGCTCCTACATGAGTGTTGGTAAGTGCCAGCGATACGGCTACAGCACTACTTACGATCTACATGTATTAAGCACAATTCCTTGACTGCAGGAGCGATGGCGGGCAGTGAATGCAGCTTCGTCCTTGCCGTCCCGCCGGCTGCTTTTCGGCTTCGACGCGCTTTGGATCCTAGTCGCGTCGTCCATGTCACTGCATATCATGTTGAGGACTTGAAGGACTTGTTTATGTTCGCAGATGCGAATGTGTTGAGACCATCGCGATGATGCATAGCACCAGCATCGTGGATGTAGAGTGTATCAATGGGTCTGGCCAGAGATATGGAAAACTTGCCTTCCTCGGGCAGCGCCAAGCTTCCTTCCTCATCCCGTAAGATCAACTACACTGCGTCCATTCTCCTATTAGTCTACTTGTGACTGACCCAAGAAGACCGTCTACCGACTGTCTCGGCTTCTGATGCGTTGCAGAGCTTGCAGGCTAAGGGCCCTCGAGCTGTTTCAACCGGTCTTGCCACGCTTGATGCAGCCTTGAGCGGGCACACCATCGGAGCGTCGAAGAAGAATGGAGGTCTTGAGTTTGGAAAGGTCACCGAATTATGGGGTCCGCCTGGATCCGGCAAGACTGCGTTTGCGTATGACAAGTCAATAGGTGTTTGGGTCGGCCTATGGCTAATCTGTTCTGTTACAGGGCGCAGACTGCCGCTACCGCTCTCCAGGAGGATAATGCTGTAGTCTGGATAGGTAGGCCTTTGATTGCAACCTGGACCAGGATAGACAGGCACTGACAAGAGCGCTAGATTGCTTTTCGCCGGTCGCTTCATCGCGCATACGCGACGCAATCCTAGCAGCAGCAGAGGGTCAACCGTGTCCGCAAGACGGAGACTCCTTGCGAAACCTTCACCATTACACCGCTCCAACAGTAGCCCATCTACTATCACTTGTGGTGCATCCACCAGGCAAATTTCCACCCAAGCAGACTACGCTGCTTGTCATCGACGGGCTCAGCACCATCTTCGATATAGCTTACCCTCGCCATCAGACTGCTTATGGCAGTAAGACTGAGGCAGGAAAGTTCGCCGCTGGGCGCCGTTACGGCATCCTCGGATCTTGCATGGCTGGGCTGAAGAAGATGGCAGCTGTGAACGACCTTGCCGTCCTAGTCATCACTGGTTGCGCGACGCGCGTTCGGATGGGAACCGGACTGGGCGCGTCACTTGTCCCTGGAGTCGGTGGTGCAGAGTGGGAAAGCGGTGTCAGCAATCGCCTGGTCCTGTTCAGAGATTATACTGTCAGGAAGGATAAGGTGACGCTGGATGGGTCCTCTCGGTACATCGGCATACAGAAAGCCAATGGAGTGACATTTGGCGAAGAAGCCGAACCTGGAAGAATATTGGCATTTGAGATTGAAGTCGTAAGATGATCATTTCACCGTCACCGTGTTGCGAGCTACGCTAACGACGTCGAAGGCACGTTTGAAGGCCTTGTCTCACCAGGCATCGAGTCCCGAAGGTCCAACGCTGGCACCAGCTGTCACTTCGCCAGTCAAAGGGCGCAAGAGAGCCCATGATGAAGTCGCCGACTCAGATGAGGAATATGGCAGTGAGTACGGGTGGGTTGAAGGCGACGAGGTCGCAGCAGAAGGCTTCATTGACGAGGCAGTCCTCACCGAGGATGTTCTGGCGAGCAATGCGGCTACCGAAAATGGATGAGGGGCAACACGACTCGATGAAGCAGTCGCAATAGACCCTCATTGTTCAACAAACACTCGAAAGGTCTTTAGCGAGCCACTACAGCAGCGATCAGTAACATCGCTTGCAAGATGCATTTCATGCCATTGCACTTCAAGCCCAAGATCGGAACCAAAGGCGCGTCATGCAAGCAGTGTGGTTCGCACCCTGGTATGGCAATACCACACGAAGCGCCAAAGATATACATGTACTATACTACAGTACCGTGACAATTCCCATCGCAGGGAGTGGAGACACCAGGGAATCCGGGGGCTGAAATCCGGGGGCGTGCGAACATGCATCTCTCATCCACAACACCTTTCTGCTGTTTGTGGAGGCTTCATGTCTTCTGGATATTTGCGAACAGCGTACTGCTCGAGGTAGCAGATGGGTAGAGCACTCAATGGAATACCAGACTGTAGGCCCCGAAAGCGGAAGGCGCCGACAAGCGCGTCTTTACCTACTTGTAGAAAATTTACAACAGCAAGGATAGAAGTATCGTATCTTACAATGGTCACTCGATTCAGCTAGAGAGCATCTTCTACCAACTTCGATGTTGCTCTCGGCTCTGACTCAGAGTCACAGCTGATACCGAGCGATCTCCGTCACCCAAAGAGGAAATTCTACGAGATTCCACATATTGTCAAGTATATCCAATAAACATCGCAATAACAAGAGTATAATGATTACATGCAGTTTACTGCTGCTCATTCAGGTATGCTTGGGCTTCCTCTCCGCAGAGATAACACGTGGGATTGCTTGATACTCCGCATTGGGTTCACGAATCTACCCCAGTCTCATGAATACTTCTGGAAAACAGCAGCGAGCTCGCTAGAAACCCGAAAACAGGGCTAGATTGTAATAGTAAGCATCATTGGAGTAAGAAAAAGTTTTTTCACGTGTAGCAAACGGCGACGACCAGGAACGAGGACTGTGCGGGACATCCGATCTGTTGCAAAAATGTCATATGGATTATGGAGTTGACTCGGCATGAAGATCTTGCTGCAGGAACGATCTCGGGCCGGGAATAGCAGGCCAAGGCAGCGAAAACGCGTCTTTCCAAATATACAAGAATATCAACCTTCATGTCCGGGGATTGGCCGTACTAAAAGAAATCTCTTCTATCTGTTTCGAATTTTATGTGTCTTGAGAGTGTTGGGACGCCGGGTCTGTCTCGGACTTCTCCCTTGGGAAAGATTGTCCCTTCTTATCTGAGGCATCCCCAACCTCCCTTTACGGACGAAAACGAAAAGCATGTGAAAATTATGGGGATAGACGACGTCGCCATGTCCGCCCGCAGCCAAGGACGTTTGTGAAAAGCCCGCAAAGTCGCCGTGCCGCTCTCGCGTGGCGCCCGATTTCGCTTATCTGATTTTTGTCATCCTTTGCATGTTTGCCTGTGCTCGGAGTCTGCTGATTCATCCCATCGACGGCAACGATGCTGAATTATACGATTACCAAATTGTAAGGTTTACCGACGGATATGGAGGAGGTCAGAAGATAGCAACTTTGATCTGCGCAGGCGGGCGGTCTGGAGCACCCACATCAAGAGATGAGAAATTGCACGTGGGCTCGAGGGCGCAAGCCTTGTACCTGATACTTGCGCTGTCTCCACACATGGGTGGGTTCGAGTGTAACCGGTACGGGTCCAGGCTGGCTCCACCCCCACGGAACAAGACGGAACGTTGTTGGCACCTGGGTTGGTGTGCGCTGATACGCTGGGCCGTATGCAGAGGCTGAGGTCAGCTGCCAGGTATCCTCTACCTTGTGCATTCAGAATAGGCAAGTTAACTTAGAAGAGTTGCTGAGATGATGAGGCGACAACAGAGGTAGATTAGCCTATCGCCGCCCCGTCTTTGCTGACTCGCACCCGCAATCTTCTAGAATCCTGGGGCCGGAGGAACTTCCACAATCGCTCCCCCAGATCAGCCTCCAACCCTCGCTTGGCTTCCAAGAACGGAACATCAAAGACCGAGGGCCAGCTAACAAGGCATATCCCCATGGAGAGACGGGTGCGGAGAAGGCAGCTTCAGGTGTCATCCTCATCATCTATCACGACACAACAGTGATGGAGAATCTAGACTCCCGAATCGTTGATGGCGTCGTGCTATTACTCCACATATCCGACATAAGCAAGTATCCGCAGTGTATCACAATGCTCGCTTGCATCCACTCAGCCGAAGCCATGGCGATCCAACACTCCCGTCCGCCAAAGACCATGACTGTTCGGCAGATGTGAAACTGGATGGACTGATTGTCCTGATCCTGCCGTGAGCGTCGTAAGCCCTGAAGCAATTCAGCCTATGGGTGATGGATGAATACGACCAGCGTTTGGAAGATCGTTGCCCCGGATTGTGCTGTGCCACTACCCCTGCCTCAGATCAGAACACCCCCACGCCGGGAAGAGAGGGTAACACAAGCCACCGGGGTAATGGTGCAGCCATCTCTGCGTGCACCAGGCCCGTTGCATCTACTGGCAGCGTAGTATCTAATGGTGCGCTTCTGCAAGAAGCAGTAGGAATATAGAGCCAGCCTGGCAGCGCTACAGAGGGCGGTCTACCAGAACAGGAAATTAGTAGCGACTCTTATATGATCCCGGCGGGTCAAAATGCGGCTCCTGGCATGTGACAGAGAGGCGCAAGGCACGCAAGACGAGTCACTGGTGGCATCAGCAAATTGGGCGATGATGGGCAGGAGGATGGCCACCTTACTAGGTAGGTCCCACAGCATCGCCTGGAGACAGCCAATAGAGGCAATAACCCCTGGCTTTGTTGAGTCGTTGGCTGAGCTCGCAAGCCTGCAGCGCACATGCGGTGTTGCACCGCTCCTTGTTCCCCAGACCGGGCGACAAACATTTAGAATAAGTACGGAGCAAGTCAACCCCACACTGCAAACAACTTTGTGTTCTTCCCCAGATCTACGAGATACTTCCAGTAGTACCTTTGTACCATTTCACATCGTCCATGTACACTTGTGGTGGCAGCAGTGCAGCACATGAAAAGCGCCCACTCTTCACTTTCGGCCAGCCAATTTCCGAAGTCCTTATCTCGGAGCCTGGCCACCACTCGACACGGCCCCGTGCTCTGCTGCTCTGCTGCACTCGCCTGAGCCAACGATAAGGATACGCGCGTGGTCACATCATCATTCCGTCGGAGGCAGTTACCCTCGACACCCTTCCATCTGTGGAGTGCGACGAGCGTACCGTACAAAAGGCGGCGGAATCCTCAACGCCGGAGTTTTTTGGCCGTGTCTCGCTATCGCTTGTTATCACACGATACGTGTATTGCCCACCACAGCGCAAACCTCGAGTTTCATTCACTACTGCCGAGCCCGAGGGATAGAACAGTTATCTATAACGCACCGTGCCTCAGATTTCAGCGGTCTGGACCCAGTGTCAGCCCATCACTACTATTACACTCATCCAGGCGTTCCAGAAGAAGTCAGCATTAGGACCAGGTTGCCCGATATCTAATTAATCCGGCCACCAGCGTTGTATCGGCTTGGCCATCTCCACAGTCCGCCCCACTGCAGCAAGGGAACACCGACCACCCACACGCTGCACAGCCAGCCCGCCGAGTCTAACACACAGCCCTACACGCAACTGCGTAGCTCCGCAATCCGTATCCTTTGTGCGCGCCTCCCGACATACTGCAGAATCCACGTCGAAAAGGACGTGGCTCATCCCGGAGTCGGCTCCCGCGTACCTCTGGCTCGTACTCCGAATTATTATCTCATTGTTCTCTCGAAGTCACCGAGTACCCTGCCGGCACAGCTTACCGGTCGATCCCTCCGCAACATCGAAGCGGCGGCCCCAGATCACTGCACTGCGAGCGCTGTGTTCGCGGCAGCCGAAGTCGCGCCCTGTTGCAGCCATAGGACCGAGGAGAGGCCTTGCAGCTTGGCCATCGCTGGGGCAGATACTCGGCAGCGGCCAGGCTCCACCGCGTATCGAAAGGAGCAAATTCGGCTGTTCCGACATTTCCCTTAGCCCAGCAAGCGCACGCTAGCACGCTTTGACATCATCACTAGCGCGCGCTAGCCGCTTTTCTGCGGCGGCACCTTCCTCCCCACCCCGTCGCTGCCGCCCTTCACCCCTTTGCAGCCTTTCCCCATATACGCCGTGTCTGCGTCACCCGCCATCCCACACTTCCCGCAGCTATAAGATTTTCCTTCCCCTCCATAACCAACAACCCTTCCCCTCCGGTCCGCACGTTGCACAGCACACAACGCCACATGCAACGCGCATCCTCCGCAGTAGATTTCTCCAATCTGCTGAACCCGGACACACCTTCGAGCCAGGCCTCACACTCCGCCCAAGCCTCGCCGTCCCAGTCTGCCCCCTCCACCCACACGACGAACTCGCCGTCCACGTACGTCGACGCAGGTATCCAGTCGACCCCTATGGCAGCAGCCGCTGCCACACTGCCGGCCATGGCGCAGCAGCATGTCGTCCAGCCTCACACCGAGGAGCAGCGTCCAGACCTGCCGCGTCCTTACAAGTGTCCTCTTTGCGACAAGGCTTTCCACCGTCTAGAGCATCAGACTCGTCACATCCGCACCCACACCGGCGAGAAGCCACATGCTTGCCAGTTCCCCGGCTGCACGAAGCGCTTCAGCAGATCTGACGAGCTTACCCGACACTCGAGGATACACAACAACCCTAACTCTCGTCGTGGTAACAAGCAGCATGCCGCGGCCGCGGCTGCTGCAGTCGCTGCCCAGGCTGGTCTGCTCGACCACCAGCAGCTTGCGCACCAACAGATGGCACAGCAGGCGCCTATTCAGAACATGATGCCACCGCCGCCAAAGTCGATGACCATGTCTGCGCCAAACTCCCAGCTGTCTTCGCCAAACGTGTCTCCACCCCACTCTTACGCGACCTACTCTAGCAACCCGGGCTCTTACCTGACTCGTAACGTTAGCGGCGATATCAGCCCAGCTGGCTTCCATCACCCCATGGACATCAACCTTCTTGCGACGGCCGCCTCTCAGGTCGAGCGCGAGAACCAGATTCCTTCCAGCCACCTCAACCTGCCGAACAGACATCACTACGGTTCGCACCCATACCACCACCAGCCATACTCCACTGGCCGTCTTCCTTCTCTCTCTGCATACCACTACGGCTCAAATCCAACCTCGCAGCCAATGTCGCGGTCGCACTCTCACGAGGAGGATGATCCATACCAGCACAGGCAGGCCAAGAAGTCACGTCCAAACTCGCCAAACTCGACTGCGCCACCATCGCCGTCTTTTTCGCACCAGTCTACCTCGCCAACTCCTGACCACACTCCACTGGCCACTCCGTCGCACTCGCCACGGTTACGGCCTCAATACTTCCACAACGGTGTGCAACTCCCCACTCTGCACCATCTGTCCCTCCAACATCAACCGCCCCCAGCCCTTGCGCCCGTGGAGCCGTCTGCTGACGGGCAGCAGCCGTACATTCCGAGTCATCACAGCGGCCTCCGAATTAGCGAAATCATGGAGCGGGAAGACGGCGCTCAACGCAAACTCCCAGTGCCAATGGTTCCATCGGCCATGAAAGTCAACGACCTCCTCAACCCAGGCAGCGGTTTTAGCAGCGGTCAGTCGAGCACGACTGGCAGCGTTGCTGGTGATGCCGAGCCAACAAGGCCTTAGCCTGATTGAGCTACGTCAAATCAACAGCACAAGATTTTCTCCGCTTCGCCAGCGATTTGAGGCGTTTCAGATGGGTTTCACGGGCAACTCCGCACAGTTCGGCGTTCATTAGCGTATGGGATGCAGGAACAATATAGACTGGGGGTGTTTTGGCAAGCATTGGTGAGATTGCTCAGTCCGACCAAGGGAGGCAATCTCGATAGAATGGGTGTTTTTCACGATACCAGCGAGTCGAGAGATTTGCACATTTTCCGGCGTTTTTGCGTTAAGCTACTTCTTCCACTCTCCCAACTTACTACCGACTCTATTCTTCCCACGGCCGCCTAAAGGCTGGTAATTCCTCTAGATAGATCACTACCTCCACACAATTTTTGCGGTCAAATTCAAAATATTCTACAACACAAGCATTCTATACTGCCCTACTATCATGCGAGTCTTCACTGCCCTTATTCCCGTCACCCTGTGCGACCGCTGCTTCAGCCCAAGGCAGTCAATGATGATCCCGACCCACATACTAGGATGTATGACATCTTGTGCCCTACCTTCTTCGAACCTTGGAAGGATGTCGCACTCAACGAAAAAGTGCCATGGTTGCGCGTCAACCCCAGAGTCTGGGATAACGTTAACCTTTTCTCCACCCACGCTCATCACTCCCATCTTGAAACAAGCTCCCCCGGTCTCTTCCTTCCAACCCCGTCATTTGCCTATCTCCCCTGACTACTGGCGCTCGCTTTCCCCACACGCTGCGGCCTGGGCTTGCCGGCCTCCACACCCGCAAAAGTAAAGATGCAACGACTTCCCCGAGGTCGTGTCACATCACATCATCCCTACCTGTACTCAACGTTTGTATGGAGTCTCGATAGGGATGAAGGATGGGGCCAGACTCTGAAGTGTGTCTTACCGCGCCTTGGCTGGCCTGCCCTGGCTATCTTTGTTCTTTCTTCAGCAACGGAGAAGCTGACGAGACATTCTTACGCAAGACGAAAGCCATGCACGACGATAGGTAAGTTAGGCACCCTCGACATGCATCTTGCGATTACAGTAGCAGCTCTAGGCCCCTTCGCCGAAGCATGTGCAAAGTATCTCGTAACCCTCTTTCGTCCGTGTACTGTACGTACCGTGCCCTAACCTCTGTGACACATACCGTACTGTGCATCCGGCCGCAAGCATCCGTCTACTCGCCCTCTGCCAGTCACATCCCGCACCTCCGCATTATTCTAAGTCACTAAGTTACTGAAATCTCCATACCGACGTCTGCCCAGAGAAGTTACCGTACCTTGCCCCGGACCTGCCCCGGATTCCCCTCCGCCCTTCCAGCCCCGGGGAGTCGGAGCATGCCACGCAGGCAACTCCGCAACCGTCGGCGACTGCATCGGGCTCTGTGATGGGGCTGAAAGGGAGGATTGGGGCTTGAAATCTTCCCGTCCCCTGCCCCTTCACCGCCCCATCTTGGCCAACAACTTTAGCCTTAAGGTAGGAAGCCACTTCGACTGCCTGGGCTCCAAATCACCAATTCAGCAAATCAAACGGCGCTCAAGAGTGGCTGCGGGCTTGGGCTGCGAGTGCCCAAAGGCTCTCTGCTGCCCAAGCAACGTGCTCCATCCAGTCTTCGCAATAGCGCTCTGTATGCCATGACTCTCTTACCCCGTGACCCCCACATCGAGCCTCTACATGTACGCAGACGCAGCGATCAATGACCCAATCTAGCAAGCCGAGGCTCTTACCTGGGTAACTCACTGCCTGGTTCAGAAACCCGGTTTGTTGCATATCGAACGCTATAGGATGGCCGACTTGTCTTCACGCCCAGCGAGTCGTCGATCGCATATGCGGGTTAGAGACAAGCATTCGCCCCGAACTTCCCAAGGGGATGGAAATACGAAACCTGGACGCCTTGCCCGCGTTATGCACTCCAGAATCGCCCGTTGGACGGTAAGGTAGGGCGGGGGGGTTTCGAGTCGAGGTTCGGCGCCCCCACCCCATCATTTCCCCAGCCCTTTTCAATTTCGGGGGACTTGATACCCCGCCGGGGGGCGGAGAAACTTGCTTGGGTATATTTCCCCGGCAAGCACATGACTTGAGGGTTTTGATTGCATTTAGATATTACTGTTACGCGTTTATATTTCTCCTAAACTTGCCCGGAAAAGAAAAGCAAATATATTGTTTGTTGCGCAAGTTTCGATATCAAATAGCACCCAATAGCGCGGTCCGCCGTTTTCCGCAAAAAGGGAAAGTGATAGGACGATAGGGTGTTTTGTTCGCTGTGGCTTCCCCCTACCATCTTGCGGGAAAACCAAGAACAGATTACGCTGCAAGTTTCACTATATGATAGATCAGAAAAAGAGACACCATCTAACGGCACAAATCTCCCCGTCACTCCCTCCGCAACTCACAGTCAGTTACCTTAGCACCAAACCAGAAGATGCCCTTATCAGCCAAACCAACACGAACACTCAGGAACGCTCAAGCCCCTGTCCCAACACTTTCCCAATTTCTCCAATCATAGATCTCAGACACGCTATGAGTTACCTGGACTAAATCTCTTAATGTACTTTCACGTCATGGCTGGGTAAGCCATTTGAGAAAAGCCGGATCTGGGAGCTTGTTCGTCTTGTGGGGACCCCACACGATTCGCTGATGGTGCTGGTACGTACTCTGTGTGAGATGTGTGTGTGCTGTTGACTTCGTGGTGGCCTTCCCAGGCATCCAGGATAGTGCCTGGATTCTTGGGAGAACAGCTCTATGTAGTGCGCTCTTCATATGGGTATTTTACACCAGTAATGGAAGATTGCAATGTGTGTAGCATCGCAATAATTCAGCTTACAGGTATCAAAAGCGGGCTCTGTCAACCATAGTGACACCTGCCATCCCCTGTAGCTACCACCGGCACGGAGATAATCGGCCTGTGGGGGAAATAAGCACACTTCTAGAATAACAGGGGGACCTCACTGTCCCGCCTTCCCCATACAGCCTACATTATCTGCAAACGTGGGTTCCCGTCCCGGAAGCCCTAGTCCACAAGAATAAGCAGATCGTACAGGTCGTTCGCAGCTCGGTCCGAAGTCCCCAGCCCCGGAGGAGTGCGCTCCATCCTGATAAGGTACGTAGCTACGTATATATGTAAGTGGCGGCATAGGGCGCGGCCGAGGGTGCCGGCGGAGTCGGGGGGCGTGGGTGTGGCTGCAGGAGATGTGTGGGAGGCTGTAGATCGTGAGATGTACATTGTACATGTAGGCATCGATATCATGAAGAATTGGAGATGGTGGTCAAACAACGTACAGAATTACAAGGATATTGGTTGGACCTATCGAACTCAGGGAATTTTGTCGAAGACACTTGCACACCCTGATGGGGGTTGTGTATTGGGAAGCCAGCTTGTGATATGTGTTCTGCCATTGCTTTTGAACCCCGTATAGTGTTCGGTACAGTCCTAATCCGAGCGTGTAGACAAACCGAAGTCTCTATCCTAAGAAGGCAGAAGTTGTATACCCAGGCACATATGACTTGGTTACCGATTGAGGGGAAGCTATGGAAGCATCAAGATGCCTTTGCCAGCAAGACGAACATTCATCATGCCTCATCCTCCATGGGTTCGTCCTTCACAACCACATGCTCATCAATCGCAGCAACATCATCCAGCACGATGGGACTCGACCCTCCCTCTTCCCTCTTAACCTCAATGATTTCCACATTCCTGCCCCTAGCTGGTCTAATCTCCTCCGCATAGATCACCGTCTCGATACCCGCCGGAACCCTCTCATCCTCAGGCCCCCATGGCAGGCTATCCACATCGATCTCCCTATTCAACAGACTCTTCAGGATGACTTCAGCGCCTGCCTTACTCATGACTTGATTGGCCTCCTTGCAGCGCTCGCTACAACAGCACTCCAGACACCCTTCATGGCAGTGACAAGCCTCGACTCTTTCGCACGCCTGGTTGAGCAGCAAATCAATGAACTCAAAGGCCTTGGTGCTGATGCCAGACCCATGGGCACCGCCTTTCGCATCGTAGAACGTCAGTCTGGCAGGCCGTTTGCGGCTCGTTTCTTTCTTCGCGAATTCCTTGATCGCGACCTTACATTCCGTCCTAACGTCGCCGGGCATACTGATGACGAAATTAGGCATCAGACTCAGTATCGCATGTTCAGCGGCATGTATAGCACCGGCGACGTTCAGACGGCGACTGTTGAGAATATCCACGGCCGATTTGGGTACGTCCAGCCACATGCCCTTGGAAAAAATGATGATCGGTGGATTGTCGACCTGCACAGCATCCAGAATCCGCCGTTTCTTGTCGACCTTGAAGAAGCCAAAGACGTTCTGGTAGACCTTAATGACACCGTAGAAAGCACGGCTGAGTGAGCCAGGGATCTTGCGGATGGCTTCGGTCTCGATCGGATCGATGTCTGTGAAGTCGCGCTGCTGTGTTGTCCAGTCGACATGGACTAGCTCGACTTTGGCGATCATGCGGTCTGTTGACATTTCCTTGACTAGGTATTTGTGCCCTTGGTGAAGGAAGATGCCACCCTCATAGATTGTGAAGAAGGCACGAGAGGCCTCCAGCTCCTCTAGAACTGTGTTCTGGCCATGCGTCGTGTTGATGATGGCAAAGTGTGAGTCCTCTGTGTCTCTGATAGCGACATAGCGAGATGGATGTGGGAGAAATCGCTCGTCGGTGTGGTAAAAGCCTAGCTCATCTTTACGCATCCGCGTTTCAGCAATCTCGGGAAGAAGTTTTCCGAAGTATGTAATGTCGTCGTCGGGTCGTATTGGCATTTCGTTAGCAGCACACTGTATGTGGCCTTCCAAAACTAACATGTTCTGCAAATCAACCTGAAGCTCCGCATTTGGCTTGGTGAAGATCTCGTCTGGGTTCGACATGTAGTACTGGTCTGTCGGGAAGCAGTCTCCCACGAGCACTGAAAGCGAGTCCTTGTTCCTTCTGCCCGCCCTTCCACTTTGCTGGCGTAGGTTGGCAATGGTGTAGGGAAAGCCTACCGTGACGACTGCATCGAGCGACCCTATATCGACACCAAGCTCCAGCGCATTGGTAGCGACAATACCGACCAGCTTCCCGTCGAACATCTCTTTCTCGATCTTTCTTCGATCCTGAGGCGTATAGCCACCTCGATATGCCATGACTCGGTTCATAACCTCTGGCCTTTCGAGAAACGCGAGTTCGTTTTTCACGGCCCCCATGAGGATCTCACACTGCTTGCGTACTCGACAGAATGAGATGACCCTCACTCCCCGAAGTATAAGCTGGCAAAATACTTTGGCTGCTTCTGCCATGGTGTCACCCCTACCGGACGAAGGATCGTTGGGGTCTTTGAATGGTGTATTCCAGCAAAGAAACTCCTTCCTACCAGATGGCGATCCGTCGAAGTCCGTAAGCTTCACATTCTCAACACCAAAGATGGTCTTCATATGCTCCTCTGGATTCGCTACTGTAGCGGAACAGGATATGAACTTAACCCGACGGTTTCCCACCGCCGCACATATTCTCCGAAGCCGACGCATGATGAGAGCCACGTGGGCGCCGAAGAGACCGTTGTAAACGTGTAGCTCGTCGACAACCACGAAGCGCAGGTTCTGCAGGAAATTACGCCAGGCCTCTTCCTGTGGCAGGATTGTGATGTGCAGCATGTCTGGATTCGTGAAGATGATACGCCCTTCATCTCTGATGTAATTGCGGTCTGGCATGGCGGTATCGCCATCAAAGGTCTCCACAACCAGGTCTTGGAGGCCGTCCATGAACTGCAGAAGATCCTTTAGACTGCGCCGTTGGTCTTGCGCGAGCGCTTTGGTGGGAAAGATATACATGGCACGGGAATTCCTATCCTTCTCGAGCTCGTGCAAAACCGGAATTTGGTAGATGAGAGACTTTCCGGAGCTTGTAGAGGTAGACACGATGACATTGTGGCCATCGTAGAGATTGTTGATAGCTTCGGCCTGATGCGAGTATAACTGAGTGATACTGCGCGTATTGTAGAGAGCATTTACGAGATTCTGCGAGAGCTCAAAGTTGAGCTCGCCGTATATGGGCGGCTGGGGGTCGAAAACACGATGGCCATCCGGTACAATCTGACCAGTGTACCACTCCAGCGTCTTCATCTCTGAGATGATCTCTGGTATGCTCGCACGCTCTGTTGGTATAGTCTTCGGCAAACGAGCTTTGTTGGCCTCGGGCTGTGGCGTGCCCCCTCTACTCTCTGACGGGAGTGGTATATACGCGCTATGCTCCAAGTCCAGCTTCTCCACAGGATCCGCGCCTTCTGCGGCACATTCATTCAACCAGCTGTTGACAGCCGACGTGAACTTGTTATTTCTTTTCTCAATCAGCTTCATCATTTGCTTTTGCGAGAATACCGGCATCTTCAAATCCTCCTCCCTCAACTTTCTGGTCGCTTTGGTGGGTTCGCCGGTCTTAGCGTGTTGCACCTGCCGCTTGAGATCTCCATCGATGAACTCGAAGAGCAGCACTTCGCCACTTTCTGTCTGCTCTACATCCTCCTTCGGCTCAATTGGGATGAATTCCTTGACTCTTCTGCCAATCAAACCATCCTCTTTGCCCATCAGATTAACCTGAAGCATCTTCTCGTCGATGTAAGCGAAGTTGATCGAGCGTGGCACCAGTACCTTGATCTTAGCGACGTCCTCCACCGTCAGCTCTCGCTTGATATGTCCCTCCACCGTGGCTTTAATGGTTTCGAACGTGGTCGCTAAGTGTTTCCTAGTGCAGCAGAACGTATAAACCAGATTAAGCGCCTTATGCGTCTGCGCTAGCTTTGTAAACGATTCAGGCCAAGGTATAGAGGATTCCACAACGTTTGAGGAGTTCCGCCGCAGCAAGCCAGGCTGCGAGCCATCGGCTTTGGCCTTCCTCCTGGGTTTTTTGCCTCCATCCTCTGTCTTTGTGGGAACGGATGTAGATGTGGCGTTGGGAGTCAAGGGACTTCCAGGCTCTATTCCTTCTTGTTGCTCCGGTTCTTCTGGAGCCTTTCTTTTTCTTTTACGAACGATCTGGTTGGAAACAGTAGCCGCCTGTAATTTAACCATAGCCCCGAGGAATAGTAAGGTCGATCTCGAGGTCGATACAGTATGCGGCGTCCAGAGGCCTACATCAATGACGTAGGGACGCAAATCGGAACCACCTCAGACTTCACCTGCAGCAGTACAGATTTATTGGCGACTCAGCGACACATATACTACACGCATATGCAAGGGGCAAACATTGAGTGCTTTAAACGAGCTAATTGGCATGGAAGTGGCGAGCGGTGGATGGGACGGAGTTGAGGGAAGTTCATCATTGGTCGACGCGCCCCAGCGCGCTGTCACGTGCGTCTATATACGTCAAAGTGCGCCGTCTTTCGCTCCAAATGCCGTTTTCAATCCCATCCAACCAGACCGCATGCAAATCGAGACCTTGACACCGGGACCTGGGCGCTTCTGAGCGCACCGCGTGGATTACGTTCGGACTCCGCGCGTGGAGTGCAGCCCTCTCAGAGGCAAAAGCTTCATCGGCCGGCAACTCAGACATGGGACCCCTAGGCGTATATATGGCCTGATGTTATAGGATTTATCGAGGGAGTAAATCTACATCTCCTTCTGCAGGGCCACGACTTTGTCGTAAAGCTCCATGGCGACCGGCTGTCTCACCTGATAGAACGTTAGCAATGAGGCGAGATGAGACCGCAAGAGATGCGCATCGTGATGACCACTCTAGCAACGTACCTTCAACTGTAAGAATTCAAGAGTAGGCTGGTTTTCGATGGAGCCCATAAAGTATATGTAGCCGCTCGTAGGTGGCCCACCGTTGACCGCCCCAACCTTGATCTCCTTCTTGATCGGAGTATTGAGGATGACCCTGTGGGAGCCATCAGCACGCATAACGAAGCGTGCCTTGGGCTTAGTGTCCTCCTCTTCTGGTGGAGGGTTCTGTACATTCAGACGAAGGACGCCCAAACCGCGCTCTTTCCACTCCTTCTTGCCGTCTTCGCCCTTGACAAAATTGTAGAGCTTTGCCCGGCATGTGTATTCGGTGGACTCGTTCTCCTCGCCGGTTTCGACTGCGCAACGTCAGCACAGTGCTATTGTGGTCATGTGGACTCCATCCTTACCTTCTTGTTCAAAGAATCGTTCGTCCTTCTTCTCCTCTTCCACCGCAAGTGGAGTTTTATCCTGAGCCTCCGCCTTTTCGTCCCCTGAACCCTCTCCTTCCTCGTCATCATCTGCTGGAGCACCAAATGCCTTAAAACCGGTAGCCGGCGAGCCAATTACGCCCGGTGTGCCGGTCTTAGCAAAGTTCGCCAACGCTGAACCACTCTTGGAGCCGAACCCTCCACCAAATCCTCCACTGAGTCCACCACCCAGTGATCCGAATCCCGTAGCTCCACTTCCAAAGACGGATTTACCGGTGGAGTTGCCAAAAGCGGGCGTTGCGCCGAGGGACCCACCGAAGGCGGATTTGGCTGCTGGTGCTGCTGTTGCTGTTGCTGTTGCTGATGATGTTGCTGCTGGAGGGCTGGCGAAGCTGCTCAGACCGCTCTGGCCAGCCAGGGATCCGAATGGCGATGCTGTACCGGAGAGCGCACCAAAACCAGAAGCCGCGAACGCGCCCGACGAAGTTTGCTCTGTAGGCGATTTGTTACCTGCAAGCGCGCTAAAGGGTGATGCAGCGGAAGTGTTTGAGAAACCACTACCTGGTGGTATCTTCGTTGTCGCTGGTGGAGCAGCGGTGTTCTTTGCATCTTTCTCCGAAGTTTCAGCACTGTCCTTCTTACTTTCTGCAGTATCCGCTGATTGCTTCAATGTAGACTCTGCATCGGTGGCCTCAACCGAAGCATCCTTTGCTCCATTCTTATCCAAGCGGCTGCGCTTCGATTTGGGGCTTTGAACCTGTTCTGCAACGTCCTCCTCAGACTTCTTCTCCGAGGCCTCCGCGGGAGTGGCAGGACGTGAGTCCTCACTGGGTGCAGGTGATTCCCGGTCTTTAGGGTCTCTCGAATGCTCTGCAGATACTCGCTTCTTGGCGCCATTGGAATCCAGGTCCTCTGCAGCGCTGTCCCTTGACCGCTTGCGTCCATGCCTTCCAGTCTTAGCCGTGTCCTCCACTGCCTTATCTCCTTCAGATTCGTCGAAGCTGCGCTTGCGCTGTAACCGTCCTCTTTGCGTGCTTGAACCCGCCTTTGCAGCCCCTTCGGCCGGCTTCTCGATCGCAGCGCTCTCCTCACTGCCATCTCCCGGCGCTGTGAGTATTTCGCCCTTCTCAGAGCGCACTCCGTTCCTTTCTCCACTTGCATCTATTGACGCCTTCTTGAGCTGTTCGCGCACTGGTTTCTCACCGCCCTCGGTGTCTGACCCCACTGGCTCTTTCTGTGGTGCAGTCATCTTACTCGACATTGGGTGCCTTTACTAGCTCGCGCCCGAGGTGATGATCCGTCTCTTGATCGAGGATAAAGGAATCAAATCCCCTAATAACCTTAGCAAATGTTGTTGTGTGAGCGTGTGCCGCTTTTAAGATTGTCTGGTTGTTCTTTGTTGTTGTTGTTGGGAGCCTGGCAGATAAAGGCGCTTAACGATGTCCTGCGGCAAGCTGGAGCAAGGTGCTAGGTCGAATTTCACAAGATGTTCAGGTTTGGTGAGCGCGCGAATGTGTAAAGTATTTGTCGGGCACAAGTATCGGAGCCTGTCTTGCTCTATCGTAGGCTGCGGTGGAGGACTCGAGGAGCTTAAACGATTGCCGTGTCTTCGTCCTGACAGTTGAACGCACTGGGCTGCTTTCTACGCTGGAGTCGTGTTGACAGTGGAAGGTGAGTATGACTTTGGGGGTCACCAAGGGCAGGAAGAAATGAGAAGCGGTTTGGTGGGCTGCTTCAGCGTTAACAGTTTTGGGGGAGACGTCCAACAGTGGCTTAATGCGGAGCAATAGGCCAAAAGCGGAGGTGCAAGCCGCGAAGCCGCACAGGTGATGAGGTGAAGCTTCTATAGAGTGACGGCTAATCATAGACACCAAATACTTGCTTTACGTTCTAGCCTAATTTGCATTTCGAGAACGTAGTATGAAGGCGACTTTGGACTTCTCATGGAATCATCCTTTGATTGGATCCATTCAATGTAACTCGTGGAAGAAGACATGAGCTATGGCTGTTTCTGTACCTACCACCCAAACCCTTGTGCGATCTAACTGATAAAGCACAAGCATCCCAACCCCAAGTAAAACACAAACAGAGGGTATACCGCTATGCCTACTCTATTCCTGACAACTCCAGAACCTCCCAGGATGCTAACGCCAGCTGCAAGCGACCATGCCACAAGGACAAGGTAGACTGGTATCCTAGCTATGGCTGGCAGATGCAGTGCGCTGAGCAGTGCGGCGATGACGAGTGGGAAGAGCGTGTAGCCGATGATACAGACCGCTTGGAAGAACGAGCTGTACTGTGTCAGTCTTTAGAACAAGTGCTTGATCCGTTTCGAGACTCACATGTTGCCGCCTAGAAGCTTGATTTGCAATGTCACAACCGCCTCTCCGATCCATACCGTTGCGAAGACGCCTGAGAAGACCAGCGATTTCTGGTCATCCTGAGCGCCACGGGACAGCAGGAAACTCAGTAGCAGACAGAAGAGCAAAGGGCCCCTATCTTGATGTTAGCGATGTATGACAACTCAACCGCGCTTGAACGAACCAAAGATCCCAATCCCTCAACCCCTCACTCATGCCCCCTTGAAGAACTGTGTCTGCATCCGGCCATCTGCCTACAAATCCCCGAAGCCCTCCACCAGAGAGGCTATCCCCTTCACCTCTCTCTGCTCCTCCAATTCCGCCTCCGCGTTGCAGGATCCCTCCAAGAAGGTATTTGGGCCACAGGACTTGGCGCATCTTCTCCCAGACGGCTAACAGATCGCGCGAAAGCGTGGCCCATACCGTCTCATCAAGGGTGTTTGTCGGGGCTCTTCTGTCCTCGCCGGGTATTGTGGATGTCAAGTATGACTGCGTGTTCTGACCACCGCGAGACGGTTGCGATTGGATGTTCCCTGTCAAGGGGGCTCGGTCATTGTTTTGGCGGATCGGATCGTCGAAGTCGTCCAATGTTGCTGCTCTAGTAAGTAAAGAGTCTGTGTTACGTCTCGGCATGCCTACCATCATCGGGATCTATGAGATCGTCCTCGATCTGCTCGCGGTCGTAGTTCTCGTATGGGTTGGCGGAAGCACCACTTGGCATCATGGCTGCCATTCTGTCTTGGGGGGATGGCGCAGCTTTTGGCGATAGGAGGTTGGTAACTAGAGGTCCAATAATGCTATTGTCGGATACAGGGACTGTAAATGTTTGGGCCTTGTTGCGCGTGTGTAATACTGGAGCTAGGTAACGACCCTGAGCAAGCTGGCTTAAGTTGAAGCTTGTGGTACGTCTCCCGCAGCCGCGCTCTGATTCGCGTCAAGTGTCTTGGCACTAGGTATGCCCTCCAGCTACGATACAAGTACCTCCATATTCGCAGTAGCGGACACCGGTTACCAGAAAATACTAGTCTGAGTACTACGCGGTACTCACCCATGTGGATCAGACTACCCATTCTAGAATGGATCAGATCCGAAAGATCGTGAGATATCCATCATTGGCATCACTTCTGGAGGTTATGACCCGATTACCCACGCCATACAGGTGCCTCACACAAGCTAGCGGTCGTATACGAGAAGCCGCAGTATATGCAATATATTACTCTGGCTCTTCTCATCGTCGAGACAGATGGCCGTATCAAGGAGCTGTCGCCTCCCATAGGCCTTCTACGTCCACCATTCCCCTCATCGACAGTACGGATGTGCCCAGGAGCATCAGAGTACACAACTGAAGATGCATCCTAGCGAGTGCATTGTATAAGACAATCAGACTGCTGTTCGGGGACGGCCTGTATAACTTGGGGTATGCAGATCACAGATGCCAATTTCCGGACAGCCAAGGTCCTGGAGACCAGATGAGCTGAGACATTGTATTGATCGACCTTCACGGAACTGATAGGAGAGCACGAGAAGATCGTAGACGGTGATATAGTCTACTCGACCAGTGATACGGCATCAATGTCTATTTGGACGAGACGTATGTAGCCCAGAAATCCAATGCGTGGTTAGAGGTCCAGGGAGCGCTGGGGCTGGGAGCTTTTAATAGCTGCGGCTCTCCCAATCTCGGTACTGCAAGCGCCCAACGGTCTTGCTCCGCGGGGAACCTTCAAAGCTTGAGGTGTTACGAGGAGCAACGACGACTGAACCGTTCGATTTTATAGGAGTGTGTCCTTGTATAGTTACGTGTAGACAAGAACAATCCAGATCGAGCGAACGGACTGTCGGCGAGTTGCGTAAACTTGTCAGCAAATTACGAGTCTGACAGCTTGGCTTCCGAATAATGACTGGAGGCACTTAGCCTGTTTCAGAAGTGGCCTAAAAATAGCCCGCATCCATCGACGCCGTGAGCGACTCTGGCAGTCTTCCACGACACACCACACATGCGCCTTGCGATACCTGCTACACTCCGACCATACCGCCAATAGGCCTGGCCACAGCCTGCTTCCTCTCTCGATCAATACACGCAACGGCGTAATCTTCACGACCACTCCGATCCCTAGGAGTTCGCTTGGCGTTCATTGCCGCATTCAAGGGCGGTTAGGCCTCTTTGTCTACACCTGTTGCGCGCAGTGCCATACATCTCTCCTCCACCTTCACGCGACACCGTAGCCGATTTCACGATCTATTTCCGCCATCCATTACCAGAGGCTTGACTTTTCGACCGACGACGCAACCAATACTCCACCGCCGAGCGTCTCAGCCTGTTAGCAACACATCCGCACTCTGCAGCTTATAACCCTACCTATCCAGCAAGGATTACAATACCCCCTGCGACAGTGACAGGAAAAGACAGGGCTGCATATATATTGGAAGAGTCCGCTGTCAGGAACACACCGGTTTCAGTTGCTTGAGCGGGATTCTACGCGGTCTGCCGCAATCCTGATACGTGGGACCGTGGCTCTTTGCAGGCGCGCAGGAAATACGACACTGTCCTGTTCCTGAGGACCCTTTGATTGAGGCTGACAGCCCGTAACGTTCAGAGATCTTGTCTCCAGTTGATCTGGGTAAGTGGCTCCTTACATCTTTGTTTCGCAGTAAATACTCGATCGACAACCCCTTCCGCACCCATTTTGTTCCCTAAAGGCAGAATCCTCGGGAGGGCACGCTCATGCTTGCATGATCTCGGTCAATACCTAAGCTTGTGATTCTGTTAACAAGCCTAAAACGCTACGACTGCAATTGAGCGTTCTGATTGGCGGGAGGATGCTGCGAAGCGCCCGGCTAACAAGTATGCTGACAGCCAACCAGCAGCCGCCCGACCCTGCATTGCGCACCACTGACCGCATCCTGTGGCGGCATACCATCCGGTCCAAGGGCTTCTAGGGCCCTTCCAGCGAATCGAATCTAATCTACGCTTGCTGCCCGCCCACTACACCATTAGAATCGTTGTACTCAGCGTGGCAATGGCGTTATAGCGCCGGAGACGCATGAGCGCCCCAGTCCCCTTATTCGTTCCTTCAACCCTAGCCGTCTGCGGCAACTTCAGCCTGTCTCTGCCGGCGCTTCCTCAGTCTCTGAGCAGGTTTAGCGGTCCTTCCTGGTGAAGGTAATTCATCCTTTCTCACGGTACGTCTTGCAACAGCGTCTCCCATAAACTGTTAAAGCATCACCCCATTCGCCGAGGGGTTTTCCCTAAACGGGGCAACCTTGTCGCAGGTTGGCGCATTAGCGCTTGCTTCTGTTCGCTCATATTCATAGTATTCAGCTGGCCAGCTTGCTGCCCTTCTGATGTTTGTTCCTCTGCTGCCTTTCCTTACTATGTTTTGTTGTATCTGCCTTGCGAGACATTGAACGCTGACAATGGATTGTTGTCGTACAGATCCTTTGTTGCGGCGCCGGGAGCTTGCTCACAGTCATTATACAGTGCCTAGGATCTCGTCCTTCGCATTTGACAGTTTTGAATCTTCCATTGCGGGCATGTTTATGCCGTACGATTCTGACGCGGACGTCCATTCATATAGCTCAAACCCAAGGTTCTGGAACCCACGGACGGACATGTCCGAATCAGAGAATACAGGAAAAGACATCGCTCCTGTCGAGTATGGAAGTAATAAGGAAGTAGTGGAACCAGAATCTTCTCTTCGCCAGGGGCCGTCAGCATCTTTATATCACCAGCATCACGAAAGCACGTCAACTTCTGCATCAGATTCCACGGACTCATCTCCTACAACGACAGTCTCTACCGTAGACGATTCGAGTGCGACTGAGATGTCGCCTGGATCGTCGCCAGAGTCACCTATGGCGAAACCGCCTCCCTCCAACTTCGCCATCGGTCACCTCCGGCCCCACACCGCTGGAGAGGGCGCAACTCAGCCAATATCATCCACATTCTTTGAGCTACAACGACCGAATACTCCTGGCAAGAAGGCGAGAAATCTCAAAAACCTTGCTGTCAACACGTCGGGTACTCCAGGTCTGGGCCGGGCAGCGTCTACGACCTCTCTGCCATTCGCTGCGAGCAACAACCCGCCCCCGAGCACCGACACATTGAATACATTTGCAAAGCCACCAAGCCCACCAAGGCGAAAACCTAGCAATCTTGGATTGACGATCATGACACCCGGCAACAGCGCAATGCATCAGCCAGTCAAACTGGCGATCCCTCCTACGCCATCATTTGCAAAACCGAATATGCTCCGGCATTTTCAATCTTCACCTTCGCTCCCTCTCTACAATTCCAGTCAAAATATCTTTGGAAGGTCCTCGAATCTTGGGCCGAGCAATACTCCTTCCCCTGATAGTTCAACGCCAGGCGAAATAGAAGATGACCAGAACTTTGACATTCCACAATCACGAGAAGAGAAGCCGGAAGCTTATCCCGAAGGTCCAATCTGTGTGTACGATCCGCACATTGACCTATATCTTGAGCCGACCGCAGAGCAAGCTCTGGAGTACGACGTCATACTGAACGTTGCAAGCGAGGTTAGGAATCCGTTTGATACGGCCGCAATACCCGCACCGCCCGAACCAGGAATTAGACTAGATGGCGGAGGCGGTATACAGTATGCTCCGAAACGGCGGACGTCTCTACGACCTACTGATGCAGTGCGGCACGAGAGCATGTTGAGTGCTGTACCAGAGTCATCGCCTACAACACCAAAAGCCACCCCACTCCGCGACAATTTCTTCCCAAATGATACATCTTCGTCTAAAGAGGGTCGTCCAGAATATATTCACATACCTTGGGAGCACAACACTGATATTGTCCCGGACTTGTTGAGGCTAGTCAAGATCATTGACGACCGCGTGCAGCAAGGGAAGCGGGTGCTCGTACACTGTCAATGCGGTGTCAGTCGGTCAGCTACCTTAGTGGTAGCATATGGCCTTTACAAAGATCCAACCAGCAGCGTTCAGGAGGCATATGATGCTGTCAAGCAGCGGAGCAAGTGGATTGGCCCCAACATGAATCTAATCATGCAGCTACAAGAGTTTAGGTCAACCCTTACCCGTCCTGGGATTGCCAACAATATGTTCGGAGGCACAAGACATTTGAGTCCGATTCTGTCATCTCCGCCATACGCTGAATGGGCAAGGCCTGCGCAATCGCCTCTCACACCCGCTGAGCCGAGCGAGCCTAAGACAGCGCCTTTGCCGGCAGAAAATGCATCTCCTGCAGATGCGATCTCCATTGACGACTCATTGGCCATGAGCCCCGGACCGTCGTCTGCGCCATCAGGCGTGCCCTGGCCTTTAAGCGAAGAGCTATCTACGCCGAAAGATGAGAGCAGAACCACCCACAAGGAGGGCGCCGCCTACGTTGACCCCGCAGGGCACGTAGTACCGGTGGTCCGGATTATCGAGGCTGGCTCCGGTCCGCAACCTAGGAGGATATCGCCTGTCAGGCCCAGACCGCGATCCCTCATTTTGACTTCGAGCCGCAGCGTCGAGCCAGATGAATCATCATCTCCGCTCGTGTCTCCAAGGTCTGCCGAATTCGGCGTGACGCCCCTTCAACCATCGCCAAGGGTGAAATCCGAAGACGTGTTCGGCCTCATGTCACCTCAAGTAACAGAATTCTCTCACTCGCCTCTTGATCGAGACGCCTTACTTGGTGCACTTGGTATGGGTTCGACGTTCCACAGCAATCATCAGCAGACGCCCAAGTCCAACAGACACTCTATGACTGAGCACCCGCTACGGCCTAAGCTGAGTGGTCCCAGCATAAGTGAGACCCGCAGACTGCATGAAGTTTAAGCAGGCATTCAAGCATCTCTTGCACAGCACAGTCCTCCAAGCAGTAGTGTGGACGACGGTATGGACGCCCTGATGTCGCCAAGGGCGACAGAGTTCACACAAAATCCGTTTGCCTTCCCAAATGAAGTCTCAGCGCCACAAGACGAGAAGCGCGAATATCACGCGGAAGAGGACCCGAGGAGTCCTCCGCAACAAGGCGCGAGCCCTATCACGAGGAACATTGAAGACTTTTTGTGATCAGTGGCCGACCGGAGGCGGATATAAAGACTTTTACAAAGCCCGCTTGTTGTGATCTTGGGCAATGCAGCTAGCTTGCAGACTTTCCGTTCTTAGCGAGGGCGACAACCCCGAACCCTCAGATTCATGATGCATGTAGTGTATCTCATTTTCAGCGAATGTGTATTATCCACCTCTAGTAAGGTGTCTCATCCGGCGTTTGGCATACCCCGACTAAGAGAATGGGCTTTGGAATACGATTTAAGAGCACGTTTTATGGTTCATGGAATTTGATATCAGCGTCTTAGCGGTCAACCCGGGCCACAGTATGGTGGGACATGCCGCTTGTGTATTACATCCTAATGAGACGAATTATTGGGTGCTCAAAGCTTTTATGTCCTTATACCAGACGTGTGCCAGCACGGATATGGTTCAATGCAGTAATGCTTCGTAGTTGTGCATGTCATTGTGCAGATTTTATTCCCTTGCATGAAGGTTCCCCACAAAGCACCGTCACGTACGCCCAGCCGCGGTTTCCTATCTCGTCAGTACGCGACGTGAACCGCGACGAAACATTCCCATACCCACGTCTTCCCTCCTCTTTCTTCTTTCCTCCATACTACAAAACACAGAGTCACCTTTGCAATCACTCAGGTTGGATAACTTTGCTTCTAGCCCTACCAATCCAGTCTCTGCACCTGATCACCAGCATGGCAACCCCTCTCATGCACTCCCCCGACCGTGAGAACCTAGCTCCTGGCAAACCAACAATGAGAACCACCAGCGAAGGCAGTCAAAGACGGCCGCTAGGCGAATTGACGCCGAATGCGAAGCTCGTATCGCCACGGAAAGGGCTGCAAGCGCCAAAAGGGACAGTGTGGAGCCCGCTCAAGAGAAAGGGCATTGAGGTCCTGGACGACGAGAGGGGCTTGACTTACCTGAAGAGAAGGAGGCTATCTGCCACGCCGACTTTGGGTGCAGCACAGCTGGAGCCACAGCGGAAGGAGAGGTACGGATCAGAGGGTCGGGTGGAGATGGAGACGGCGAGGTTCAGGCCTCTGCCAGCGCAGCAGGCCAGAGCCCGTGATGCTGCTGTAAGTGACATTACCCACGCAACTCAGATCCATGCTGACAACGATATAGCCCATCGTCCAAGAACGATCCTCCACCGAACACGCGCCAGACTCCGGCAGCGACTCCGGCCGCGACTCCCAAGCAACCCGCGGCTCCTTCTCCTCCCTCATAAACTACGACCCCTCCTCCCAACAAGCCGTCCGGCACCACCACCACCCCTCGCACTTCCAAAAACCCCACACAGACACCCACCCTGAGCCCACCGCTCCACGCCGCGAACCCCTCTCCCGCCCCTCACAAGCCGAGCTCCTCCGTCTCCGCCTCAAAGTCGCCATGTACAAAGTCCGCACGAACCAGATCAACATCCCCTTCGCTCGGCTGCGCGTAGACAGGCCCGAAGGCGGGCGCGGACGCGCAAGGAACCAGGATCTCGATCCCGCTATCGTGAGGACGCCGTCGCCCGCGAGCCCGGAGCTGCCCACTGCGAGCCGGCAGTTACATCGCGCGGCGCGGTTACCGAGCCCGCCGACCACGGCTGCCCAGAGCATGGAAGCGGTGGGCCGGTCGGTGGCCTATGGTGGTGGGGAGGCTGGGAGGAGGTTTTCGGAGGAGACGATTTCGGCGGGGAATCGGTCGAGTAGTGTGGGCTTGCGGTCAGAGTAGGATTGGTTAGTTACGATCTTTCAGAGGCCGTGGCCAGGGACATTTGCGGGTTAGCAATGCAGGGAAGGAATGTGGGCATAGCGTTTTATGTTTGGTTCGCTTTGACGGCCGTGAAGGTCCGAGCCGTAACACGTGCGGCCGGGGTGATGTGGAACATATGTACGCCGTAGCTAGAGCAGCTTACCGAATTCACGATGATGATCAAACAAGCAACGATCCGTCTCTTCTTCTCCTACTCTAAATTCCCAACCGCAGTAACACTACATAGGCACCGGCGTCCTATGCATGATGATCCCTTGAGTCTGCCCGCTAGATACGAGGTCCAGGAAAGGGAGGAGGGCAGGCCAAGGCTTTACGTAGATTCGTGACTTCGTTACTACTCATATGACCAGTCGACATGCTAACTTGCTCGACGCCAACCGCTCGTAAACACACACAGTGAAGCCGCTAATCCAAACAACAGATGTGAGAGAGTTTTCGGCTTCAGCCTCAGTATCATCCCACCCCTTGCCCCAAGCCTCCCAAACGCAATCTCCCAAGCACTCGCCCCGTGCATCCCACCCGCCTAAGTAAGCGTCGCAAGCATAGCGGCAACAAGCCTCGGATTCGGCTGCTTCCTCTCTGCCTCATCGTCAGCGCAACATCCCGTACAAACAAGCAATAGCAGATCCACGCACCAGCCGGTCACTAATGCGCAGACCGCACAAGCGCCATCCTACCTTTCCGATCCTTCTCAACCCTAACCACATTCCTCGCCGGACTCGGGCTCCGTCTCCTCTCCCCGCCCCCGCCACCCCCGCCCAAGAGCACGATCTCACGCGGCCGGCTCCGCTCCCGCTCCCGCTCGGGACGGTACTCGACGACCTCGTACCCGCTGATCTCGGGCTCGCGTTCGCGCTCGCGCACCCTGATCTCGAGCGCCTGGTTCGCGTGCGCGTGGGCGCGTCGTTCGTCCGCGTCGCGCTCGAGCCTGAGAGCGCGTTGCTCGGCCTCGAGAGCGCGGATCTCGGCTTTGAGGTCGCGGTCGTTGCGCTCTCTTCGCTCTGGCAGCACGATCGTGAGGGGTTGGGGGGCCGAGGGGGGAAGTGGGGGAGCCGTCTCGCGGATGTAGATTGGTGCGGGTGGAGGGGGAGAGGGGGCGCGGACGGTGCGAGAGGCGGAGACGGCGGAGGCGGCGCGGGTGCGGGTGCTGCGGGCTGGTGAGGGGGCGCGGATGGAGGGCGGGTTTATCCATTCGGTGCGGAGGGCTTCGTAATGCTCGTTTGGTGCCGGTGGGGCTACGGGGAGGTCGGTTTCGTCGTAGCGGTAGGTTGTTGTTTCTGTGATGTTGTGGTTAGCGATGAGGGGTGGGTGAGGGTGGGGAAGGGAAGAGGCGTACTGGATTCTTTGTAGTTCTCGCTAATGCGGATTACTTCGTCGATCTGCTCTTTCTCGAGGGCGCGGCGAACGATGATGAAGTCCTCCTGCGGTGATTGTTAGTTTTCAGATCCAGAATCTGAGGCTGCGTAACCTCACCTCTTCCTCGAAAGGGTATCCGAGATCAATCACAGCCTGCTTTTTCACCAGTCTCTTCGGCATCCTCGTCTTGCCCCTCCTGCCCACTCTAGCAGGACTTGGCGAGCTAGCTCTGCTAATCTTCTCGAAGCTCTCGCTGCTCGAGCTTCTGTTCGTAGATGCCGATACAGACTTTGCGCGACTACTCCGTTGGGGCCTACGAACCTCCCTCTCACGCTCGATCTCAACCTCCCTATAAGCCTGAGGCTGCGCATCACGATATCTGATCTCCTCAAAATCCTCCTCAACGAAGCGTCTGCGCTCCCTCGGCAGCGGAATAGGCACATTAGGTGGAAGCCTATAATCCTCTCGCTCCGAATATCTGGGCATGGGTCTGCGGTCGAAAGTATCCAGACTGCTCTGCCTTCTCATCATCCCCGGCCGAGGCGGCGCAACCCTCTCCCTCCTGACCTCAACATCTCTCTCCACAACCTTCCTATACGGCTGAAGCTGCCTATCCACAATCTCCCTGGGATCATAATCTCCAAAAAGCTCTCTGTCACTCCTCCTCACTCTAGCCGGAGGACCGTATCTCTCCTTGCGTTCAAAGAAGTCATCCTCCTCGAACCTGCCGCCGCGCGCGGTGCGACGGTCGACATGGTCTTCAACGCGGACGTCAGTGCGGCCGGGACGGTCCCGCTCGCTGAACCGGAATGTCTCACGTTCGTCCGGGGCGCGGCGGAAACGCTCGAAACGTTCGCGATCCCAGCGTTCGGGGGCTTCGTCGTAGGGCAGGTTGCCCGTTGACGCGCGCGGACCGCCGTAGCGTGACATGTCGTTCTCGGTATCACCAAATGCGAAAGACGGCTTTTGGAGCTGGAAATGCTCGCGTGCAGTGGAGGCGTGTGGTACGGAGGGGAGACTGGACGGCTGTTGTGCGAGATTGGCGGTGGGTGGAGTCGGCGGGCATGTGGGATGCCGCTGGACGGCGTGGTGTGATGATGGCGCTCGCTGACCAGGTGCTCGTCGCGCGCGTGGGAAGACGGATTTCCAAATGTCTATATAGAGAAGAAGAAGAGTACAAGTAATATCTGAAGAGAGGGATGATAGATGAGGCTGGTGAGACGGAAAAGCAGGCTAATGGGTGCGCGTCGTCATAGTTGGCGGGCAGACAAACCGGAAGGCACCTGCGGCCTCACAGACCGCCCAATTTCGCGTGCGACGCTATTGCTGCCCAATCGGCGTTTCATCACGAGAAAAGGGGGATGGGAGAGTAACAGAAACACCATTTGACTTTTCCTATGCAGAAAACCATATGCGTACACGTATGGAATAGCCGTGTGCCCAAGTACATACTGTGCGTGAGGGGGGATGGTAGGCCTGGACAGTGCCTGCACCATAGCCGCTGCCGCAGCAGTGGTAGAAATGTTCCACAACATTACGACAGCATGCCTTCCTGTCGTGCGATATCCGTATATAAATGTCACACTGGGCATCACTTGAACGTCTCTGCCCTCATCTCATCCATCATATGCTTAGCCTGAGCACCAAATCCCGGTACCTTCAGCTTCGCGAAGAACTCCTCCCTCTCCTTCACATCCTCCGGCTTCTCCGAACTCAGTCTCTTCAAGTTCCTCACACTGATCTTATTTGTTGTTTCCAGCCATGCCTTGCACCGCGTGTTTGCGCAATCCGTCATTAGCTCTATACCAGCATGCTTGGGATGCTTTGGGTCGATAACGCGAACCAGCGCGTTGCCGTAGGCGAAGGCATCGAGGATACCGGTCGTCAAGCCCAGTCCGCCAATTGGATTGTTCGACTACTTCCCATTAGCATCGTGCGTTTGCTACACGCATGCCAACCCGGGAGCTTACATGCAGCGCATCACCAGCAAGACAAACCCTCCCCTTCTTCGCCTGTGTCGCACATCTCTGATGCAACTGATACGGCTCTGCCCTTGCCAACTCAAACCCCTCCTTACCCATCGTATACTTCTTAGTTCTCTCCTTGGCCCTCTTATTGATGTCCTCAGGCTTGAAGCTCAGATCCGCCGGCTCCGAATACGCTACTCTCCACAAAGGCGGCGCATCTCCACCCGGTTTGCCGTTCTTGTCTTCGCCAGTGTAGATCACTACTGCCCAGTCTTCTGGGTCAATCATGAAGTTCATGATGCTCCAGCCGTTCGCTTTGTCGAAGGGGTAGTAGACATCGGCGCCGATCATGAGGAATTCGTTGTAGCTGAAGCCTTCCAACGGGATGCAAAGTGTTCTGCGTACACTGCTGTTGGCACCGTCTGTGCCGATGACCCAGTCTGCGGAGAGAAGGAACTCGTCGCCCTTAGGATCATTGCTGTGGACCATGAGCTTGACTTCTTGCGGATTCTGTTGTGCCTGGTCGACTCCGACAACTTGGTGATTCCAGCGAACTTCGACGCTGGGGTACTTCTTCAGTTCGTTGAGGAGTAAGCGTGCCATCCGCGCTTGTCCGAGTAGGAGAATGTACTCGTCCTCGCCGATGGGCATGGTCGCGTGAAGCTTCCCTGTCATGTCTCTGAACTCTACACCATTGCGGTTGAGGTATGCTGCATCTTTGACCAGGTCCAGAAGGCCCATGTCTTTGAGACCTTCGAGGACGACTGGCTGATAGACTGTAGCACGTGTCGTATGTGGTAAGTCGTCATGTCTTTCTAGTAAAAGTGCTTTGATGCCGGCCTTGCCCATGCGCAGGGCGATGAGGAGACCTACTGGCCCGGCACCTACGATGATGATGGGGAAGTGCTCGTTGCCCTGGGTCGATTAGTCTGCACGCTTTTAATAAGCAGTGGAACAGCTGCGAGGCCACAACTCAGATACCATGCTATTTGGAGGTGTATCTGCACCTGTTGTCTGCTTGCTTGTCGCGATAACTGTATGGTATAGGTGATAGTGAATGACATGTACGAAAGCATCTATTAGGATTTGATATAAGGGAATCGGTGAAAGAAAAAGGTACAATACCTTTACCTACTTCGGTAATGACTTACTTGATATGAGGACTATCGAACCTACCGCACACATACCGTAGCCAGCATATGGTCCAACACTGTATGAGATCATGGTCAAGCCTTTGGTCCCGCCTCTGAGCAACTTGGGATGGTCAGAAATGCCAAACAGACGTTTGAGTAGCCGCCGTTTTGGCCGTTTGTACGCGGAAAGCCACGCGCGCCGGGAGATCGCGCTGAAGCCTTAGCATGACCGCATGCTAAATGGGCGGTGTGCCTGTGGTCGCGTGAGTTGTCTCACGCTGGGTTCCACCCTACCGATATGTTTGAGCAGACTCTTCTAATGTGATGGAGAAGCCCCGACTGGTCTATGATTGCTTGTTGGCAGCATGGGGACGGTTTCAGGAATGATGAAGTAATCTCCACATGCGCAAACAAAAGCCCGGGAGTAGCCCATCGATGGGGGTTCGCTGTTGAGTAAAATATTCCTCTTCATTCTCTGCTCAGCGAATGCTTCCAAAAAGGCCGTGAACGGAAAGTCTCATTGGGACAATGTCTTGTGGTGCGGCCAACCCTTCGCTGGCGGTAGTGGAAGCTTGACAGCTCCTGGAAGACAGCACGAAGTCCGACTTTTGTTCGAGGAAAACAACCGCTGAGAACAACTTTTATCGCGTTTGAACGCGACGAGCAGAAGACGATGTCGCCTTGGGTGCCTCATTGCCTCAGCAGGCACACCTGATCGAGTCATTGTCGGACGCGAACCTGAGGCTCACTGCTACGCCACCGCCCTTTTCACCACCTACGTCAAGCGCCGCCTCGCGTCAACACGCGCTGTATGAGATGTTGTGAGAGCGATATACTGGTGTAGACGAGATGGGCAGAGTTTTGCACAGCTGTCTATACGTGTAGTTTCAAAGCAGCACATATGGCCGACAATGGAGGATTGCGCTGATCGCTAACAGCCAGCCACTCGACAAGTTACCTAGACGGGTCCCCACTCAAATCACGGTATCTTGTGTTTTCAATCCCGCCTTACATTGGTCAATCCGTCGCGTTGCTCCCTTCCTTCAACTCTTACCTTTCTCTCTCAACGCCAGCCTGGCATGACAGGCTGTCTTTCACGTACAATATTTCGCGCAATGTGCATTGAGACACGCGTTTTGCCAATTGACGTCGTTTGGCTTGTTCTAGCTGCAATGCGCAGTCCGCTAAGCCTTCTCGTTCGAGCTCACAGAAGCTTGGGTGACGCTGGCTGGATTTTGCGACCGCCTGTCCTGGTAACCCCCCATGGCGAGTCACGAGTTCGGGCGGTCACAAATCACCTATACTCTCTCAATTCTCCTGGCCACTTTCATCTTGCCTTTGCTTTTACGCATTTCTTACCCCGAGACTCATTAATAGCTAGGTGGTTAACAAAGACGACAAGGCGTCTGTACCTTGTACGGACTTCACCACCCCACATTCACATCAAGTAACAGCGATTAAGACATACCTCCAGTAAATACCGCCTTTCTTCTTTCCGGACGCCTTGTCGCTGCGCCTCAACCGCGCCCCATGATCTCACTCCTAGATCGTACCGTTGCATATCATTGTTCTTACTGACCTCACAGGCAATGAGGGGGTACTCGGTAGAGATGACCTCCTCTGACTCGAGCGACCCTCTTGACGGCCCTAGCTGGGATTCGGTACGTATGTTTCCTTCGTTTGCCAACGAATCTCTAGGTGCTGACTCTTCTGGACAGTCTCGTCTCCAACCTTCCTACCCCTTGTCGACCGTCCCTCCTTTGACGATTGACCCTCGTGTACTGAGTCTCGTCGGGGATTGGTCTAATATCCCGAGTCACACTGAAGGCCCCATACAAGACGAGATGACTGACATTGACTTTGTGGAGTACGACGCATCTGCAGGCGTTTATGAACCTAGAATGCAGGCCGAGTACCAAGGTGGCCGTGTGGGCCAAGACGAAGACGACCATGGGCACAACACTGAGGCTATTTCCGAGTACGATTCTGACGAAGGTGCTGATAACAACTTCCCTCTTGAGGGCAGCTCCATGAATCCTGAGTATGGGGCTTCTGGATGGGACAGCCGATACAACACCTTAACGGCCAAAGGTGGTCCCTTTTCCTACAACCCGGCCGTCCCGAATGGCAATGACGACACCACGAGCTTCAGATCTTCCCCGTTGCCAACCCACACCAAGCATGTGCTTGAGGGGCGCTATTATGACCAGCCGACATCGGATCATGAGGCATACACCGACTCTTCTGGGCATCTCAGTGCCGGGTACAACGGATACAGCTTCTCTTCTAGTATGGTACACGCCGAGGGGGTCGACGACTCAGAGGTGGACGTCACCGGAATGACATCCCATGATGAGGCCATGGAATCTGACGATGAGGACAAGCCAGCATCTGATGGGCTTCCCCGTCAAGGACACGGCTTCCCGACTCAGGCTTACGGCTCTTCCGATGAGCCTCCCCATCACGGAGGCAGTTACCAGTATCGAAGCAATGATGGCTCTCACTACAGTGTCAGTAGCCGACACCACCAGCGACCTTACCCTGATCATCAACTCCGGTCTGGCCCTTTCAGTTCCCAAGCCGACAGTCGGGCTAGCATTGGGAACGATGACTCGCAATCAGTGGACCAAATTCAGTATCAGTGGTTCCAAGCATATCAGCGGAGCCCCGTCAATAATGAAAGCATGAGGGACTGGACTGATGGTCAATACTTACCTGGTCTTCAAAAGAACTCGCCCTACATCCCATCAGAACAGCTTCTTCGGCCGCTCCACCAGTACCAACAACCTCCTGCTCCAGTCCATGTCAACGAAGATTATAGGGCATCGTTGACCTTCGCTGGCAGGCACCCAACGTATGGCAATCACCCCCCAGCAGTCACGCAGCAGCCCGGGCCGTCCTATACATACTACACAGACGGTGCAGCGAACCAGGTCGAGGCAGGCCCAAGTACAGCTCCGCAAAACAGCAATCATCTTCTGTATAACACATCCATACCTCTACGACCGCTTCCTATCGACGGGCAGCAGGCGCATCATGACATGAGGGTCCGTAACGATGAAGTCGAGGATGGAAGCCAAGATGTCCTGCATAGCCAAGCGATTGCTCGCATGGAACCGTCCCGTATCGAGCAAGCCGCGACTCAATCTTCTTCTCAGGAACACGTGTGTTCACAGTGCCCCAAATCTTTTGGAACCTCAGAGAGACTCCAGTGAGCACGTTCCCATTAACTGTAGACCTTGCACATACTAACACTATGCAGGCATCATGTCGCGAGAGTCCACGATGAAAGCAAGCGCAAACTATTGTGTACCTACTGCGACCTCAAACGTCCTTTCAAGGACAAGAAAGACTTAGTCCGCCACCTGAAGAAACACGACCCTGACCGCGTGCTCTTCAGATGTGGTGAAGCCAGCTGTTCGAACCGCAAAGGGTTTACCACCCCATATTCTCTCCAGCGACACACGAAGGATAAACACGGCCGCTGAGCGTAGCAGACATGTACTATTCATCAAGTGCCCACCGGAACACAGCACACGAAACACAGCGCGGCGTTATGGAGGACAAGGTACCCAAGAGCTGGAAACCCTTTGAACATTTCATTCTATTTCATTTTACTCCATTTGGGCGTTGCATGTAGCGATGATATCAGGATCATGAACGATATTGACGGATTTCATATTGGATATAGCATTAGTTTCCGCGCAGCTTCTTTGATCGTGGACAATCTGCGTCCCATTTGTTGTAACACCTTCATAGCTTCATGGACTTGTTTTACCACCTCTGTGACTAGAACTTCTTCCCGTCCAACGACTTCAACTTCAAGTTCCCAACATCGACCCCCTTGATCGTCCGCGCATTCAGCGAACACCTCCCATACCATTCATGCGTTGGCTGCGTCACCGTCGTCCTGACATGCACTCCACACGTAGAACAGTGGTGGTGCGTGAACATCTTCGGTCCGAATACGTATGGCTATCTCACGTCGGCATATTGACGATTATCTGATCCACCCAATTACTGCCGGTGGGAATCACTGGATAGGTATACTTACGGTGAGGTTCTCCAACCCCTTCTCATCGGTCAAATTCTCGGGCTCCGGGTAAACGCACAGTTTACCCTGGATCTCGCAGATGGAGCCTGGGTGTTGGTTATCAGATTGTGGTTTGGCGAAATTAGAGACTAGGAAAGGAGGAAAGGAGAACTGGGAGGCGCACAGTTGCACTGCGTCACTTCGTGGCCTTCTTCTAGCGGTGGGCTGAGCGCGACACGGTAGGTTACGGCGCCGCAGTGGCATCCACCTGCTCCTTGTGAGTTGCTGCGCGGTCGTGGATTGGGTTGGGCTGGGCTGGGTTAGGTAGGGGGCGGATGTGCTGACCTTGGTATGTCTTCGAGTCGGACATGGCTGGTAAATATATATACCTTAGGTACCTTATGCCAATCGACGTGCTAATTTACATGTAGACCTGGTCCGATACAGGCAATGGTAAGGGCTACGGAGACGCAAAGAAATGCAACCAGCACTGATATATCTGGGCCTGCTCCTTTTATATCTACTATTTCTGGCCCCGCAATCCTCCACCCCATCTGCATACGTGGAGGTGGAGGTCCAGATGTGGTATCTGCCTCTCCCGTGGGGGCCTGAGAATTCAGCTCGTCGGGCACGAAGCTGAAGCATGCAGTCGCACCACGTCTACCAGATCCCATACAGTACTTAAGGTTCGGTCTTCCTACAGGTAGGAGACTACGTACTGGCGAGCGCCTAGGCTGCTCTGCGTGTGAGAACGCATTCAGCTAAGTATAGGGACATATATCGAAAGTGCGTCTTTGTCGGCGCCGTGAACGACGCCATGCAGATATCGGCTGACGCTCACATTTACCGAATATGACCATCACTGAGGAGCAATGCTCTGCTTGGCCGATCTCTGTGCTCTGTACGCGGTGTTGGTGTGCAAGGTGGGGTAAAATACGGGCCGGTTCCGTGATGATGAGAAGAGCTGAAGCTTGAGTTGACTACCAATACCGTGTGTACCTCAGCCTACTGTAAACCCAGTAACTCAAGTCGATGGCCTGTAAACACGTCTGGACTCGAGAACTGGTTTTCCCTAACGGAGCGTGTGGAAACTGTACGAGTAACGAAATATCATGACATTATCCTCTTTCGGGGCATCGTCTCCTTGACTTGAGAGAACAATCATCGGATACGGAGTTCGACAATGCTTCTGCAATGCTTCTGCCTGCCCTACTAACTTGACCCGAGAGTAGGAGTCCTGTAGTCATGGACTCATGGCTAGCGAGCTTGCGCGGCGAATCCTTGGCGCGAGTGAATAGAGCGCGTCTGCCTATTCTGCGCCATATATATATATATACGACGTTATTCCAGCCTGCTGCATGCAGCGACTCAATATTTCATTCCACTGTAGTTTGTTTTCTTCGAACCCTGTCGATGCTCCACCGTTCGGCGACATCTGTGACTTCGGAAAACATCGCGTAAGTCGACTCGGCTACATTCCAGCTCCCCAGGGCCAGCCAGCACCCTCCCATGGGCCATGTCACGCAAAGATAAGGGCTTTATCACCCCGTAGACAAGTTACCCAACCAAGCATGGCGCAATCACGATTCACGAATCCTACGGCATTCTGCCGCCCGTCTCTCCCACGAGATTGATGGCTACGGCGCGCTATTGGGCGCTACTTGCGGGGTCTGTATGCATCTTAGAGGAAGCGGCTAGAATGGGGCCCTCCTTGGCAGCTGCCTACGGCGACGATCTTCTGGTGGTCGCAGGTTTATCTGAAGGATGCGCCAAGTGAGCTGATGTTCTTTGAGCCTGGAATTATACCGTAAGACGTCAATTGCTGTATTGTGGTCTTCTTGAAGATCTTTGCACGCTATCCTATACCACTTGAGCGTTGTCGAAAGCAAGCCGAGGCATCATGAATCCGAGAGAAGACGAGGACTCTGATTTCGACTCTTTGTACGAGGAGAGTCCTACAGACGGCTACTTCAGCCCCCGCGACATCCCTACAGAGCGGTATGCACAGGACAGGAGCTCCAGTACGCCACATGTGAAAGCGCGAGAGGCAGAGGAAGAGAGACAGACAAGCAGTAGACCCCGGACAGAATCGGCTCAGTATAGGAGAGTTTCGGAGCCGTCAGCATGGCCTGATGAGCGGACACCACTGCTAGATGAGGGACCCCCGCCACCGGCATACTCGGACGTGACGGCTGGAAGGCCGTACACGGGCAGTGAGGCATCGAGTCAGCATTCTGGTGTCCAGGACGGGTATGGGGCCACGACACAGAGTAGAGAGCAGAATACCTGGGGTCCAAGTACGAGTTCAGTCGCGCCCACGTTATTCGGGCGACTCAATGGCCCGGAAGACATGGGTGGCGCATCGGGTGCGGAGGGAAATGAGAGTGAGCAGGCTCCGCAGTCTAGAGGTAAACGGAGAAGAAGCCGCATTCGCAGATGCTTCACGGTTAAGAGGATTATACATGTTGTGCTAGTGATCTGGGGAATAGTTGCATTGACCACGCTGTTGATAAGGGTATCGAAGGGGAAAGCTAGCTCCGGAAAGGTAGGCATTGCACGTTTCGCAGGACTCACGGATTACTAAGTATGCCAGGACACGGATCATGATCATGGCGACCACGAAGACCACAAAATACCCGCCGCGCCTATTCATACATCAGTGCCTAAGATACCTGATGTGCCGGAAGTGTCTGGGTGCCCATTTAGCGAATACAGCGAGACCTATGGCTACGATTTCGACTCCCCAGACAGCTTTTCCTTCATCGAACTGATCGAGGAGAGCAACCACATCTCTGGTGGCATCAATGGAAGTGTCAAAGTGGCAAGAGCTCCTGCTGAGCAGAAAGCTTCCATCAGAGCTGAGATCATGTTTGCAACAACAGCTCCCTGGGCAGTATCGGGGCTAGAGGCCGTCAAAGATTCCAACAGTCTCTATCTCAAGAACCCTTACTTCGTCAAACGGCCCAGACGGTTCTCAGGCAAGCCATGCATGGAGATCCACGTGCAAATACTGGTCAAAGACCACGTCACGCTTGACAACTTCGAGCTCGCGACCGAGAACCTCGAGGTCCGCGTCGAATCTGGACTCTTCATGACGCGGGAAGGCGACCCACTTGACGGCGCTCTCCACATCAGCAACAAGACCGAGATCACAGTCATCCACGGCTCAGTCTCAATGGCCTACTGGAACAGCCGGGAGACGCGAATCGACGTCGTCTCCGGCAGCGTCAGCGGCCGCTACGCGCTCCGCGACCTCCTCTCGATCCGCACCCGCTCCGGCAGCGTCACCATCGACGTCGACCCCAAGCCCGCCGACCCCACCTCTCCCGCCCCGGCCGACTTCACCGCCCTGTCCACATCAGGGAGCGTGCGCATCCGCTTCCCGACCAGCGGGACCGCGCAAGAGATCCCCGAACGCGAGTACCGGACGCGGGTCGAGACGGAGTCCGGCTCCGTCAGCGGCGAGTACATCCTCGGGCTCATGGCCACCTTTCGCACGAACGCGGGCTCCATCACCAGCACCATCCTGCCCTACGCGGCCGACATGTTCTCGGCATCCTTACGCACCGAGACGCGGAACGGGGCCACTGATATCCGGCTCCTGGCGCCGTTCAAGGATAGGGGCAGTGTCATGGGCAGGCTGCATAGCTTGCACACGAGCGTGTCGTCGAGTCTGAAGATCGCTTATCCGCAGGAGTGGGAGGGGCTGATTGATGGGGAGACGACGAGTGGGAGTATCAATCTGAGGGGCAAAGATGTGGAGAGGTTGAAGCATTATGAGGGGCCGATGAGCCAGCATGTGTTGGCGAAGAAGGGGAGGGGTGGGAGTAGGTTGGATTTCTCGACTGCGTCGGGGAGTGTTGATTGTGTTGTGGGTGACCTTTATTGACGAGTGATGGGCGTGGAGGAAGTATACGGTGGCCTGCTTAGTGTCTGGCGCTATGGCGTGACTTTGGGAGACCTTTTTCTATGACGGTCCTGAAGCAAATATACATGGCCCTGGAACGACTACCGATAGGCTGGACTTCTCGACTGCGTTTGGGAGTATTGAGTGTGTCTCGGGTGATCTCTGTTGATTCATTCAGGCTGGCAGGGTGCATATATTCGACTTAGGCCAAAGTAACATGGTGGAGAGAAGCACTAATGCCATCTATTTCGGGTGTTGAATGCGTTTTCAGACTGGGACAGATTGGTAGAACAGACATGCCACAAGCCGGCCCGCGGACATCCATTTCAGCCCGCACCCTGCGCCTTACAGTATCGTAGCCTATTCTTCTGGTCGCAGGTCTCCTTCCTACTTCGAGCTTCTGACAAGAGAAAAGACCGCGAACAATACATCCATGCCTTTTCCCCTGGGGTATCGAAAGTGGCATGCAATTGCGCTGTAATTACATCAATGAGCGGTTGTGTAGGATGCCTACCTAGGTAGGAATGCACAACGCGTCCCTTTTCCCCGCTGCATGCGGCCAGAGATGAATGACGAGCGTCATTCAAATGCGTTCAGCGTTTAGTGTATTAGTTGCGCGCTTCAACGAACACCTAGTCCGCGACAGACTGTGTTGCTTCTTGCGCTTCTCCAGCGGCAGCCTCGCCGGGCTCCACCGGCTCAACCACCGGTTGCTCTTCACCTCGTTGTTCGGCTTCTGGCTCCTGCGTTTCAGAAGTCGATGCTGGTTCTTCGGGAGTCTCGAGAGGCTTCTCTTCTTCCGCAGGAGCGTCTTCCGCGGTCGATGCTTGGTCAAGGGCGGGTTCTGTTTCTTGCTCATGCGCATCCGCATGCTCCTCAGGTTTCCCATCTGACGCGTCTGAGCCCTGCAACTCCTCCGTCGGCAGCCCTTCCGACTCAAGAAAATGCTTCGGCTCCTTGACCTCCTGGACCGGGTGCCCGAGCCCCTCGTCCTCCCAGCCATCCTCCTCTTCCACCTCCTCGTGAATAACCGTCGACAACGAGCTCGACCGATCACTCATGGTATGCCTGTGCCTCTTCGTCGTATTCCCCGTCGCCAGCGTCGTATTCCCCGCCGGCTCGACCCCACCCTCCTCCCTGTCATCGCCCCTCCTCAGCAAGCTCGGCTGCGCCGACTGGCCCTGCTCCGCCACAGGCGTAACCTCAATCCCCTCGGCCTCAGGCGGGATGGTGTAATTATCATCCTGGATGAGATGGTACTCCTCACAGACGGCCTTGAAGAAGACATAGAGGCCCGTCTTGGACTCGACCTTCCAGAACACGTCGCGGTGCTGGAACCAGGCGTGCGCGAAGATGCGGTACACGCGTCTGAACACCTCCGTCATCTTCCGCAGCTGCACCGCCGAGCTCACGTTCTCCGTGCCCAGCGCCAACCGTGACGGGAACAGCTTCCCGGACGTCAGTGTCGTCGCCGCCCAGTCGAGTGTGTGGCAGGTGTAGTCGATCGCGCAGCATGACTTCGGCGGGTCGTGCGCCGCGCACAGGTATTGCCATTCCGACGCGCGCATCTCCGGGCACGTTTCGGAGGAGCAGGCGGGTGTGTCGGCGAAGAGCCCGATGGCCATGGCGTTGGCTTTTTGGGTTAGGAAGCGGCAGAGTTCGTAGAGCCATATGTTGGCGTCGACGCCGGGAGGGGGTTTGGCGAGGTTTTGGGCCGTGGCTTTGTCGATGGGTGCGGTGGTGCCTGGGGAGGAGGGAGGGTGGGTATAGGAGGCGTGTAGGGCTTTGAGATGTTCGGTTAGTTGGAAGGCGGAGTCTATCTTTGTATCATTATTAGTTGTGAGTAGGTATGCTAGGAAGAGTAGAGTGTGTGTACTTCTTGCAGGTCGACTAGCGGTGGGCCTTCTGCCATGTCTTCTGACTTTGTGCCCGGTCTTATTCTTCGTGATGCACCTATGTCGGCGTTCTGTGTACCTCCAAGCTTTCCATAATCCTCTGAAGGATCCCCGCCTGGGGATACAGGCCCTGTCTGGTCCTCAGCCATTGGCGGAGGACTAGGAAGTCGAGGACTGCTCGCTGGTGATGCCATGCTCTTGTCGAATTATTGCGTTCCCATGTGTCGTGTCTAAGTATGAAGATAGTCAGGCTTTCAGTCTGTAGATATTGATGTACTGCGGAAGTAGACGTGGGTATGATGTGGGGATACTGTAGCTCTGGATAAGGTAGCAGTTGGAGGACGTTGGAGGGAGCTTCAGGGCACGTCTGCCAAGACCGCAAGCAGCCGCAGTGAATGTTAACTTCCGCTAGGGAAAGTGCCACCGCTCCTCCTACAGCAAGAACAACGGCAGATATGGATCTTGATGATGATGTACCACCGATGCTGGTGGCCGCAGGGGAGCAGCAAGATGCCCCCGAGAGCATAACATCTGAAATGGAGGACATGAACGTCACCAAAGTCCCACTCACCATCATAACTGGTAGGCGTCACCTCTTTACATTAGGATACCCTCTCTGTCCACCTTCTAGCTTCTTGTTTTCATTTCTTTGCTTCACAAGAAAAGACGTAGTCGTACCATCCGTTTCCACCACGCTGCCCAGCATCTTCGTGGCGAAAAGAACTCATTCCATTCCGTCATTACAACTTCACCAAGACACTCCTCTAACGCGTAACCCAGGCTACCTAGGCGCTGGTAAAACAACGCTCCTAAACTACATCCTAAACGAGCGTCATGGCAAAAAGATCGCCGTGATACTGAACGGCAAGTCAGCCCCCGTCACGAAAACAAACCCACCCACACCCCTCGATTCCCCCCACCCCAATCTGACCCTCTAACAGCGCCCCAGAATTCGGCGACAGCGCCGACATCGAGAAATCCCTGACCGTAAACAACGAAGACGGGCAGCAAGTGGAAGAATGGCTCGAAGTCGGCAACGGGTGTCTGTGCTGCACGGTCAAAGACTCCGGGGTGAGCGCGATCGAAGCGCTGATGGAGAAGCGCGGCGCCTACTTCGACTACATCCTCTTGGAAACGACGGGGCTCGCAGACCCCGGGAACTTAGCGCCGCTGTTTTGGATGGATGAGGGCTTGGGCAGTTCGATCTATTTGGATGGGATTGTCACGCTGGTGGACGCGATGAATGTGCTTAGGAGTCTCGATGAGCCGACGGCGGCGGAGGTGTCGGGCGGTGGTACGGAGCAGGATGCCGCAACAACGCCGGACCGCGACGGTGACGGCGACGGCGACGGCGATCACCACCACTCCGGCCCCCACCTCAGCACCGCGCACCTCCAAATCTCGCACGCCGACGTGATCGTGATCAACAAATCCGACCTCGTAACCGCGCCCCAACTCTCCGCCATCGAGGCGCGGATCCGCAGCATCAACGCGCTGGCCAAAATCCACATCACCGACCACAGCCGCGTGCCGCAGCTCGAAGGCCTAGTGCTGGACCTGCACGCGTACGACGCCGTGGACGCGGCCGCGCTCGACTTTGCCGCCAAGGGCCACAGCCATCTCGATCCCGCTATCAGCACCGTCACGCTCACGCTGCCGCCGCTGAGGGAGGCGCAGATGGCGAAGCTGGATAAGTGGCTGCAGGCGCTGTTGTGGGGGGAGTTGTTCGTTGCGCATCCGGATGCGGAGGGGGTGGAGGGGAAGGGGGTCAGGCAGACGGATGTGCATCGTATCAAGGGACGGTTGGCTATGGTGGGGGGAGGGGTCAAGTTGCTGCAGGGGGTTAGGGAGGTGTTTGAGTTGTTGGATGGGGCTGATGCGGCGGTTGGTGGTGCGGTGGCTGGGGAGGAGAGAGGGAAGATTGTTGTTATTGGCCGCCATATTGGTGGGGAGGAGGGCACGGCGAGGTTGCAGAAGAGTTTGGAGGAGGCTATATCATAAAGAAAGACTTTCTCCGGAATGGTACACGAATATATGAGAGCCCTCTGTAGCCACAACGCTTTCCCATCTGGGGTCTACCACCATGTGAACGTGACAAAAGCTGTGGGATATAGCAGGACTTTGGAGCGTGGCGACTGCTACGAGACGTTATTTGTAGCCATGCGCGAGATCCTGGCTATTCCAGAGATGGGCCATGCCTAAAGGAGGCGTTAGGGGGTCTGAAATTGGGCAAGCGTGATCGTTGGCTATAAGGGACATGATATCAAGGTTAGCGGCTGTCGAAACGGAATTAAAGGCCCCGAAAATGAAGAAGCGGAGGTTCAGCGCTAGATGGGAGAGCGAGAAAGCGAGAGAGCGCGAGAACGAGAACGGTAGATGGAAACAGCAGCTGCCCACCTTCTCACACGGCCGTACAGGTGCACTGACCGGGGGTTTCCCAAGGCACCCATCCTCATGAGATCGTACAGCACTTTTCACATGCAGGTTTCGTATCGATGCGCACACGTACCTTACGTACATACAGTACATGGAAGTAGTGAATATGTGGAGAGGATCAAAGCTACAGTATGCATGTACTGTACTGTGATGTATGTACCCGCCTCCACGGTCAGTGCAATGCGGGTGGGCCGCTCCTTCCCGCTTGGGCACTTCCCAACAGCACCACCTTACCTTATCCTGCCGCCTATGTACAGGTATACAGAGAGTCAGGTGTCTTTGCTGCGGTTGACTGACATGTGGTGTCGCACGTGAAGGGTGGTTGGGAGATAAGCGGTGCGGTTGGGAAAGCGTTGCAGGGTCTTGATCTGGGATTGGGATTTTGCTGCGGGATACCGGATAACTTGGAGGGTGAGGAATTGATTGGGTGTGGATGAATGGAATAGTGGAACGGTGATAGTTACAGTAGGTATGGTTGTTCTTGCTGAGCTGTGCCTGCCTCTTACATGTATCGCTAACTTAGTCCGACCTACCGAATGTAGACGTGGCGACTACTTTGTGCATGTATTGGTACCAAGCACTTCCACCTGGCATTTTTCAGGGTCTCCTGTTCAGGGTCAAGGTAGGCTGCCAGCATCACCAGATGGTAGCGTGGCTCGCTGCTGATGAGGGGCAGATATTGTGGAGGATTCGGAAGAAAGGCCAGCAAGTGTTTGTGCACACAAGCGATCGGGTTACCAGCTTCTTGAGCTTGAGCTTGACATGAATCATAGATCCAAGTTGATTAGAGCCGAGATCCACATAGGATCGTGGCACTGATAACATTGAGCGATGCTTTACCGACCTTGATACTGTCGAGCTTGTTCGATTGCATCTCTTCATCGGCTGTGGACACGTCTATCGTTCACGCTCACGAATTGGCTGATCAAAGGCTTGAAGTTGGGGCTCATGGCCTCATGGATCTAGGAAGGAGCTTTGACGGATCTGTAACGCAGTTGGAGACCTCGGCTGTCGCTTAGCTTTGGATCGAGCCCTGCAATGCAGCAATGTCCGGGAAGATCCGCCGCACCGGGGAAAAGTGGCACAACTTGAATCCTGGTCAGACCCTGGTGCCAAGGCTTATGCTGATGCCCGGATCAACATTGGAGGAATTCTGCCAGTCTGCCACCCACCCGTTGCATGTCCGGCGTGGCGACGGTTCCCTTCATGGCTGTTTTACGTGGCAGAAACCGGCATCGCGTCGCATTTACTGCTGTGTACGTAGAGTGTATACTGGTGCATCGCGGCCTCTGCCTGTGGAGTATACCTGTGTTACGGTAGAGTGATCAATCGTTCAATTGATGAGATATGTTGGTTGGCTACATGTACAGTACATAACATTAGTCTCTAAAGCTGTTGCCTGCAGGAACGCGGTACGGATGAGTGGCGAGATGTTGCATGACGTGTTGGGCGAAATTCGGAGCAGCGTCTCAACCGAAAAGGCGCCACTGCGATTCGACACGCGCCAGACACGTTAGGACAAAACCAGAAGCACCCAGACCTGCACTCGGCTGTGGTGAGCAGCATCCGAGTGTTGAGCTGCCAGCTGCCCAGCGCCGGAGCCTTCCCCACAGTCGCCCGCTCCTATCATTCCACCAGCTTCAAAAACCTTTTGCCTGCCGCTGCCACTTGTCTTTCCTTCTCCATCCACCAACCCACACCACCACCTAGGGGATCGCATACAACACAACCACACAGCCTCAGGTCACATCCCACTCGAGACCTTCCTTTTATACCTCGAGGCGTCCGAATTCACTCGTTAAGGCATCATGCCTTCCCACCAACCCACCACCGAGGATGCTGCCGTCGATCTCACCAAGATCGAGCAGCCATCCGCTCAGGCTTCCACGTCCGAGCCCAACCGCAACCCAAAGTACGACCCTAAGAAGTGCGTTCAAACCATCAATTACCGCTTCCGAGCTTCAGCTGACCGAATTTGCAGGACTCACATCACCGACCTCCCAATGACCAGGAAGAACTGGTACAAGCACGTCAACTGGTTGAACTGCTTCCTCATCCTGGGAATCCCGCTTTTGGGTCTTGTCACCGCTTGGTGGACACCATTGAAATGGCAAACAGCCGTCTGGGCTGTTGCGTACTACTTCGCAACCGGTCTGGGAATTACAGCTGGATACCACCGTCTGTGGGCACACACCTCGTACACCGCCACCCTTCCTCTCAAGATCTTCCTCGCTGCTGTTGGAGGCGGTGCGGTTGAGGGCTCCATCAGATGGTGGGCCCGTGACCACCGTGCTCACCACCGTTACACCGACACCGAGAAGGACCCATACAGTGTTCGCAAGGGTCTCCTCTACTCTCACCTTGGCTGGATGATCATGAAGCAGAACCCAAAGAGAATTGGCCGTACCGACATCTCCGACCTCAACGACGACCCAGTCGTGGTCTGGCAGCACCGCAACTACCTGAAGGTCGTTTTCTTCATGGGTCTCGTCTTCCCAATGATTGTCGCTGGACTCGGCTGGGGTGATTGGTTCGGTGGCTTCATCTACGCTGGTATCCTCCGCATCTTCTTCGTCCAGCAGGCCACCTTCTGCGTCAACTCCCTCGCCCACTGGCTCGGTGACCAGCCATTCGACGACCGCAACTCTCCTCGTGACCACGTCATCACCGCTCTTGTCACTCTCGGTGAAGGCTACCACAACTTCCACCACGAGTTCCCCTCCGACTACCGCAATGCCATCGAATGGCACCAGTATGACCCAACCAAGTGGTCCATCTGGGCTTGGAAGCAGCTCGGCCTTGCCTACGATCTCAAGCAGTTCCGTGCCAACGAGATCGAGAAGGGCCGTGTGCAGCAGCAGCAGAAGAAGCTCGACCAGAAGCGCGCGAAGCTTGACTGGGGTGTTCCTCTTGAGCAGCTTCCAGTGATGGAGTGGGACGACTACGTTGAGCAGGCCAAGAACGGTCGCGGTCTCATTGCTGTCGCTGGTGTTGTCCACGATGTCACCGACTTCATCAAGGACCACCCAGGTGGAAAGGCCATGATCAAGTCCGGTATCGGCAAGGATGCCACGGCCATTTTCAACGGTGGTGTCTACCTCCACTCCAACGCCGCTCACAACCTCCTCTCCACCATGAGAGTTGGTGTCATCCGTGGTGGCTGTGAGGTCGAGATCTGGAAGAAGGCGCAGATGGAGGGCAAGGACCAAATGATCGTCAAGGACTCTCACGGAGAGAGGGTCGTCAGGGCTGGTATGCAGGTCACCAAGGTGTTCGAGCCAGCCGCTTCCGCCGGTGCCGCATAAACGCGATACTAAGCATCGCCCATCTCACACCAACCATCACAATCGACCTACAAACCCACCGCTGTCGAAACTCTACTCCGCGTCTGCTTTTCGTCCCTGTCCTGCGTTCTAGCGTTTCTCTTTTTTCGTTGGGTGGCTGAGAGCAGAGTATTCTCCCTTTCTTACTCTCGCTTGTGCTTATAGACCGCTCTATCTGCATACCCGTCATAATGTGGACGGGTTTCTGCCGGATGCGTCGTCAATTACCATTATACCTATACTACCATAAGTAGTCGTAGTCTAGCTATTGGCTACGAGCCTAAATCTACAAAACAAGTCACCAAACGATATTCTAGACGGTTGTTCATCATCTTGTGATATCGCCCATGCATAAACATGCTTGAAGTGATTAATGAAGTATGTCCCATTCGCGCAGTACAATACCGTAGGGAGGAGGTTTCGTTTTGATGCAGGGCCATGATCTGCCTCGGCTTGTTCAAGTGTCCCTCTTCCCTCAGGGTTCGTCAGGGTTCGGGTGTTGTTTAGCCTTCAATCACATGTATGCCAGGATCCGACCCTGCATTATCTAATATGGAACCCTTCCTTTCACTCTACTTCCTTCCATCCGCATCTAATCAAGTGCACTCCTCTCTGTTGCACTCGTCTTGGTCAATTCAACGTTAGGTACGATTCGGGATTTGTGACCTAATATAACCGACGTCGGCGACGGAACTGCTTCGGACAAAGGTGCCTGAGCTTCCCCAGACTCCGCGATTTGAGCTGGCTGTCTGCGAGATCCATGATGACTGCTACTTCTTCCTCATCCCCACACTCACGACTACACCAAGTCAACGCACACATGTCTTCAGCAAAGGGAAGCGCCTTCGCGGCAGATGTCGTGCCTCAGGCACCAGAGGACCCTCTATTCGGCCTCATGGCCGCTTACCGTCGTGATGAGGACCCGAACAAGGTTGATCTGGGTATTGGCGCCTACAGAGATGACAACGCAAAGCCTTGGGTTCTTCCTGTCGTCAAGAAGGTATGTATAGGCTTCACCTCTGCTACCCATAGAAGGAAAACACGTTCATCCCTGCGAGTGGCATAACGCATTGCTAATCACCCTCTCCTCAGGCCGACGAGCTCCTCCGTGCAGACCCAAACCTGAACCATGAATACCTCCCCATCGCCGGTCTCGCCGAGTTCACCTCTGCCTCGCAAAAGCTAATCTTCGGCGCCTCCTCCCCCGTCATCAGCGAAGGTCGCGCCATCAGTCTGCAAACCATCTCCGGCACAGGCGCTGTCCACCTGGGTGCCCTCTTCCTCTCCAAATTCTACAACCCCTCCGCCTCCGGAGCCAAGACCGTCTACGTCTCGAACCCGACCTGGGCGAACCACAACCAGATCTTCTCCAACGTCGGCCTGCCCATCGCCCAGTACCCATACTTCTCGAAGGAGACCAAGGGCCTCGATTTCGCCGGCATGCGCAGCACGATCGAGTCCGCACCAGAGGGAAGCATAATCCTGCTTCACGCGTGCGCGCACAACCCGACCGGCGTGGACCCGACCCAAGACCAATGGAAAGAACTCGCGACCCTGATGAAGCAGAAATCGCACTTCCCCTTCTTCGACTGCGCGTACCAAGGCTTTGCCTCCGGCGACCTGAACCGCGACGCCTGGGCGATCCGCTACTTCGTCGAGCAGGGCTTCGAACTCCTAGTCGCGCAATCCTACGCCAAGAACTTCGGTCTCTACGGCGAGCGCGCGGGTTGCTTCCATTTCGTCACTTCGCCGGGCGCAGAGGCCAAGGACACCGTCTCCCGCGTCGGCTCCCAGCTCGCGATCCTGCAGCGGTCCGAGATCAGCAACCCGCCTGCGTACGGCGCGCGCATCGCGTCTCTGGTCCTCAACGACGCGGACCTCTTCGCGCAGTGGGAAGAGAATCTGCGCGAGATGAGCGGCCGCATCATCAGCATGCGGCAGGCGCTGAAGAAGCATCTGGACGAGCTGAAGACGCCGGGGACTTGGGACCACATCGTCGACCAGATCGGCATGTTTTCCTTCACGGGATTGAGCGAGAAGCAGGTCCTGAAGATCAGGGAGGAGGCGCATGTTTATATGACGAAGAACGGGAGGATCAGTATGGCGGGGTTGAATACGAAGAATGTTAAGTACTTCGCTGAGGCGGTTGATAAGGTTGTTAGGGAGGCTTAGAGGGGGATGTGGTTACCGAAAATGGGCGTGGGCGTGGGCATAGGTATGTGGCCACGGTGATGGGAAGGAGGATGGGAATTAGAGAGGGGAAAAGGGCATTTGCTTTTGCACAAGAGGCATGGATTGAGAGGATCTGGCTCTTTGTTGCTTATGACTGGTGGGGGACGTGGTAGCTACCTTACCTTTCCTCGTCGCTGGCCCCCTTCCCGTATCCCTCTCAAAACGAAATTGAAAACTAACATGGAAACTACCAAATTGACAGAATGTTTCACTCCCCAGACATGTTGATCCCATTTCCCACGCTGGCTTCTCCAATACCTCCGATAGGTTGTATGTCCCCTGTCAAAACCCTGTCGAAGAGCACCAAGACTCCTGATCGGACATGCTCCCTTCTAGTAAGCAAACCTTTTCTTGAACGAACCATGGCTAGCAATCGGACCGAGTAATAGGCAGTCGCATCAGCGACCAAACCCGCGGCGCCGTGTTTCCAACACGGGGTTCTTGTCCAGCCTTCGGTTCATCCTGAAATAACAACCCTTATGGCAGGCCTAACCAACAGCAGGAATTTTCTTTTTCTCTATCTGTCCCACATCTTCCACCCCATACCAACAAGCATTCGTACCCTACCCTACCCAATGTATCAGCCCTGTCCCAAGTAGTAAACCTTCGGACCTTACGGAAGAGGAAACGGACAACAGAATACCAGGAACCCATACTACCGATCCAACCAAAACCAGTAGTCCAAAAAGTCGGGCCAGGAAGGTCATTTTCCAATGCGACAACGCCGCAAGTCCAGCCGTCCCTTGCCCGAAGCCGTGCACATGAGGAACCTTCGCCTACGGCTTCACACACCAGCCTCAGACCCAGAAATCCCCAGAGATTCACCGCTGCCGGTGGTTGGCAGCAGGAGCTTACATCTTTCACTCTGTTAGAGGTCTGGCGCGAGTCTGGCATTGCTTTTGCCCAAGGCCGTGCACAAGAGGGACCTTCGCCTACGGTTTCATAGACCGGCCTCAGAGCCCAGTGCTTGAAAAGTTCACCACTCCGGCAGCGGGAGCATGGAGGGCGGGCGCGAGTCTTGCATAGGTGTCAAGTAAACGATCAAAGCCAGAAAGAAAAAGGTGGACTGGGATTTCCTAAGAGATTAACGGGGCTTGGTACTGTTCGGGACCCCTAACTTACGTACAGAGCTGATGAATGGAAGGGCCACGAGGTTCCATGATCACCTTATGCCGATTAGACTACAGCGAAACCTGTGCAAGGGACGTACTGTCTTGTCTAGCTTACCCAAAACACGCCCGTGGAAGAAACCCACGGACCGCGTTTTGGGATCTTTTTCGGTATTTTGGCGTACATGCGTTTGTAACCCAGCGAAATGGGCTTTGTAGTACAATGTTGGCTATATTGGGCACTAGCACCGTTCGCTCGCTCGGCTACCAGCCATACAAACGCTTTCTTCCTTGTTCCTCCTGAGAAAGAAACGCTGGAAACAACATCAGGCCAGGGCGGCCCGTGATCCCTGATCTTTTCCCGTCTCTGGGGGAAAGGAAACTGGCAATGGAACTTTTCCCTGCAATGAAGCAACCCCCAATCTCACTGCAGCCAAAAGGATAATAGGAAAACAAGAATCTCATTGCAAAATTCGCTTTGAACGCAGCACGACTCAAACCACAGAACACTCTTCAGCCAACCACCTTCCATCCCCCTCACTTCCCCCACCCCTTAGCCCTCATACTCGCCTCAATCCCCGCCCAAATCTCCTCCACAACTTCCCTGTCCCTCCACCTCGTCTCGCGTCCCTGGCCCTCCCTATACGCATCCAAGCCCACACTCATAACGCCCCTGCCCCAACCCCTCACACTCTCCGGCGTCTTCTCGCCCTTCCAGCCCACATAAATGCCCAACGCGTGCGCAAACAGCTCGGCCGGTTGCTGCCACTTATACCCCTTGAACTGCCACTGCTGGCCCGTGGTGAAGACGGCCACGACGCGGGACCAGTAGTCCGGCTTGAAGTTCTCGGGGCCCTCGACGAGGATGAAGCGGAGCGGGCGCGTCGCGTCGATTGACGGGATTAGGCGGCTGATGTGCAGGATGTTGAGGCCCGTGCTGCTGGAGGGCGAGCTGTAGATGCCGTCCACGAGGAAGGATTTTATGTTCGAGAGACGGAGGAGGGAGGAGGCGGAGGGGGAGAGCAGGATTATGGGCTCCGGACGCCGGCCCGTGGTCGGTTTGCCGCTGCTGGTGCTGCTGCGGAGTGCGGGGGTTAGGGCGTTGTTGGTTGGGTGGGCGGGCGTTGGGCCGCTAGGGCGGGTGCTGGTGCGCCGGAGGAAGAGCTCGGCGTGTTTGCGGACGTGGGAGAAGTCCTGTTGCGGTTTGTGTTAGTTGTCGTGTCTGGCTGGAGTAGGTAGGTGGGTGGGTGGGTAGATTGGGCTTGTGTTGCGTTGATTGCCTGCTCAACCTAGACGGATCTTGCACAGGACGAATACCGACTATGTCGAGTCGGGTTGACAAAGGCTCGCGCACGCGAGAGAGGGAAAGAGAGCAAACTCACCGTCGGCTTAACACCCCTAAGCACACTATTCCGATCGCCCAACCCCCTCTCCCCCCTCAAAATCTCCCTCAACCGCCCCCTCTCCGCCTCCCCATCCCCCGCCCCAGCATCACCCATAACCACATCCCCATCCCCCCTCGCCAGCCCCACCGCCTTCTCAACCTCCATCCTGCCCTCCGCCCCACTCTCCCCCTCCTCCCCAGCAACAATAAACTCACTCTCATTCTCCAACCCCTGCAACCAATTCACCAAATCCAGCTTCTCGACAAACACAAGATTGGTCACGGGCCCGAGGCCATTCTGACTCCTCTCCGCGTTCAGCGCCTGCGTCGCGCCGATGTACTCGCCCACGCCCTTCTCGCGCGACAGGTGGCAGAAGTACACGGACAGCAGATCGACGGGTTTGCCGCCTGCGGCGGCGGAGACGAAGCGCGTGGGCGTTGTGAGCGCGAGCGCGGTGTGTGTGGATCCGGTGGCGGGCGAGGTCGAATTGAAGAGGAGGTGGGTTGCGCTGGAGAGGGGCGCGGCATCGGTGTTGTTGGTTGCGTCTGCTGAGGTGGTGGGGATCGGGGGGGTGTTGGTTGTTATGCAGGCGCGGAGGAGGTGGAGAGGGTCGGGGGTTGGGGCGCCGTTGGTCGCCATTGTCGGGATTTTAATCTTTTGGATGCGCAGGTGAGTGGTTCTGAAGGTGCTGGAATGAGTGGTCAGGTCGTTTTGCAGATTGCGCGTTGGAATGAAAGTGGAAGGGTTGAGTTGTTGCGCTCGTGGGTGGTGGAAGCGGTTCCGCGCATACAGAAAGTTGGAGGTGAAGCTTGGACGCGTGCGGGCTTGGGGAAGGTCTGCCGAGCAGTGAATGGTGGCATTGCCAAGAAAATGTGACAGGAGTCATGCAGCTGTTGGTATAGGAAAATGACCTGTCAAACCAAGCAGTTATAAAGCATGCAAGAAGGTACACACGCAACTATATGAAATGGTCGACGTCGGATAGTTTCGTCCATGTTGACGTGGCAGGATATGAGGAGTAATAGTGTTTGGTAGTCGCCGGGATACCATGTTTAAAGAGTCTATTAGAGATAATAGCTGGACGTGGCATGCCCTTAGGGTTGAAGAAATAGTTATATGACCAGATCCCAGACGACCAAGAAGGTGCAAAACGCACAGGTTCCACGGAACAACCATTTGGCAGTGCTCGTCCTCTCGCTGGCTCTCTTGAGCTCCTTGTTTCCTCTACCCACGTTTTCTGTCGTCAGGTAGGAGTCCTGGACAAGCTGGTCAATATGCTCTGATTGCATCGCAAGATTAGCAGCCAGCGTAGTCTGCAGCTCAGAAATTTCCAGCAGTGACTTTTCCGCGGTCCTATAATCACGCGTCAGCAACACGGCTCAACTAGCAGTCCCGCTTCCACAACATACCTGACTTGATCCAGCGTATCCTCGTAATGCTTCAACATGTCCTGATTCTCCTGTGCAAACAACTGCAACTGCTCCTGACTCAACTCCATCTCCGCACTTCCCTCCCCCGTATTGCCCCTATCCCCTCCCCCAGCAGCAGCAATACTCTCTGGCTCCCTCTCATACGGCACATTCCCAACCCGACTCTTATAAAGCACACTCTTACTCCTCTCCACCTCCCTCGCAATCCTGACCTCCATCATCCCCCCCTGCAGCGCCCCCGCCCGCTCCAGCTGCCTTTGCAGATACCAAACCACGCCCTCGCGGTGCATCGCAACACCCTTCTCCCTGCTCTCGACCAACTCCTCTTCCGGGCTCTTCGCCGTCACAGCACCGCCCGCCGCCCACCGTCCCAGTGCCCCAAGTCCGCCCTTGGCCCGCTTCGCAAGCGCAATGTGCGACGCCGCGTCCCTGCGCACCTGCTCCGTCTGCGCGAGCCGTGTTACCGCGGCGTGTAGCTGCCGGAGCACGGTTTTGGCCTCGGCATCGATGGAGGCGCGTTCCGTGTCTGTGAGGTGCCGGTGGGTGGGCTCGTGTTTGTGAGATCTGGAGGCATTGGAGGAGCGGCGGGGGGCAGGGGCCGTGGAGAGGTAGGAGGGGCGGATGGTGCGGAGGTAGGTTGTTAGGTCGGTTATGCGGGCGTTCTGGGGGGTGATGGGTTAGGCACAGGTGGATTGGCTGGGGGGTTGGGGGATCGGGGGGCTTACTATGCTGTATGCCTCTTTCAAGAATTCATCAAGTTGGTCTGTGGAGTATGGTTTCTGGGATGTGGGCGGTGCGTTATGCTGCTTCAAAGCGGAGTTGAAGATGGGTGTTAGATCCGGCATGGCGGCGTACCCATCAAGGAGCAGGAGTGCAAGGCGTGAGGGTTGTTGACACTGGGTGCCCGGGGTCGCTGGCATGCAATGACGGAACAAGCTCCCTGGCTGGCTGGCTGGCTGCTGGCTGGCTTGCACATGTGTCAAGCTCAGCTCGGGAATCAAGCTTCACGAGTCACGACTGTCCACTCCCGACCTTCTGGAATGACAACTTGAAGCTTGACAGCCCTTTACCGTTGCCAAGGCCGCAATCGGGGGTCAGCCAGACGGAAATAACGGCATAGCGGCAGTTCGAGGCGTTGAATTGGGGTCTCGGAAGTGAGCGATTGGCTCTTACAGTACGTTAGTGAGTCAAGTTATCTCCAAAAACAAACTCAATATTAAGAGCGTAGTCCTGTAGTCGTCGTCATGTTTCTTTACTTGACATCTGCATGCTGTTTGACTGGCCATCCCTCCTCCTCAAACCTTCGAAGGACCCTGGATTGGAATGACCGAAATCCATTCGTTAGATGAGATCAGGAATGACGAAAAGGCTGAAGCCGCTGCTGCTTTGGCGTCGGGTGGGGTATTGGAGGATTCACACGACGTCTACCTGAAAGATGGGAAAGAGCAGGAAGATGTGTCCAAGAGCCCGGATTTGTCGAAACACGAAACATCGTCCGTACACAGGCAGGATGAAGAGAGCAATCATGAACGGGACGCAGAGGATGACTTGGAGGCTATCCGGACCACGACAACAAACGCCCCACCATTCACTACCTTCAGTCTTCGGCAACGGAAATTCATTGTATTCATGGTCGCATTGGGTGGCTTCTTCTCGCCCTTGTCGGCCAACATCTACTTTCCCGCCTTAAACACTATCGCCGAGGACTTTCACGTCACATTGACTTTGGCCAACTTGACCTTGACCTCATACATGATCTTCCAAGGTCTGGCACCTACCTTTTTCGGAGACCTCGCAGATATGGCTGGCAGACGACCGGCATATGCTATTGGCTTTGTCATTTACATCGGTGCATGCATTGGCATTGCCTTGTGTGACAGCTATGCGGGCTTATTCATCCTGCGCTGTCTGCAGAGTACTGGCAGTAGCGGTACCATTGCCTTAGGAAACGGCGTCGTAGCAGATATTGCAACAAGCGCAGAGAGAGGAACATGGATGGGCTGGGCCACTTCTGGACCGATGATTGGGTATGTCCCTTCCAACCCACCCAGCACCAAATCCACCAAATCCACAAAGATTGTTAATGTACTAACCCGCTATCCAGCCCAGCCATCGGCCCAGTCCTAGGCGGTATCCTCGCCCAATTTCTAGGCTGGCGCGCCATCTTCTGGTTCCTCGTCATCATAGCCGTCGTCTACCTCATCCCCTTCCTAATCTGCTTCCCAGAGACCGGTCGCAACGTGGTGGGCAACGGGTCGATCCCACCGCAAGGCTGGAACCTCAGCGTCCTAAACTACCTCGCCCTGCGGCGCGCCGAGAAAAGCCGGCCAGCCCTCTCTCGCACCGTCTCGCGCGAATCCAACCGCCAGGCCCAGCGCGCCCTGGCCTCGAAGCGAAAACTACGCTTCCCAAACCCTCTGCACACGCTGCGCGTGATCGCCGAAAAAGACGTCGCCCTGCTCCTATTCTACAACAGCCTGGTCTACACGGCCTTCTACGACGTTACGGCCTCAACCCCTTCCCTCTTCGCCGCAACCTACAACTTCAACGACCTGCAAATCGGCCTCTCCTTCATCCCCTTCGGCGTCGGCTGCTTCCTCGCCCCCGTCATGAACGGCAAGCTGCTAGACTGGAACTTCCGCCGGCTCGCCGCCCAATCCGGCGTCCCGCTCGACCGCAAGAAAGCCACCGACCTGCGCGATTTCCCGCTCGAGAAGGCCCGCATCCAGGTCGCGTGGCCGCTCGTCGCGGTCGGGGACGCGTGTCTGCTGTGCTACGGCTGGGTCATGCAGGCCAATGCGCCGCTCGCCGCGCCGCTGGTGCTGCAGTTCATCATGGGCCTGACGCTCACGGGCGCGTTCAACGCTATGTCCGTCATGCTGGTCGACCTGTACCCGCTGTCGCCGGCGACCGCGACCGCGGCGAATAATCTGGTGCGCTGTCTCATGGGCGCCGGTGGCACGGCGGTTATTATTGACATGATCGCTGCCATGGGCAGGGGCTGGTGTTTTACGTTTGTGGCGGCGGTGGTGGCGGCCACGAGTCCGATTTTGTGGGTCCTGTGTCGGTGGGGCCCCGGGTGGAGGGAGGCGAGGAGGGTGAGGGTTGTGAGGGAGAAGGAGGAGAAGGAGCGGAGAGAGAAGGAGAGTTGGCAGGCTGAGGTTAGGGAGATGGAGGATCTGCAAAGTCCTGGTGGTGGTGGTGGTGCTGATGCGGCGGCCGAGTCTTCGGCGGTGAGGAGTGAAGGGGCGGTGAAGCGGAAAAGCTGATTGTTGTTAGATACCCCCATTTACACATTTCAAAGTTCATAGAATTTGTGGCCTAAATCAGAGCTGGTTTGCATTGTTTACCTACTCATCACGGATGGGGAAGCTATTAGTAACGAACAGCTGCCTGGGTATCATCGTGCCTTCCCAAAGCGCCGAAAAGAGACACTTGGAACCAGTCACATATCGCAACCACCATCGGCACTGTGAGTTTCTCAGGAGGAAAAAACATCTCATTTCGTCATCACGTCGATTATACTAATACATTAACATCAACCACTCCCGCCTCCCGTCTCCCCGTCTCCGTTCGCCCCATCCCTCTCTTCACCCTCATCCTTATCATTACACTTCGCTCAAGCAACAAACCCAACCCGAAACTCATGCCCAGAACTCATCCCTCTTCCGCCCCGAACTCACACACTGGCTATAATAACCATTCTGCCTCCTGCAGGTCCAGCCACTCACACAGCACGTCGCCCCACTCCAGCCGCTACCGCCACACTGCGCATACGCCGTCGCGCACGCACTAGCCGCCGTCGTCGTCGTCCGCCTAAGACTACTCGTCGTTGTTGTTCTGCTTCTGCCCCATGCAGCCGTCGTGGTGGTGTGGCCGCGCGCGGTCGTGGTTGTGCGGAGGGTGGTTGTGCGGGAGGGAGTTGTGGAAGTAGTGGCTTTGGAGGTTGAGGTGTGAAGGGTGGTGGAAGTGGTGGGGGTAGAAGTGGTGGTGGCGGCGACGCATTGGTAGTAGTAGTCGTTTTGGTACTGGCAGGTCCAGCCGTCGACGCAGGTCGTGGAGCCGGCGTAGTTGGCGCCGCCGCATTGGCCGTAGGCGGCGACGGCGGATTGGGTGCTGGTTGAGGAGGTGGAGGTGGTGGTTGGAGTGCGGGAGGATGTTGTGGTGCGGGCGCTGGTCGTGGTTGGGATGGTGGTGGAAGAGGTGGTAGAAGAGGTGGTCGGCGCGATGGTGGTGGAAGAAGAAGAAGTAATAGTGCTGGTGGTGGTGGTGGCGCTAGAGGTAGAGACGGTGGTAGTGGTGCTAGAGGTAGAGACGGTAGTGGTCGAAGAGGCCACAGTGCTTGAGGAAGCCGCCAGGCTCAAGGTAACAGTGCTGGTGGCAGTCGCAGAGGTGAGGGACACACTGCTAGTCGACGTCTCCGACATCGTAGTAGAAGACATAGTGGAAGACGCAGTCTCAGTAACATTCTCACAAGTCTGCGCGGACCCAACACCGACGGTGAACGGCTGGACATTGATCTTCGAAAAGTCAATCCAGCTCGTCGACGCGAAGAAGTTGGCAAGCTGGAACTGCACGACGTCGTCGTCGGACAGCTGGGTCGAGAAATCCGCGCGCGAGCAGATGCTGGCGCCCGGGCCGTAGTTGTTGTACTCGCCGAAGACGACGCCGTCGGTCTGTGGGCTGGACGTCGACCACTGGTTCCATCCTGCCGCGGAGATCATCGAGTCGAAGTAGGAGTAAATGTAGGCGACACGGGCGTACGAGTTCCATGGACGGCCGAGAGCGACGTTGGTGAAGGTGCTGCCGGAGACAGGTTGGAGCGTGCACTGATCGAAGACCATGCCGACCATGGTAGTGTTCGAAGCGCGCTTGTCGGCGGTTATGCTGACGCCGTCCTCGTTGGGCGAGATAGTGGTGTCGAGGAAGTATGCGGAGCCGGAGCCGTAGATGAAATCGACGTTGCCCTCGATGTAGGATTGGAAGGTGAAAAGATTACCGCTAATGTATAGCGTGTCCTGGTTACCGTAGACCTGGCAAGAGTAGAGAGCGGCGTACTTGCTGCTCTGCACTGCGAAGCCGAGCGAGGCGATGTCTTCCTGCGTGCCGTTGTCGTTGCGGAAGTTGACGTTGTAGGCGTAGAAGTAGTTGCCCTTTGCGAAGACGGTGGCGCTGTCGCTGTTGGATTGGTCGGCGCCCGTGTCGACCCCGTAGCTTTGGGTGATCGTCACCTGGTTCTGGGAGTAGTCGGCGGTGGCCTCGGAGTAACCTTGGAAGATGGTGGTGCCGGACTTGTTCAGCACAAGCTGTTCATTGTAGGTACCTGGGTAGATGAAAATGGTGGCGTTGGTCTTGGACGAGGTTGGCGCGGCGTTGATGGCTTCCTGAATAGTCTCGTAGGTGGTCACGCCGTCGATGGCAGTCTTGGAGACAATGATGGCGTCAGATGGTGGGGTCGTGCCATCGTATGTCGAGTTTCCGCTGACGGTAGTGTTGACCGCAGTCACGTTCTCGACAGTTGGCTGAGGAGTAATGATAGAGTTCCAGAAAGTCATGTCGATCCACTCGGTGGAATCCATAACGGACTCAAGTGGGTAGTCATCTTCAGTCAGGAGGGTAGCGTTTCCGAAAGCCTCTCTGGCAGCAGTGTTGTTCTCCCAGTTAGATGGACCGCTGTTGTTGAACTCGGCGAAGGCGATGTGGTCGGTACGAGGGTCACTGGTGGACCAGATCTTCCATCCGGAGGGGCTGATGACGGAATCAAGGTACGAGTTCTTCACGACGACCAAGGCGTACGCGCTGTAAGGCCTGCCAAGGTAAACAGTGCCGTCAACGTCGCTGGACACACCGTCGGCTTCAGTGAAAAGGCACTGGTCAAAGATATAACCACCGATAGCGCTTGAGTCAGCCCTGCTCTGAGCCGTAATGCAGGACTTGGCCCGCTTGGAAGCGAGGGTGCATCCCTTGAAGTAAGCCTTGCTGTAACCCCAGATATAGTCGATCGCGCCGTCGATGTAGCAAGATTCGTAGTACTGGTAGCCATTCGTCTGACCAGTAAGAAGGGTGTCTTGCCAGCCGATGAAAGAGCATCCATAGAATGCGATATCATTTCCGTAGATGGAAGCAGCCAGGGTGACGTAAGAAGACGTCGCACCATCAAGGTTGTCGGTGTTAATGATGTCGATGTTGTAGAAGGAGATGCGGTTCGACTCAGTAGCGAGAGTGGCAGTCTCCGCATCAGAGTGGCCGGCTGGGAGAGGAGAGACAGAAAGACCACGGGAGTATGTAATGGTGACCTCGTTGTCCGCATAAGACTGACCGGGGCTTCCGCTGGTGTAACCAATAATACGCACCGGACCGGACCTGTCAATGGAGGGAACTTGCTCGTTGTAAGAGCCTGGGTAGAGGAAGATGGTCTGGTTGGTGTCATCGTTTGGAAGCGAATCCAGCGCAGCGGTGAGGTTAGTGAAAGATGCATTGTTGCTGCCATCGACGGAAACAATTACAGCATCGACAGGTGGAACAGTACCACTATCTGGGTGGGCGTTCACGGTGGCGTTGGTTGGGTAGGTGTATGTCTTGATGGCTGCGATGGTTGCGTTGTAGGACTCAATCTGGGACTCATCCGAGCTGCTAATGGCTGCAAGCACATCCTCATCGATCCAAGAAAGGTCGGTGATGCCATATGGTGAGAAAGCCGCCGCAAAGACTTTGTCAATGGTGAACTCAGACACCTCATCAGCAGTGAGAGACTCCTCGTACTGGCGCGAGGATGTGTTCTCATCGTAAGAGCCATCGCCCGAGGTCTCGAACTCGCCATAGTAGGTTTGCACTCCGCTAGCAGAGGAGTGGATACCAGCAGCATTGATGAAGCTTCCCATAGACGTGCCCCTGAAGATGGCTTGGGCACCATTCGAGTTAGGAGCGGCCAGGTAGACACCAGTGTTCGAGGAACCCGACTTCTGCTCAATAGAGCTAGTGTCGAAGACAACTGTGGAGTTGTAGAAAGTGCTGTCAATGGTCGTACCCTTGGTGTACACAATGTTTGCGCTTGAAGTGGTGGGTGAAATAGTCGAGCCGTAAATGTAGATAGTTGGGTAGTTGTAGAAAAGCTTGTCCGAACCCTCGATGTACGAGTAGGCGATCAAGGTAGTACCATATGATGAAGAGACAGCAGTGGCCCCCACAGAGATGAGAGAGCAACCGTAGAAAGCAACGTAGTCACCCTGTAGCTTGGCAACAACGGCGTTGGAAGAGCTGGTGACATTGTTGATGAAGTTGATGTTCTTGAAGGCAACACCCTTGGTACCACTAGACATGCTGACAGCAGTTGGGGTGGCCGTCGGAGCGGAGACGGCAACCAGGTTCTCGGACCAGTCGCTGACAGCAGCAGCGGTTTCACCAACAAGGGTGACGGTCTGAGTACCAGCAACACTGACGAACTCGGTATAGGTACCGGCCAAGATGGTCACGGTAGGGATACCGCTGTTCTGGGCGGCAGTGACAGCTTCGCCAATGGCGGTGTACTGCCCAGAGCCATCAGTGGCAACGGTGATGGCAGCGCCGCTTGCCGAAGAAGTGGCAGAGGCGGTGCTGTTGGAGGAGCTACCTTGAGCAGCAGCAAGGCCGATAAGGCCCAACAGGAAGAAAGAACGCATAACGAACGGACACCACCTCAAAGGAGGAGGATTTCGAAAGGAACGAATGAACGAAAAGGACGAAGAGCGCACGCTGTATGATTTCAGGACTCACCTGGCGGGAATATCTCCTGATATATAGTCCTTCAGAACATGTCTATACCATCCTACACGTTGGATCTTGTTCACCTTGCTTGACCCAGTTGGGTAAGGCTATCAGCAACGCTTTACTAGGGCAGGCACATACCAGCCAAACCGTCTCGCGTATTGTGTTAACTCGTCCCCTGCTCCAGCCGTTGGAGAGTAGTGAGTACAAAGGAAAGGAGAGTGACGAAGATCACCCGCACCGACCAGAAGTCAAACGTGCTGCCATGTGTTGTAATGCCTTCTTATGGAATGGTCCGCGCGGAATTGCAAACCTTGCCATGTAGCTATAAGGTCACGGAAGGCTTTCGAACAACGTCGAGGCCTGCCTTCGCCGCGATAATTCTGCGTGTTTGTATGCCAAGTAGCATGTGCTGTTTAGCGGTGGGCCAGCAAGATAGGAGGGCCCCTCCTAGTGCCTAGCGAATCAACTTCGGTCCCTCCGAACGATCCTACAGACCCCTGGGCACGTGTCGATCCCAAAGCAGCCCTCTAACCAAGATTTGGATCCTACTTTTCTCCACAAAGTACTGTGTCTAGTGCTCCAACTCGCTTCATCTTTCCTTCACTGTGTATCCTACACCGCCCACCTCGTATACCAGGAGACATACCTGTATCTGCTCCTCAGTCTGACCGCGGACGCGTAATTTGTCAGCAATGCCTCCGAAGAGTTCCGCAAGGTGCATAGAAAAGGCCATGGCTCAGGTAGCGGAGGAAGTCGTGTGTACCCAAGCGTTGTAGAGTTTCTATCTGTGCATTTAGACTTTCTTGGCCACGTGCAATGTGCGTTTAAGCTCCAGGTCGTGGTGTATTTTTACCGGTATGACATCGACAGGAGTGAGTATAAACGTTATAGGCATTTTCGTGCCTGTATCCTATGCTGTTCTCCTTCATCCTCTGGTGGGCGACCTCATGTGCTCGGAGAAGGCTGAGATTGTTCGCTCTCGTCCGTACAGCGTGGATCCAAGCCCTAGATACTCGTACTTTCTAGTGTCAGTAGCTTCGGAAAAAATACCACAAAGGCCAAGGCCAGCCTTCTTCGGTATAACGGTCAAGGAACGACTGCGCGAGAACGCGATGACGGCGAAACCGTGGATATAATACCGCCGAAGCTATCCTGGAAGGTACCAAGCTTTCCCAATCGCCTGGAAGCCGATGCCGCCAGCCCAGACACCTGGACGAACCTCTCCATACTGGGTCTGCGGAGCGAGTTCATCAAAATTGACCGATGGAGTATGTCGATCACTTGGGGGAACGAGCGGAGAAATATATTGAGCAAACTCGTGGATGGAGCTCTGTCGATCAGTCGAAAAGCCATGAACATATCGTCGGAGTCTGAGATAGTCCGTTGTGTCGGCCATGTATATAAACATGTATAAGAGTAGGTATACAAGAAAACGGATACTGTTGTATTGATTGCCAAGTAGACCTTATTTCCAACCACCTACGCAATGACTGTTAAAAAGTATATTAACAGAATATGGTTTTATAGCAAAAAGCATATCGCATCGCCGCGGCGGCATAGAATATACGCCTCGGCAAATGAGACTCCCCTTCGACCGGTGTTGTAGTAGCGGAGTGATGTAGAAGGGCGCGAAAATAGTACGTCGCAGGACATAGTTGGTGGTTCGATTTAGAATCCAGCCACCAGCCTTGAAACTGGCTTTCCGACCATAATGTCCGTACAAAAATCAAGTGATGATGTTAGGTAGCCGGGAAAGAGGCATAGTCGGTACCCCTTTATATGTGGCTCGAGCAGAAAAAAGAAAGGGCAAAAGTAAAGTCTCCAATACCTGGATCGAACAGGTGACCTTTCGATAACAATGAAGTTCTCAATTACAGTCGAACGCTCTTCCAGCTGAGCTAATTGGAGGAGGGAGACTTTAGTCACGTGATAGACAGCGACTGCCGCGAATCCATATACCCTTTGGATCAGACCTGGACTAGGTCGCCAATAGACTGCTGCATACGTACACGTAAGTAGGGTAAGGGCAATGGAATCACAATTGCAGCGCCGGTGAATGATTCTCCTCGGATAATGATAAAGTTCAGTTTACGTCTCATCCGCGAAAGTAGCACAGTGAAACAAAAGAGAAACCGTACAGTAATTATCCAGGATTATATATAGAAAACGGAGATGATGAGGATACTCCTGGGTCAGATGCGCGCTGAAGACCCTCTTAGAATTTGGCGAAACCCAGCTCGTATGCCAGACCGAGCGTCAGCTTCGCGTGCTGGAGCATATGGTCAAAGTTGAGGAACTCAATTTTGTCCTCCGTGGTGTGGATCTTCGAGTCGCTGTACTTGAAGTCGCTCTCGATCACGAATGCGCTTGGGTAGCCAGCCTTGCTTGCGCTTGCGTGATCTGAGCATGCATATCCGCACTCGGTGAGGATGTACGGGATGTCACAGTAAGCAGTAATGACCTTCTTAATGAATGAAGTAAGGCCAGGATCAACGAAGTCGGTGATGACTCCTACGGATTCTGGCTCGCCAGCATCCAAGGTCTTCTGAACATAACCAGTCATGTCCTGCTGGAGCATGGCTTTGACGCCACGGCCTTGCTTCTCGTAGCTGCTGAAGATGGCTTGAGAACCGAGCAGTCCGCCCTCCTCAGCGCTGTACCAGTGGAACTCAATCGTGTTGTTCTGGTTGCCGGCCACAATGTCTTCGTCCATCAGCAATACACGAAGAGCTTCGAGGATGGTGACGGTTCCGGAACCATCATCGTCTGCGCCGGGTGCCGCGAGGAGCGAAGGGAAGAAGAGGTTGATGCTATCTTGGTGTGCACCAATAACAACAGTCTTCTCTGACTTGCCCGGAAGAGTAGCAATAATGCTGCTTTGTCCCCATGGGTGGTGGAAAGGCTTGACGCTTGCTCCGTGCTTCAATGCCCCTGCTTCCGACAGTGTCTCATTCACCCTCTTCAGCAGCCAACGCGAAGATTGTGCGCCATAGTCGGACTTGTAGTAGCGCGTGTGGAAGGATGTGAACTTCTCCAAGTTCGCGTGCATGTTCTTCTTCTCCAGCTTCTTGAGCAGTGGCCTGACGGAAGAGCTCTGGGCCATTTCGTGGGGGTATGTCACGACGGAGTTCGACTTCGGCACGCTTCCAAGATCGGGAGTGTATGTCATATCGTAAAACATGCGGCCTTGCTATAATGCTGTTAGCGCTCTCATCCGTTCTGTTGCTGTAACAGCACTAACCCTTCTCAACTCCCATTTCTCTGACTCCGTCACCCATCTCGTCTCACCAGGTGCAAGCTCAATGAGGAATCTCTCTGGCTCGGAAAACGGAGACTGCACTTGCTGATAAACATCTTGCGCTACCTTGGGTATCGATAGCGCCTGGACAGCAAGAGTCGAAGCGCATGCGGCGAGGATGAGCGAGGACTTCATGATGGCTCTGTAACTGGTTGCTCAAAGACTCAATAATTCCAGTATGGACGCCAACGATGTATCTCGCGTGGTGATCGTGTAGTATTAACAGTAAGGTAGGTATGTGGAGGATGCATGTGCCTGATGCCTTGGGATGCGTCATTAAGTGAAGTCCGAGCGTACGCCAAGCAATCTGGGACCGACTCATGGACATCTGCGACCTACAAGTACCTTGTCTCTACGCGATGGCAGATGTATGGTAAATAGTACCACTTTCAATCGAACGAGCTGAGATATGAAGCTGTTGATGAGATTTATACTTCTGAACTCAAACCTAATACTCTGTCGGTTCAATCAAGAGGGTTCCCCACCTCACCCACGCTCATAGGTCAATAAGTGTTCAGCAAAACCCTAGGTACCACTCCTCTTTTCTCGCGATGCGGTCTGTATTTGAGCCAGTCCCCCCTATGACCAACTGTCTTATCTGGTCTCAATATGCACCTCCATCTTGCCCTCAGTCTCTTTGATCTCTTCCAGGCCACCTGCAACACCCATCGTCCACTTGGTGCACACACCAAGTCTAGCCCTCATAGCGTCAATGGTCTCCTTCGTCTTGTTGTTCACTTTTTGTAGGGCAACGAGCTTGCTCTCTTGATATGTTTCGGTCCACTCTTTTCGCTGTTTTGATTTCTTGGGATCGTTCCACCACTGCTCTCTTGTCTCATCTAGGATGTCGAGCATGGTGATGAGGTCCGAGACGTTGGCCGCGAGTGAAGGCTGCAGCTTCTCCAAAGCTGTAAGGTTGCCTTGCTTTTGCATCTTCGAAAATTGGTCTGCGAAAGGGTGTGCTTTCTCCACCAGCAGTTTCATGTCGCTGATGTGACTTTCTAGTGGCTTGGGCTGTGTGACTGTCAATACATTTGTTGGAATAAGCATCAAACCCCACTACTGGTTACCTACCCAGCGAACCTCCTCCGACAGGGATTCGAGCAAGCAGATCTGACACATGTTGGCGTGCAAAGGCTTATTTTCGATTCTTTCGTCTTTTTGAAGGTGTTGAAGAGCCGCTGATAGAGCGCAAGATGATTAATGAGATCGAAGGATAACGTTGGATCTTTGTAAAAGAATTATCCAACCGCAGAAGAGAGGTAGGTATGGGTGTGTGACTACCTTATCAACGGTGCGAATGTACGCTTGCCAACACGTGGGCACGTGTGATGTTGTGTTGTAGGCGCGTATTCTGGTGCACATGTGAATGTTCGCAACGAATTCACGAGTCGTGAATGTAGGGTCACAGTGTTAAGACTACAAGGTTGCCGAGCTACGTCGAGCTGAATTTAAGCGTCGACCTCTTAGAGCAGCCTGGCAAGGATGTCTATACATAGATATAGGCTCGAAGACCCGGCGTGACATACAAAGACCTTCACCGGAGGTCTTGAACTCACATTGTCCTGCCAGACGTCACAAGTGTCCATATGGCGTGCAGTATCGAGGTTTGTAGTCTGATCCCTGGTGATCACTTCATACCCAAGGGACTGATTATCGACAAAAAGGCTCATTCTTAAAGCATATCGATGGTTCATTTGATTAGCTTGTAGACGATCTACGTCAAGGAAAGTATCCAGATTCCCGACGGCTGAGTCAGTCACGCCATAGCACCTATCCGACCCTAGCCAATACCTCCCATCCATATTGATCCCATCCCATCCCATTCCGTGTCCCAATGTCCGGTTCCATTAACGCCGCGTAAACATGACCCATCTCTTAGTTGACATTGCAGAGGAGCTCTGCCTCAAGGATGTACTTGCCCTCCTTGTACTTCTCCGTCTGCTCATAGGCCTTGTCATATTTCCAACCCACTGTGTCCTTGCATTGCTTGCAGCATATGTCTCTCACAATGTGTCTGCCTGTTGTCATGTTTCTCTCGCCCGCCTCGCCCTGAATAACGTTCACGACTTCGTTGAACAGGAAAGCCTTGCCATGTTGGCCGCGGAAGTTCTATGTAGGAGGTATATGTCAGCGTTCGTGCCATCACGGTGGTAGTATGCAACCAGATCAGGTATGAGGATCACTAACCCTGCTCATAATAGCATCGTGATCTGCGAGATGCGTCTTGCAGTTTTTGCAACCGTAGATTCTCTTCGCGTTGAGGTAGACGTTGTAAGCTAGACCCATTACTGAACCGATCAGGCTTGCTGCCTGAAGTAGAACTCCCTAAAAGGCTCGGTTCTAGAGGAGTCGTAGGGAACTCTTATGGAGGTGTATGGTAGTGAGGCAGTTTGCACAGCGGTCCTCAGGGTGTTACAGGATGCGTCAAAGAGGTGCTTCACTGAATCAGCTGACCAGGTCAACTGATCCAGCTAGTTGTGTTGAGCAACAATGGTGATAGGAGAAGCGACAGTTGATTGCGTCTTGGTGAAGAAGTTGGCTCGTTCTATTGCTAGGCGAGACGGGGCTTCTCTTTGGAGAGGATACAGGAAGGAGAAAGGGCGGTCTGGCGCTGTGGAGAGTAGATATGCGCTGATCTGGACTAGGACAAAGTCGGTAGAGTTGGACAATGTCGGCGGAGCAGTAGGCGGAGATGTATATTGCAGAATCAGGGTCTGTAAACGCGGGAGTGAGCACTTGAGCAGGGGTTAGAAGGGACAAGTAGATTGAAGGAAGCTATCTGCCTGGTCTGATGTCGTTCATGTAGCGGGGAAGGCGGCATAGAGCGGCTGCCATTCGGGAGGAGGACGGGAAGCTTAGGCCCACCGGTCAATGACTTCGTCAACAGGTGGGCCAGTCACGTGAAAGCGTACATTGACTGTCGCCTGCCGATCTCGCAGTCATTGTTGCTGCATTCTCCCGTCGCAACATAAGTTTTCTGTATCTATATTTGTCTCTCCTTTTTGTTTGCGTATTTGCCGATCTTCAAGGATCTTGCCGACACCATCCTGGCAAAAATCGGAAGTTGCTACCGCCGACCGGCTGCTCACGCTTAACATCGATCCTTAAACCCCACCCCAGTGTCACCATTTACATCTAGACGACACATGGCCGAACAAACTCTCAATATCCCACAGCTCATTGCTGTCGTCCTCGTTGGTTTCCTGGCGATTCGATGGTTTCTCTCACCGGCCTCACCCAACCAAAATGCTAGTAGTCGGAATGCTGGGCGACAGGTCAATCCGGCGCATGTGGAACAGATAGCGCAGATGTTCCCACAATTAGATCGGAGGGCCATTGTGTGGGATCTGCTACGCAATGGAGGGAGCTTGCAGGCAACAACAGAGAGACTGCTCAGTGGCAGGTCTTTGGATACGGTACGTGCGAGACACCTGGCGCGTGGGCTGGATTACTGCAGCACCTTATGCAATCCTGATGCGCCTTATCATGTTCAAAAGACCATCACTGACAGAGACAGCCTCCTACATCGTTCCAACCTCCGATACCCTTGTCGACGGCGCCAACAGCTTCAACGTCGACGACCCCAAAACCAAGCGCCGCGCATCCCGACCTCATCACACGGTACAATCTGTCTTCAAAAATAACCACACCTCCATCTACACCGGGAGCTTCTGATGTGACAAGCTCAAGTGTCGAGTCTAAGCCTGGCTGGTCGGCCAACAGGAATGAGCGGGCTGAAATCCTGAAAAGGAGGAGAGAGGAGATGGTGCTAGCGGCGCGACGCAAAATGGAGGAGAAGGACCGGAAGGCTCAGTCTGCGGCTTGATGATAGCATTTTCATACGGTCTTTTATGTGCATACGACTGCTTCCGAGCGTGTTATATACCCATGTGCAATCTATACACTTCCATGCACGGCAGGATACAGCCCCGTTGTTGGGGCCACGATCCGGTTGAAGCAAGGGCACACCCAGCAGATGAAGAATTCTTCTCCTTCAAGATCCATCGGACACTGCCCCACTGACACGACGACCAAATCATTTAGATGTTCGTCTCCTGATACTTACCCTTCACGTGCCTGATGATGCGGCGCAGCCTTACAGCGGGCACTAAAATAGCCAGAAAGCTTAAGTTTAAGCTCGCCAAGACACTGCAGCTGCGAGAAGGCCCGCCTGCTATCCCCACACTCTGTGATATCTCACGACCACCTACAGCCATCACAGCCACTCACACCTTGTCTGGTACACGCGCAGCACGATCGTAGTCATGAATCGCCCAGGTACGCTCACCACATTCTCTCCGAAGCATGCCACGACTTCTCAGCACGTCAAGGACGGCTTGTCGAAGTCTTGACCATGTCCTGCCTCCCAATGGTCACCTGCCGTGTTGCGCATTTGCGCACAGCCTTGCATAGAATGCGCATATGGTTCTTGCAACAACCTTGCCAGACTGTCCACACGAGTTACAAGAGCTGACCTCAGACGTGCACAGGCGCAGGACCACAGCCTATCAGGACAATGCCTGGAAACGTCTTCCAAAACCCCCCTTCAAACGCTCGCAACCCTGCCTTGGGATCGCAAAGACTACAAAACGGCAAATTTGGTAGTTACACCCCATGGATCCTCTCCTGGAGGTGACGGCATTGCTCACATCAAACAGGAAGCGGCTCCGGATGGGGTTCTTTCAACATGCAGAGCGCTCCTGGCTTATCGAACCCACCATCACGGACGCAAACACTTTCCAACTTCGCGCAAGCAATCGGCGGCTCCTCATCGCAAGCTCCGATCGATCTCTCGTACGTACAACCATTACAATCCTGCATATATATCATTATTCAAGAGCAGCATCAAGATGGATATACTTTTCGGCGGGATGGGCAAGAACACCCGAAACAGGCCACTTGCTCGCTTCGCTCCTAGCAGGCTACCGAAAGTGGGCTTCAAAGCTGACATTAACAATCTCAGTGAATTTCCTTCTCTTTCTGGTGGACCTCAACCCCAGTCTTCCAGCAGTGTCCCACAAGCATGGAACAGCAACGCGTTACGGCAGGCACAACAGAGTCAGCCAAGTCCAGTGCAAAGGACTCCGGGACCACAGAGCGTCCAGCCCAGAGGACCCTCTGCACAGGTACAACAGACACCGCTGCAACAGCAAGCACAACCACAACCGCAAGAGAACGAGTTACAGTTTCGCTCGGAGTCGGAAGGCCAGTTCGACGGACAAAACGCTGGAGCTCAGCGGTCAGCCAACGCCACAGATGAGTGGCCATCGCTCGGTGGACAACCTAATGGAGATGCCAGAGGGGATCGTCAGGGAGGGGAGTTTAGCGCGCAGAATCGTAACGGGACTTTAGAACAGGTCAACGGACAGGATGATTGCGCAGGTGCTGGATATGCTCAGAGCTCTGGGAACACCGATGTGCTGAGGTCACCTTCAGAAACGCAAAGAACTCCAAGCTCGTTGCGGGATGGACCTGCTCAACCGAACCCTCAGTTCTCTGGCCAGCAACTACCCTACAGAGACGGACCCTTCTCGCCCTCACAGGCCCAGATAGGCGCCCCCGGCGCGCCTCAACCACAGCCAGGAAGCGCCTTCGGCGGTCAAATGATGGGTTCGCCCACACCAAATCAGCCACAACCACCTCAGTCACCCATGGCTCAAATGACCGAAGCCGAACGCTGGGGCATCAAAGGCCTAGTCGCCAACCTGCGGAATAACTCCCCTCTCGTGACCGGCCATGATCCCAGCACCCTTGGCCTCGACCTCGACAGTCCCGACCCACTCTTCCCGACATTCGCTGGTCCCTTCGCAGAACCCGGCTCGCGCCCCATCATCCCAGACTTCACCCTGCCATCCGCCTACAGCGTGAATAACGTTCCGCCACTCCACACGCGCATCGACGCTTTCTCCGACGAGACATTGTTCGCGATTTTCTATCAGTATCCGCGCGACGTGATGCAGGAGATTGCGGCGGGCCAGCTGCACCAGAGGGACTGGAGGTGGAATATCAAGGAGCGCAAGTGGATGATGAAGGATCCGAGTGCGGGCCCGCCGATGCGGATTAATGACACGACGGAGAGGGGGGTTTATGTCTTTTTTGATGCTATGAATTGGAGACGGGAGAGGGTGAGTTTACCATTGACTGTGTGTGCAGAAGATGTGGGTGGTTGCTAATGTTGTGGTGCAGAGAGAGTACGTGCTCAACTATGAGTACTTGGATCATAGGCATGGTCCTACTCAGCCGACTTCGTAGTCTAGACATAGGTCTACACCTGTCTCTGGATAGGATACAGGAGTTCAACAAGACTTATTGCAGCCTGATACTCTGAATTCCGGTTCCCCTAAACGCTCTCCATAATGGGTACAGAGCCCCCGTTGTAGAAGGCAGAACGGCTGAAGTTCAAAACGAGAGTAAATGGCATTGTATCCTAGGTGAATGATATCCAAGATGTTCCCTGGCCATTCCGCAACATCACACTTCTCGTGCCTTAGACAAGCCCTTGCCCGCAAAAACCCCAACCCAAAAACGCCGCCGTCCTTTTCCCGATCCAATAAACATTAGGACCATCCGCCATAGGCGCATATGAAATATGAGTCAAAAGAAAAGATCGTTCCCCCCCTCATCCCCCCCCTTCACCCCCTCCAAACCCCCAGACCATTCGCATCATCCCCTCCACCACCCCATCACTGCGGGCAGTAGATATTTCCCGCCCTTTCATCCACCCACCTTCCCTCCTCCCCCTCCCCCACCCTAACAAAATCCTCCTTCCCCAACGCCCGTCCAAACATGAGACACGCAATCTCCAACACCCCACCCTCGGTGCCGTAATAGCCCGCCGGCGTCGGTACCTCGTACGCCAGCATCGCGCTCCTGCAGCCGGACAGCCCGTTGCATTGTTCTAGACACCCTTGCCATTGCTGTGCTTGCGGCAGAGGACTGTCGACCAAATAGAAACTGTAAATGGTGCTGACGTTGGCGTTGGGTTTGTAGCCGGAGATGGTGTGGTTGGTGGTACTGTTGCAGCCCGGCAAAGGGTTGCTGATTGTGCAGTTGGAGGGGATTGGGATGTAGGCGGGGCCGCCGGCGCGGGGGGCGATTGGGGTTGCGGTTGTGAGGGTGGTGAGGGTGAGGAGAGGCACGATGGCCGATAGGAGGAATGAGAATTGCATCTTGGTGGCCGAAGATGGGGTTGAGGAGACTGGTGTGGTGTAGTCGTCTCTCAGGTCTTAAGGTAACAGAATGCAGTTGATAAATCGTAGGTAGTCGTTCGGTAAGGTATGCTCGTCACGGTTCAAGAGCAAAGGCTTGAATGGAGGACGGGAGATACGCTTCCTACTTATGCCACGCGATCTCCATTCTCCATTCTTCGTTCGACAGGCAGGTGCCTACCAGTAAGATCTAAATTTGGCCGGACAACCATTGGCCTCCGTTCGCCTGTGGGGATCTACAAAGGCTACAGGTGCAGGCTACAGGGACGAAAAAACGGACGTCATCAGTTACGGCCGGCGAGCATGCCAGCGGAGAGCTTGCAGGCCTTGCACGGTCAAAGCGGTGGGCAGAGTTGTGCTGGAGGCTGCGCGGGCGTTGGCGGTCTCGTATCAGATGTGCATGAGCAAGGAAGCGGCAAGGAAGCGGACATCAAGCTGAAGCAATGGATTGGACAAAGCGAGCTCGAGCTGCAGATCTCACCGAGGCTTGGCAACGCAAGGGTTAGTTGCTCCGACTGTAACCCATTTGAATTGTCACCATTCCTGTCTGCCGCTCTGTGGACGGAGAATTGTCGGCAGTAGGCACAGTAGGTATTGTACAATAGGTTGAACAGGTGGTTATCTTGACCGTTGGTTGTGCTGACAAGGCGTTGCTGCGACCACCGAATTATCACAAGACGGGACGGTTGGGGGATTGCAAAGGGACCCGCTGTTTGGACTGGCAACTCGCGTGGCCTTGTTGCTGATCTGTTTTGACGGTCGCTTTGGGGAGCGTTGCGGTCAGACCAGAACTACTTGTACATGTACAATAAGGTACTGTACACAGGGATGACCGAGTTACTATACGTGCGCTATCTCAATGGCGTTGTGTGCTCTAAAGGCCTAGTTCATAGGCACGGCATCTCGTGTACCACCATTCTCACGTTGCTAGTATCGACAGCAGTTCTCGTAATGCACGACTGCAAAAATAGCACAGCGTGGCATGAGATGCATGCACGCTCACAGTGTTCCACGTGGGTGGCGTGGACGGCGGCTGAATGTGAATATACTTGTAGATCGCAGCCCTCTCGTGGGCTTACTTGCGACGGGAGCGTCGTGTAACTTGGGTATCGTAGAATAGCATAGCAAGACAGACCTCGTAATCAGAACGACGCCTTACTCAAAGAAGCCGCCATCGCTGTCCTCATCCTCTTCAGCAGCGTCTTGCTTCGCTGTCGAAGCCTTCTTCTTCTTGTCGCCATCGTCCTTCTTGCCAGCCTCTTTGGCCGACTTGCCCTTCTTGTTGACTTTGCGAACCACCTCATCTGGCGGTTGTACGGTCTTCTCATCGTCCTTCTTCGTGAGACGGCCGTTCCGCAAATCATCCAGTTTCCCCTCCTCCATGCATTTCTTGACCAGCAGCCACATTTCGCGGTTGCCTTTGAACTCGATGTTGTTCTGCACCTGGCCATCTGTCTCGCCATCTCGCTTGTCATCCTCCTCACTCTGATCTCTCCCTTTCCGCTGCTTCTTGTTTGTAGGATGAAGCGCCGCATACGGTTGATCCAGCGGGTAGTATTGTGTATAATTGAGATCGACCTCTGCATCCGCAATAGCTTGTGCCAAACCTTCCTCATCCTGGCTCTCGCTCTCTGCTTCAGCTGCAACCTTTTGCTTCTTCTTCAATTGCTTCAATCGCCTGGTCGCCTTCTGCCTATCTGTAGCCATTGATCAGCACTCCCACCACCTCCAACATACCACAAAGCCTGCATACCGAAAAACCTAACCATATGATACCTCCCAATCATCTCCTTCTTCCTCCTCTCCCTCTCCGCCTCCTGCAACTCCCACTTGCAACTCGCCAACTCCCGCTCATGCGAGATTCTCACATCCGCCGGGAGGTTCTCATTGTGCTCGAGCAGTCTCTGCAGCGACCGTATGCGCGACTTGAGCGGGTTTATCGGGTGGGCTTTTGGCTCGAGTTTGCGGCCTGGGTGCGGGTTGACCTTGCGTTTCTTGTTCGAGGCTTCGGCGGGGACTTGGGGCCGGCGTGAGGGGTGCACTTCTGAGGGATGGGGGCGCTTGGTTCCCATATTTTATGCTCTTTAGAAAAGGAAATGGTATGGTACTGTTTGCGCTAATAAAGATGCGAGATCGTTTTCACATGCGGAATTCTTTCCTTTGCGGGGGAGATGGCCGGAGCTTTGGGATGGCTTGGCGCTGAGGGTCTGGAGGCGCAAACATCTCGGATGCGATGCTCGCTTGTACAGTACCTACAGGTAGGGAGATCCTGGTAAAGCCACTTTTAGTTGAAGCTGTCTTCGGGTAGCGTAAGCAGCAATGATGGTGGCCATGCCAGATCCTCACAGTGTAGCATGAGCGTCTTTCTTGAATACCAATGTTTGAGGTTTCTTCGATTCAAATGTTCAATTGCCCTTTGTATCATTCAGTCCAGAACGTGTCCGTCCCGAACGAATGATAACACCGCTCTATGGTCCTGGCTAGGTCGTCGAGACTGACCATGGTCTCTTAAGAGCTGCTCAATGCAAGATCAACTCTGTGGAGCTTATCAGAGATGAGAACCACTCATTCAGCCGCAACAATTCTCATTTCCTTGACGTCGAATTCATCGGCATTGTTCTCTCTCCAACAGTGTGCCATGTCATAGGTACCCATTCCGGAAGCGTCGTGTATAGTCTAGGATGTCTGGAAGGATCATCGACAGACTCGTAACCACGTGCCGCCAGTGCAGGTAAGAATGTCAGCGTCGTTTTACACGATCTAATTGATGTCACGAACTCACAGACGGCGTAAGGTCAGATGTGACCAAGTAAGTACGATTCCTCCTGTCCGATTGATAGCTGATATAGTCCCAGGCCCGGCCGCATTGTGGTCGTTGTCAGGAGAGCGGTGCCACAGCAAGTAACTGAAGATCGAGGTCTCCTCCTCCACCGACTGAAACGTGTAGGGTATAGTGCCAGTATGATCAACCGAATGTGGCAGCAATACCAGTATACAACTTCATTGGTAAGTCCTACAGTATCAATATTTCACAACAGATGTTGATCGCTGCTTAGAGGAGAAAGCTGGTGACACTTTGTTACTTAATCAAGGAATTCCAGCACGAGGGGAGCCCGAAGTGATTACTATAATAGGAGAAGAGCTGAGTAGTATTGAAGGCAAGGTCGAAACCTTAAGCCGCATGATTCAGACACTTCAGGATCAGAGGCAACGGGAGCATGGCGAGCATGATGCATCCCAGTTGGAAGATTCACCGATCCATCATGAGATTGGTGAGCTCACATCATTGACTGGCCATTTGTCACGTATCGGCGAGGGTCAGACTTACTACATTGAAAGACATCACTGTGCCGATTTGTCTCGAGAGGTACGAGAGCTTGATGGACTACTCTACCCGGCAGTCTATGTCCTTGAAGCAACGACTTGACGAAAAGCTCACGACCTCCTTCCCCTTCAGTGCGCACTCTAGCCAAAGAGCCATGGATTCGTCTGGCCAGAGTAGTACCAGGACATCTTCTGTGACCGCGCAGTCATAAGGAGCATCAGCACAACCCCAGTCACAGCCTCTCTCTGTAGCATCCCGGGGACATGAAAGCAGGGACAGAGTCATGGCTCGGCATGTAGCTTTCCTACGCCGTATCCCAGATCGGGCTATTTGCGACTCACTGCTTGAAGCTTACTTCTCGGGAATGCATCCGATCATGCCGCTTGTGCATGCCCCGTCCTTCAAGCAAAGGTATAAAGCCATGTGGACCACAGAAAGCCAGTTATATACCGGAGTAAGCATGAGACTAGTAGCTTTGATGCTGTCGATGCTCTACGGGGACGCTGTAGTCTGTCCTGAGCGCATCGAACCAATCCGCGAGTCATCTGAAACGCCAGAGGGTGTCGCAACCAGCCTTCAGGAACTGGCACTACAAGCCATACAGTTGTCATATTTTCCCCGGTATTCAGAGCCTACATAATCTGTTCCACAATACAAATGAGAGCAGAAGAGCCACTGACATCTGTTGCGTTTACTGGACTTGCTTTACGTGTTGCGCATATGCTCGGCCTACATAAGGACCCCTCACACTTTCCGGATATCACGGCGATTGAGGCTGAGGAAAGGAGACGGTCGTGGTGGCATCTGCTCCATACTGATATGGGTGTCGCCGTTCTAGCTGGACTTCTCCCATCTATCGCCAATGGCTCGTGGGATGTGAAGCCTATCAGCGAGTTGGACGATGAATTGATAGGGACACAGGAAGGTATCGAGTACGAGGTGTCAGTTGCCAGAAATGAACGTGAGATGGACTGTGTGGGAGACCGCTCGTGCCCACAGTCGTCAATGATAACCACTTCAAATATTCTTGTTGCTGGGAAGCTCAACACGTCGTGCAAGACTACCTCAGTCTCCGAACAGCGACTGCTAACAGTTCGCAGTATTTCTTCATAGCGGCCTAACAATGATACTCTCCAAGGACGGGGTCTCAGAAAGCGACATCGACTTCTTGAGGAAAGAATCTCAAGCCCTCGAAAAGGATCTCCTGGATCGATTATCCAGGATTCCCGAACCGCAAGGACTTTATCCTCCTTCTTCAGCACCGGAGGGTACGCTATTACGTGACAGTCCCCAGATGGACCGATGGTTCCGCATCCTTCTCTCCTATACAACAACATGCAATACACCATCTTCCGAAATCCAACTCTTCGACACCTTGTATCGTCACTATGGCCAGACTTGCACAAAAAGTAAGCACCCCTCAGTCCCCAATCCAACCCATCGCGCTCATCATTACCAGATCCCTATTCCACTGCCGCGCCTGGCTTCAAAAAGTAACAACCCTAGCCTGCATGACCGACTGCCACCAATTCCACTGGTCCTGGCCCGGCAACCACCAGCCCCTGCACGCGCTAACAGCAATCCTCTCCGACTCTATCACCACCCCTTCACCCTGCACGCCCCGTCTTTCCGCAAAACTATCGACACAACGCTGGCGCTTTGCGGGCCCACCGGCGGCATAGTCGGTTTCTCGCCCTCGCATAAGGTCCTCGACCGACCGCTTAAGGAGGGCGGGAAGGAGTCTTGGGACTATATTCGCAAGCTGCGGGCTAAGGCGTGGGAACGGGCGGGGTTGGATCCGGAGATTGTGGTGGAGAGGGAAGACGCGAGGGAGACGGTGCTGGCGGGAGTGGAGACGGTATGGATGGAGCCGGGGGACATACCTGCGGCAACGGAAGGGGGAAGAGAGTGTGAATGGGAAGGAGATGAGGTGGGAGCAACGCAGATGGAGGAGGTTGATTGGTCGTATCTCGATTTTGTTGGGGCGGGAGAGCTGGTTTTGGATGCTTTTCAGGGGCTCTAGGAGGCTGTGGCGTAATATCACCTGCCTCAGTCGAGACGCCGTGCATGGAACAGTCAAATGCACGTCTAGAATGGTTCCTCTTTGTCCAGCATACGTTTCTGCAACTGAGAGCAAACCTTTCACAACACGTACGAGCCCGGCAAATAGTCTACATGTCGTTCAAGAGCAGGGTATCTTCATACATATGTAAAGTATTGACGGCTGGTCGGATAGTACCACTCGCATACACACCACCCAGCGCCCCCCCCATCTCCACCCCCTTCCTCCAATCCCGCCCACTCCCACCTCAAAAATCCTACAAGGCTGCTACGTACGAGACAACCTGAATCTTAAATCCAAAGGGAAAAGGGAAACTCTTGAACAGAAGGGAGACACGTACTTAGGCGGGCGCAGCCTCTCTTATTCTCCAACTCCTCAAGTCATCTTTAATCTCAAACTCGTCAACCTCGCCAACTGGTTGTCTCTTACTGCTCGACTTGCTCATCCCAATCTTCTTCGCCTGCTGCGCCAAACTGCCCCGGCCAAGTACAGAGCCCGGCTTCCCGTACCCTTCACGTATGACTTCTTTGCCCTCAAGCCCTCCTTTCCTGGTGCCATCACCGCCGCTGCCCGAAGGATAGTACAAGTTTGGCTTTGCCTTGACTGGCTTCCGTGATTTGACGGTTCCCGGCGCAGACAGGTTGGTATTACTAGCATTCCGCCGTTTAGACTCGTCTGTGTGGCTCCCACTGTCGTCTCCGCCTGAGCCACCCTGAACTGGGGTAGCCGTTGCCGTACGTGATCCTCCGTTGCTGATGTGCGAACCCCAACCGTCACCCCCGGCAAAGATGTCCTCAATGCACTCATCTGCTTTCAACTCGCCGGGCTGTGCTGCCCACGACGCAGCCAGTGTCTTCCGATACATATCCTGAAGCTCCCCTGTTTCTCGGCTTTTGGACGAAAGAGATGGCATGTGACCGAGATCGTCTGCGGCTTCTTGCACTTCTTGCGACATTATACCTGCGATGCCGCCAAAGACGGGTGCGGTCCGGAGGGGAGGGCTATGCATGAGTGAGTAACAATTTTGTCAGGAGTGAGTGAAACACATACGCATAATAGTCCTTATCGCCTTCAATGTGTTTCATGAAGATCCCAATCTATTACAGTTAGCATAGCCTTTCAACTGCCTTCCTAGCCCAATCTACCTTTAATGTACTGTTTATCTTACTGTCTTGCATAAGATATCTTCTCGTTACACCTGGCTCTCCGTCGGAAGAAGTGTGCTCACTAGCCTCGACATACTCCGCCAAATTCAGTTTGATATTGCCGAGCACTATACGTTCCCCTCTACCACCGCTGGAGTATTCCTGCAGAACCTCGAAGTGAATCCATGTCTCTTGCAGCATCTTGTTCTTTCCAATCACGAACCGGACAGTTAATGACTTGTCGTAGTCATACATGACTTTATGGTCTTTTATTGAACATTTGGATGTTCGTCCGCGGTGTTCCGCCGCTTGAGACGAGGGCAGATGCCATTTGATGAAGGAGGTGCCGGAGACTAATGGGACGTTGTTCAGGTCGAGTATTCTTATCTGGAGCTCAAATTTGGGCTATACAATGATCCGCGATCAGTGATCCTGCATCATACAGGGAATTGAGGTAGGTGTGCACATACTCTGCGCGTCTTAGGTACTGTAAGGTGTTTAAGAGTCAGCGATTGCGCCGCCAGGTGCGATGCCAGATTGAGCGCCATTCGCGCTGAAGCTCACCAAACGTTTGCATTGTAATGATTGCAGTCTTACGACCGGCGAAGCAAGGGTCGTTGGAGCTTATTGTGGCATGCTACCATACAGAAGCACCCGGTGGAGTTGCATGTGAATGTCCGGAGTTAAAGTATGACGCCGATCCAGGGTCCAAAAATCATGCCAAGACATGTTCAGGAACATTTCCTGAGCTTCGAGGCCCTTACTCGATTTATGCTCCTTCCGTTTTCGCCATCCCCTCCCGTCGCCTTGTACATGTTTGCCTCTGCTCGTCTGGATGTTGGCGTATGTCTCCGATGCCAACTACGCCAGGCTTTGCGTCACATAGCGGCTCCGGCAAACCCTCTTGCCAGGATACGATGTGGCACACAGCATCGCCTTCAGTCGAGCGCGAGCGCAAGCGCTGCAGCCGACTCCCACGACACACCCCAGCATGGTGACCGAAAACACCGCCAGAAAGGATACAAAATCTTACATCCGCATGGAAAGATATGGGGCAAGAAAGGGAAGCTGGTAAAAGAAGCTAGGGAGCAGCTCAAAGCCACTACGCTTGGAAGACCAGCAGAGGTCATTGTTCTCAGGGATCTTCTCAGGGATTTACCTGAAGAAACGCCCCAAAAAGATGTTCCATCAGAAGTGCTGGTGACTTCGGAGGAGGAAAAAGCTGAGACTTCAAGGATTATCGATTCGGTAATCCAACAGCAACAGGCCGCGACAGCGCCTGACGACGTCAATGCTGCCATCGACGACATTCGGAAGGGACTGCAAGGGAAGGATGTCGTTACGGAGGTCGAATTCGACAGGCTTGCGAAGCTGCTTTTGGACAGTTACAATGTTGGGCAGTTGTCGGCATATTTCAAGGGTCTACCGAAAGAGGTTGTGGCAGATACGCCAGTAATTCCAACAGATTCCCTACCGGATAAACTACAGGGCGTACAAAAGATTGAAAAGCGTGAATGGCGGAAAGGTACCACTCCTATTGAGCAAAGGCTCTCGAAAGAGAACAATGTGAGGACGCCATTGCTCGCCAACACGCGCTCAAGGAAGGGAAATATCGTGGACAAGATTCTGCGCTCTGGTTGGCACATCAAAATCGAATCAGAAGTGGAGGCTATTGGAGAACTTGAGCTCCTGTTCACTCCCGCCCAGATGGCACTACTACAAACGAGAAGTCAGTGGATTGTGCAAGCACCATCATTGAAAGATACTAACAGCGGTCTCAGATCACGATAACATAAAACAAGCTTTGCAATCCAACAGATTCTATCGGCGATCAAGATATCAGTTGCATCAGGCTGAGAATGTGCTCAGAATCATTGGTCCTCGGGCTGAGGCTGAAAGTATTGCGGGACTGATCGAGCAAGCTTTCGCGGACGCGAAGCATATAGAATTTTCAATGCACACGGTGCAGGAGAACGGAGAATCCGTCAGCGCCGATGAAGTGTTCACTGAGGCCATTCTGACAGATGTTGCCCGTGAGACAAGGGCTGTAATCGAATTATCTGCAGACGGATCGGACGCAAAGGTATGTGGTGTTTTGAGACTGGATGAATCAGGCTTCGCCTAACAGTTGCCAGGTCGATCTGTATGGTTTCGTTGGTGGTTTCCTGCGGTCTGCACGTCGCATCCTTATATCTTTACTAGCCCTACCACACAAGGTAGAGAGTACCACCTTTAGACCAGATATTGCCGACATGGTGAAGCCTGTTTTGCCTTTCGCCGGCAATGGCAGACTTCCTTACCGTTACCGCTCCCTACAGCTCGGACGTTGGACTGTCCCAGCTCCGAAGCGGTCCAAACGGGCAGCCCCGCCATCTGGAGAAGGTGATGTTGAATCACTGCATCCTCAAAATTCAAGGATGCTTGAATCGGTCGCTCGGCTGTTGGAAGACAGCAAATCAGGGGTCGCTTCGGATATGGACATCGATCCAGTAAGCGGTCCAAACGATTCCATCTGGGAACCATACGTGACTCTGGAACCATTGGAGGCTCAGCTAGGGCAATTACTGCATCCAATGACTGAGAATGGTGTAACGAACTCCGGGCTTAGTCAGGACCAAGCCGTCTTCACCCAACAAACCATTCCTCAAATGACCAATGTGCTGTCTAGGTTTAAACGGGCACAAGCTGGGAGTGGTGCTGCGGCAGACTTGACGGAGGAGCATGACGCGCCTCCCTCTGCCACGGAGCCCGGCGTCACCCATTCTTCTTCGCAGACCGAAGATGGAAGGCCACAAGATTATGCTATTGCGCACTTCATACCCTCGCCTCTAGTGCAACCTGGACAGAGCACATCCTCCACAACTTACGCGCCTGTCATTGAGATGAGATTCGAGATTAGGACCAAACCCCTCGATCCCAGAGCCACGGGTATCGCAGCCGGGCGCCACAATCCGACCTCTGCAGGACAAGGATCAAGATATAAACGCGAAATCGCTTTCAGTGGAATTACAGCAGTGATGCAAGACAGGATCGTCAACGTGCCCTTGCCTCACATGCCACTCGATTTGCGATTTCGGCGGCGATCGGTCTTCAAAGGCCATGAACGGGCACGCCACGACCCCGCTCTGAAGGGATACATTCATGCTATGGAACACAAGTACAACGCATATGGATCTTCGGGTGCACCCACAAGCTTTACCATACAGCTGGAAGAGGCCTGGTTGAATCGGCAGCCAGATCAAGCTCTGCAGAGTGAAGGCGCTGTCAAGGGTCCAGTTCCAGTCGAATACCTGTTCCAAGGCTACGATTTTCATACGGAGCACAGCATGGTACCATTCGAAGATGTCAGAGAACTCGAAGCATTCCGCGCGAGTGGTTTTGAGCTAACGGTTGGAGATGTGCAAGGAGATCTGTTGAGCGGCAAGCGTATGGAGGTCAACATCAAAGCACCTCAGGTTCGCGAGAAACCACAGCAACGATCTTCTGGCGAATCCGATCTCATGAACAATCCATTGGATACCTTTGAACATGGCGCTGCGCCCTCGCCAGAAAGCGAAAGGCTACGGCTTCTCGAGTCCGCTTTCTCTTTCATTGAGATGGTCGACAGCGCACAGCGGGGCACGTTGGATCCTCGCAAGACCATAGATGACCCTACTGTACATAGTGAACTGTCATCTGTGGGAAGAGTGGATGAGACAGGTGGCCAGGCTCCTGATCCAGAAGAGTTGGCGAAGATGGAGAAGAGGAGAGCGAAGAGAAGGGAATTGAGAGCACACCATGATAAGCTGCTCCAACAGCGGAGGTCTGGTCTGGGTGCCACGGAGGGGCTGGCAGAAGAGAAGGCTGCCGAGACTCAGGCCGAGTAGGAGTACTATATACTGGGTCCGGGGAAATACTCCTTCGGGGTGTTTGTACGATTAGGCATTTACCAATATGTCGGTATCCAGGTGTCTGTACTATTAGATTCTACCATCATGTCGGTATACAGGTGTCTGTACGATTAGATTCTACCAATATGTCGGTTTCGAGGTGTCTGTACGATTGGAATGTAACAGAATAGAAAGCAAAGAATCACACGCAATGCACGTCTTCTTCGTCGAATAATACCTGATTTATTCTTCAAATACCGTGGAGATGGTCCTCGACAGCGGTCATAATTCCGCCTGAACGTTGGAAGGAGTAGGCGTTAGCATGATCTACAGTACAATATGCCCAACGAGGCAAGCCATGCGGTCGAATTGTAATTGGTCAAGTCCAATTCTTCAACCTCACCTCAGCCTTATCTGTGATCGGCCAAGCGCAGCCATAACGTACGGTACAAGCACGCGTACGCAAAGCTTATTGCTTATTCACTGTCTAAGCTCGCAGATCCCCAATGCCCAACCATCCTGGCGGAGGATTAAGAATGGGATGCCTTGATGTATCCGCCAAACACAAGCCAACGGTGGAGGCTGTGTCCACGCCGCGTCGGGCATTCTGTCGGGGGTTCAACCCCCCAAACGCCGACATCATCTCTTAGCCATTCCATTTGCGGTAAGCACCCCGAATCCTCTCACTCAGCCCCGCAGAGTGTAGGATCGTGGTCAACTTCAAACTGAGACAAGTCGCATGCGATGCTGGTATGGCGGTCCGAATGCTTGTCAGACCTGCCCCCGTTACCCGGTTTGCGTGGTAGCACTCCATGCTGCTATGGGGCGCTGACTCCCAAGCCTCAATCCGTCGCGGTGCAAACTGGTCTACGCACGACGGTAACCCCGTCTTCTAAGGCCGTACAGTATGTGAATGAAATGATCGGCAGTGAGTATATAGCTGGACAAGTACCTCCGTGGTCCTCAGTGGTATCACAACGTTGTTCACAGTTTCGTACCTACACCTTGCACTACCCCCGAACCCCTGTACCTAACACAGTCCATTCCACACTTCCAGGATGGCAAAGAAGTGTAAAACCCCTCCAGCCATCTCCTATGGCAGCTCCCATCATATCATGGAGCTCATCAGCGCCGGCTGCCTCGGTGCCACCGCCCTCATCACTCTCGCGCTCGTTCTCGCGCACTTCTTCCGTTACACTGTACCGAAGGAGCAGCGTCCAAGCCTTCGTATCATCCTTACTCCACTCATCATGGGTGCGATAGCAGCTGGCTCGGTGTTCTCATATCCAGCATCCGAGTACATCATGCCGATTGGCGACGTCTACGAGGCCTTTGCGCTTGCAAGTCTGTTCCTGATGTTTGTGGAATTCACGGGCCAGACGGGTGATTACAGCCCTCTCATGAAGGTACATTCTGCCCTGTATTGGAGCCGCGAGTCTCTTGCTGCCCGAGACAAACGACTGACACGGATACAGAAACGCTATATCTTCGTCTACCAGTACTGCATCATCTGCCCTATCGTCCTCATCGCACAAGACGCCTCAGTTGCCGCAGGCACTTTCTGTTATGGCTCCATGCAACCGCATTACGTCAACTTCTGGGTCACCATCATCAGAACCATCTCCGTCGGTGCCGCCGTCATCACGATATTCCGGTACTACAAGACCGAGAAATCGATCCTGTCCGCGCGCCGCGGCGGCAAGAAGCTGCTCTGTTTCAAGCTGATTGTCTTCCTTGATTTCGTGCAAACCGTAAGCACATCTTCCCGCACCCAGGCAGTCAACCCAAGCATATATTGACATATCACCAGTGGATCTTCAAGATCCTCCTCCAAACCAACGGCATCAAAACCAGCGACACATTCTCCGACTCCGACATCCGCTACGGCATCCCCAACGTCCTCTTCTCCGCCGAAATGACCGCCATCGCACTCCTCTTCCACTACTGCTACAGCAGCTCCGAATACAGCCCCAAGCACCGCTCTTCCGGCAAACTCAACCCCTTCGCCGCTTTCATCGACGCTCTGAACCCGAGCGATTTGTTCAGGGGCGCAGCTCGCTGCTTCGGTCCTGTCGATGCGAGCTACAGAGATGAACAGATTGATTACGATGAGATCAACGCGTCGCGGTCGAAGCCGTGGAGGGGGACTAGTCCGAGTCCGGCGCCGGGTGCATTCGGAAGGGAATATAGCCCGGTCAGCCCGCCTCAGAATGCTAGGTACCCGAATGGACAGTATTTGGGTGCGACGATGAGGTATGATGGTAGGAGTAGGAGCCCGAGTCCGAACCCGGGGTCGAGGCTTATGTCTCCTGGAAGAGAGATGGTTTGAGGGGCGAAACCAAATAGTGGGTCTGTCTTTGATGGGAGGGCTCATTGAGCTGGATGGGTGGAGATTGCACCTTGTCCTTATGTGTATATGATACCAAATCCGCAGTAGAGCGCAACTTTTCGCTTTTAGAACACCATCACATCACACTCGCCTCTCGATCTGAATGCCCTTGAACCTCTCCATAGTCCCCTTGATCGCCTCCTCAACGGGCAGCCTCTCAACACTACTCGCGCCAAAGAACCCATGCAACCCGCGAACCTCCCTCAACATCCTCTCCGCATCCTCAGGCCTCGCAATCGGGCCCCCATGACAGAGCACAATCACTCCCTCCCCCTCCCCCTCCGCATCCCCATCCTTCGCCCTCCGCCTCCCCGCCTCCTCACACGCCCCCACAATCGCCCCAACCTCCTCCACACACGCCTCCAACGTCTTCCCCGTCATCGCGCCAATACTCCCTCCCGTCGTAAGCCCCATATGCGCAACGACAATATCCGCGCCCGCATCCACCATCGCCCGCGCCTGCTCAGGATCGAACACATACGGACACGTCAACAAGCCCCTGCGGCCCGCCTCCCTCACCATCTCGACCTCGTTCCCAAACCCCATCCCCGTCTCCTCCAACGCCGTCCTAAACCCGCCATCAATCAGCCCGACCGTCGGGAAATTCTGCACGCCCGCAAAGCCCCTCTCCTTCAACTCCTTCAGAAACTTGTCGATGCGGCGGGTAGGGTCGGTAGCGCACACCCCCGCGATGACAGGCGTGTGGGCGATCAGGGGCAGGACTTCGGCCGCCATGTCGAGGAGGAGGGCGTTGGCGTTTGCGTAGGGCATTAGGCCTGCGAGGGAGCCGAGGCCGGACATGCGGAAGCGGCCGCTGTTGTAGAGGATGATTAGGTCGCCGTTGCCGGCTTCGATGGATTTGGCCGAGAGGCCGATGCCTGGGCGGTGTTAGGGGGGGAGGAGGGGGTGGGGGAGGGAGAGCGGGAGAAGATGAGATGGCGGGGTGATGGGTTGTGATATGATTGATTTGAGGATGGATGTGAGTTCAGAACCTACCGGCGCCAGCTCCTATTATTGGTTTGCCGGCCTTGATCTGCTGGCGAAGTTTGGCAAGGATCTCGGCGCGGTCTGTTGGTGGAGGCATATTGTGAAGCTTAGTGTCGTGAGACGTGATATATTTCAGTGCGGACCATGTACAGAGAGAAAGCAAAATTTGCTGGTTTCTAGGGTAAAAATGTGTTGTAAGAACAAAGAGGTCGACACAGATTGTTTGAACCTAGGTAGGTACCTTTCTGAGTGTCGGGCAGTGATGCAATCCCGCAGGTACTTAGATCCAAACGCATCACCCCCACACGGGGAGCCGGTACTTAACGAGATCATACAGCGACCACAGTAGTGACTTGTACCGCGGAGCTATGGATAGCCTTGGAATCGAGTCGCGTGCTACTGCCCCGCTCATCGCCAATGTCGCACAAATGGAAAAATTCAATATACTCTTACCGGACTCAACTATGCATGCACTCACTCCATACCATATGAAAAGTCGGCACCAACGTTCAACATGCCACACATTGTACTACTAGGAACGCTTGATTCCAAACTCAAAGAGATACTGTACCTTCGCGAGCAAATCCTCAGCCCACTATACCAAGGTCTAGGAGAATTCAAAGTAACACTCATTGACTGCGGTCGCTCACCAGTCCCGGACCAAGCAGTGACAATATGCCAATCCGAGCTTGTCTCTAGATATGGCGACCTAGACGACCCGCTCAAGCTATCCAATATGCCTCGCGGTGAAGTCGTCAAATTCATGGCGACCTGTGCGACCGCCTGTGTCCGCGACTTGGTTAAGAATGGAGGCGTGCACGGTATCATCAGCGCTGGTGGAACAGGAGGAACGAGCTTAACAAGTGCTGTGATGCGCGAAGCCGCTCCTATTGGTATGCCGAAAATGATCTGCAGCACTGTCGCATCTGGCGACACAGGGCCGATCGTTGGCGAGACGGATATCACGATGATGTACAGTGTCGTTGATATCGCGGGAAGCAATGCGTTGTTGAGGAATGTGCTGGGAAACGCGGCTGGTGCTATGGTTGGGATGGCGGCTGCTTATGAGAAGTTCTTGGAGGCAGAAAACCAGCAGAAGTTGTTTGGGACGGAGGAGGGGTCAATGCCGACGCCGCCGAAGAAAAGAGTCGCTGTGACGATGTTTGGTGTGACGACACCCTGTGTTGACAAAGTACGCGAGTACTTGGAGCGTGAATATCCCGTTGAGGTAATTGTCTTCCACGCCACTGGTCATGGTGGTCGAGCGATGGAACGATTGGTCGAAGAAGGCCGGATCGATGCAGTCCTCGACATTACTACAACAGAGCTGTGTGACTTGATGATGGGAGGTAACATGAGCGCTGGACCCACTAGGCTAGAGGCTGCATTGAAAGCAGGCCTGCCGAATGTACTTTCCCTGGGCGCCACTGATATGGTCAACTTCGGCCCGAAAGGCACCGTCCCTGAGAAATATAAGGAACGAAATCTGTTCGAGCATAACCCGACCGTGACATTGATGAGAACGACCGAGGAAGAGTGTGAGAAACTAGGTGCCCTGATTGCGGACAAAGTGAAGAAGTACGCCAAAGAGCCGAAGAAGGTGCAGATACGGATTCCAAAAGGCGGCGTGTCAATGATTTCGACGCCAGAGGGGCCGTTTGCAGATGACTTAGCGGACATGGCGTTATTCGAGGCTTTGAAGAGAGGGTTGGAAGGGACTGGAGTCTTCGTCGTAGAAGACGACAGGGATATAAATAGTGACGGGTTTGCCGTCGCTATCGCAGAGCAGCTGGTCCAGGTCATGGCTGTGAGGACCAGACAAAAGAAAGCCAAACCACCTGATGACTTACCTTTGTTCGGGTAGCACAACTGGACCTCAGAAACGCAGATCGGAACCATAGCGCTGCAAGAAATATAATAAACGCGCAGATATATGCAACACTGCAGTAGACACAAACGTGAAAAGCGAGGGCTTGCAATGGCCGTGACTCAAGGTCATCGGATCCCATCGACGCATACATAGGACCCGCTATGGTACTGCGGTATAACGAACATAATGCCACATCAAATATGCTGTGAAGAGTAAGGTATGGAGACAATGTTGGAAGTGCTTCGATATCAAAGGCAGGAGCGGACTAGTCATGTGATGCCGGCGCTTTGACCAGCTCACCTCCGAAAGCTCGCGGGTGAAGCCAAATCTTTGAGAACCGTCGCGACCGAAGGCGCAAGTCATTACTCATTTGAACGGTGTGGTGAGGGAAGCCACGAGCAATCGACCATGTCGAAGGCTCTCAATTCCCCGACTGCGAGGTTACTTCGCTCGTCTCGCCTATTCTCCATTCCTCCACCCCTACCACAGCCCAGCATCGAGGCGCTTCTTCCAAATGGACAAGTCCGCTCTTCGGATACGGCTACTCTGCCATATCCAATCCACCAGGCAATTGCCACGCCACCTTCGTCTCAACACCGTGGCGATTGGGGTCTCAAGCGGCCATTACCCGAGCGGTCAACCAAGGCCTCGGGACAGACCCTGAGAATCAAGGCGATAGACAACATGGAGCATATCACCGATTTCGAGTCAGCAGCAGATCACACGATGACATTGGCAAAATGGCAAGAGATGGGCGTGCCTGTAACTATCAGGACCGCGAGGGATAGCATCACCAGGAAGCCGACTACTCCGGTCAGCGTGTACGAGAATGAGCTGGACAACACGTCTTTGTTCTCAGTTCAGATGATCGAGCGACAGAGGAGCATGATCGAGAGGCTAAAGGCTAAGCTTGGTCGGCCGTCGCAGGAGACGGCGCCTCTGTCAGGCAGTGGCTGGGCACAGTTCGAGAGGATGTTGGAGTCCATGGAAGACACACAGGAACTGGAGGAGCGTTTGTCTGGCCTGACAGCGCAGTTGCAAAACATGCAAAAGGCAAGCTCAGAACTTAGCAAGGATGCAGCGACTCTGCGGAGGCGGGTATTGGACAACTCTGGCATGAGGAAGAGGTGGAAGACAAGAGGCCCATGGGTTGCGGGTCAATCAGAGGATGAGTTCCAGCGCTATCTCAAGCTCATCAAGAAGAAGTACACCAAAGAGTTTATCGAGTTTGTGGCTGCGGAGAGGTTTGAGCAAAGCAAGCGGACCATCATGCAGAAGAGACGTGACGAAGGACTCGACGTGGACGACGCGGCAGGTGTTGCGCAGGAGGAGATCGCGCAACAAGCCAAGTTTGACTTGGAGACTACAATGAAGGAGCTTCGCGACGAAAACCGCGATCTGTCCTCCGAGCTCAGCACCCTTGTCCGCGATTTCTTCGATCTGCCGGCCTTCCCGACTCAAGAGCACCTCGGTAGCGAATCTCAACGGAGCGTTACTTCCGTACTTGCTGGCACTCTCGATGCCGACGCTGATGATGGTCCACCGTCCACCCACCCTGCTGCCGGTCTGGACTACACTCGCACGGGCGCTTATATGGAGAACAACCCGCTCTACGGACCACAAGCCAACCACTCGCCTGTCGAGGCGCGTGTGCTTCGTGCTAAGAATTCTGTCATTGGCAGTATCGAGAGCGCCAGACTCGGTGTCGGTGGTTTCGTTACCACTGACCCACACCTTAGCAGCTACAGGCCGAACAACAGAGACCAGGACAAGAGAGCTGCAGAACGTATGGTATACGCTCTCGACCCTGAGCTCGAGGGTGGCAACAAGCTCTGGGTACACCCAACTCGCGCGTACGTTGATGAGATGGGTAGAGTGCAGCTCAATGTCATTCGCGGCGATGCTGAGGCAATTGGCGTCAAGACTGGCGATATTGTTGAGAAGCCAGAGGGTCCGAGCATCCCTCAGTCACCTGTTGGCAACATTATGCAACCCCTTGACCGGCCGCCGCCAGGCACGAGGGGCAATGCAAACTTCGGAACTGGCCTCAGACCTGGACCTAGGATAAGGGGCTATGACGAAGAACTGAGGAAGAGAAGGGAGACGGCTAGTCAGGCCGTGAAGGAGGGTACTCAAGACGGTCCGACTCAGATTGATGAGATTAAGAGGTTGATGGAGGAGCACAGGGGCGAGAGCACCAAGAAGCCTTTTTAAGTAGGAACGATGTAACGCAGGGGATGCACTCTTCTCTTGTAAAATACTAGATTGCATGGCGAGGCGCAACCGGAGCATAGCAAGCTATAAGCTTTGGTGGAAATGTACGAATCTTGTGTATATATATGTCTAGTTTTGATTGCAGACTACCTGTCACAGCCGTTTCTACTCCATTTCGCTCTTCACATGGAAGCTGTACGCATAAAGGCTGCTATAGGCACTCTGAGGCTTGGGCTTGGCGTTGCGGTCCGCCGTGATTACCCGGGGTTCCACCGTTGAGCGACCACGCATCGGAAAAACCCTCGGCCCGCACGACGCTGGCTCTATTCCAGCTTTTCTCAGCATCGCTTACAATTGGAATTTCACGACGACCACGAGCCTCACGACAAACCTCCCCTCCACGACCAGCTAAATACCGCCAAAATGGGTCGCGTCCGCACCAAGGTCAGCAAAAGGACAGCAAGCGCAAGGAAAAGCGCATGGAAATTAACACGAAAAACAGACCGTCAAGAAGTCCGCCAAGGTCCTCATTGAGCGCTACTACCCACGCCTCACCCTCGACTTCGAGACCAACAAGCGTATCTGCGATGAGATCGCCATCATTGCCTCCAAGCGTCTCCGCAACAAGGTACGTTTTGCTACCTTCAGCCATCCTGAGATGTCCCAGCAACAGCGGCTAACAAGTACCCCAGATCGCCGGTTACACCACCCACTTGATGAAGCGTATCCAGCGTGGACCAGTCCGCGGTATCTCCTTCAAGCTTCAGGAGGAGGAGCGTGAGCGCAAGGACCAGTACGTCCCAGAGGTGTCCGCCCTCGACTTCTCCCAGAACTCCGAGTCCGGCCTTCTCGACGTCGACCAGGAGACCAAGGACCTCCTCCGCTCCATGGGCTTCGACTCCATCCCAGTCAACGTTGTTGCCGTCCAGCAGCAGCAGGTTGCCGAGCGCCCAAGGCGCTTCGGTGACCGTCTCCCACGCAACTAAATACCTCACCTTTTTGTTTGAAACAAAGGGTTGGGTGTTGGGAGTGTTGGCGTATGATGGCGTGGGGGGATTTCAAAAGGTGGATGGATTGATTGTTCAAAAAGGATACCATAACTGGCCCGGCGTATTAGCTAGGTTCAATGCATTGCTTGATTCCCCCACAAGGTGTCGCTGAGTCTGTTGCTTCGTGCGCGGATGATGCTTGATTGCCAATTATCCCCTCCCATATCCTTCCTCAATGTGACTACGGAAATGCTGCCAGATGGAATCTCATCGGTGGCTGATCTGGTCAGGTAAGCTATTCGTCGTGGGCGCTTGTACTGTACGTCGAGTATACTGTCGCTCTTGCAATGGTATATCCGATTTACAGCTTCGCAATCAGTGCTCACAAGGCTTGATTGTGAGGAGAATCGGTCTGCTTCAGCTCACCCTGAGTAGGATCTCCAGGGCAGGAGGTCCTTCGCTACCCGTCGAGTACTTCAACCTCTTCACCCGTATCGTAAAATGCCTTTGCTCAACTTGACTTATGTCGTTGCGCGTCTCATCTTCTCGCGTGCACGTCGCTCTACCTCGGATGGAGAGACGATGATAATTCCTCGACCTACTCACCAGCTCTAATGACTTAGTGACCTGGGCGAGCACAAAATCGGTACTCGTCTGTTATACAGGCCGACTAGCCGACTATTGTGAGTTTTGCTACTGTAAGTGCATCAAGAAAAGTCAATTTATAACTTGAAGCGAAGGTTGGATTCAGGGCCGATATATACTCGTGCTATATATACCTGTACTCTTATCACTCACAACTTCCTCATTTGTTTGGAAACCAAAGAACTTTTATTACTATTTTCCTCATCTATTCGTAAACTAAAGAACTTTTATACCTGCACAACCTCCCATCGTTTCATCTTTCTACTTCGTGTCCACCTTCTCCATGATTGCAGGCGGAATGCCCTCATCAGCCAACGCCTTAAGATCATCCTCACCCATCTCACCATCCCACCCCTTACTAACCAAGTAGGCCCGGAACTTCTCATCCTCCTCAGCCAGATCCTCGCCCTTGAGATCCGGGATGAAAAAGTACGTGACCAAGATACCCACGACGCCGCAAATCGCCGCGATGATGAACGTCCACCGCTTTCCGAGGTTGGTCTGGATGGGCGTGAAGGCCTGGGTTCCGATCGCGGCGCCGGCCTTGCCAACAGCGGCACTCAGCCCGTAGCAAGTGCCCCTGACCGCGGTCGCGTACGACTCGGACGACAGCAGACCCAGCATGTCGCCCGGACCCAGGTTACCGGAGCTCTGCATGAGGCCGTAGAAGACGACGAACAGCGGGACGATCTTAGTGATCTTGTCGTAGGAGCAGCCGATGATGAGACCGAAGACGAGGTAACCCGAGAAGCCGAGCATCATGGTGTACTTGCGGCCGATCTTGTTGCAGAGGTAAGCGCCGATGAAGACGCCCGGCAGCGACAGGATGCCGAGCAGTAGCTGCCACTCCGCCGTCGCCTTGATCGTGTCGGACCTGTTCTTGATGACGGAGCTGATGATGAGACCGCTGAAGACGCCGTTGGGGAAGGTCACGAAGTCGTACAGGAACCAGGCGCCGCAGGTGCCGAGCAGGCGGCGCCAGTAATACCGCCCCACCAGCAGGTACGGCACCCGCTTCTTGATCGCCCCGCGCCGGTACAGCACGCTGTTCAGCATGCGCAGGCGGAAGTAGAAGACGGATAACGGGAAGATGACGCCGATGCCGAAGCACACCCGCCAGATCGTGCTCAGGTGGTTCACGCCCGCCGCGCTCAGCACGATCAGGAAGATTATCACGGCCAAAGGTCCGCCGAAGGAGAGGGGCAGGTTCGTCACTAGGATGAAGATGGGCCCGCGCTTCTGCAACGTGTGCTCGTTCGCGGCTTCGGAGGCACTGGTCGAGGACGCCGGATACTCGCCGCCGGTACCGAAACTTGAATAGTGTAAGTGCGAGGTCAATAGTAATGAGAGTCTCAATGCTTACCCCACGATCCCGCGGCTCACCGTCAGCATCCAGAACATGCCATAGATAGTATGGCCACTACTCGCCGTGGCCAGTATCCCGCCGACAACAATACACAGCGTGGTAGCAATAATCGCGAATTTGCGCCCCAGGTAGTCGCACGTCAGCCCGATGGTGATCTGGCCGATGATCTCGCCCACCAGCAGCGCGTTGGACACCTGCGTGCTCCACTTCGAGGTATACTGTTTAGCGTACTCGGCCTTGAGAACCACGTTCGTCATCGTCATTAGGTTGTTCTGGTACCCGTCGCTGATCAGCGCGAAGCCGGCGCAGATGATGGTGAAGATGTCGGAGAGGCGCTGGCGCCGTGCTGAGACTGCTGCGCTGGGCGCGGCGGGGTCGGAGGTAGAGGCGTTCGAGTACGCTTGTACGACGGCGGGGTCTTTTGAGTCCGAGGGGACGGAGGAGGAGGCGGCTGTGTGCGCGAAGACGGGCGTGACGTCGGCCATTGTGATCGCGGTGGGTGCCTACCGTGGGTGGCTACTGTAGGTATGGCTAAGGTATTAAAGCTGGTATGTAGTCGTGCGGCAGCCAATCAGCAGCCGCTTGAGGGAGGAAGGGATGCTTGAGACGATTAAGCACTGCCAAGCAACGGAAGCTGCTCGTCTTGACTTTGTTGACCTGCAGGATACAAATACAGGGCGCCCTTGGCATATATATACACGTATTCCCTATTCCACATCGTGCACCTTTTATCGCAAGCAAAGAACCTGCATGCGACCGACTCATGTCGCGTCTCCTACTGCTTGTATCCCGCGCGTCGATCCCACCCACCTTCCCAAGGGTTGCCCCCAAGCTGCCCACGTGCACGGATTCGGCGTTCGCGACTGGACTGGCTGGCGCGGCGGACGCACTGTGCTATCTTCTAGTCTCTATACGACCCACACCCATTTTTGCTGGTTAAAAAGTAGAAAAACTACTATAACATTTGTGGTGTCGGGATCCACGTCGCGTGTGTATCGTTCCGACTGAGCGCCGTGGGGTGCGGTTCAGAGCGTGCTTCTGTCGCACGTGTTGGTGGTCGCGGGTCGAGAAGCGCCGTCTTGGCGTTGATGTTGGGTTGTTCTGAAGTACTGGGTAAGTTAATTGTTACCCGACGGAGAAGGCTGTCGCGTTCACGGCAACCACGGCGTTTGATGTGTGGGCACAGGGATTATTCTAGATCTGGAGATCTGCGGGCCGAGTCATACGTCGGCCGGCAGTATGGCATGCTTGATGCGAGTTCTATATGCAGGGTTCGTCCAGGTTGTATGCTGGGCTCGTCATCCCCTCTAAGTTACAGTACGCGCTCCCGAAGTCTGCTTGGATATCGAAGATCAGGTCTGGTCGGCGTTTGCCTACGGTACCCTTTCTCCTGTCTCCTGTCTCTCCTCTCTCCTCTCCTGTCTCACCCCACTCCAAAGGCCGATATTGCCATTCTAGCGCCCACCGGGTCTGGAGAAAGGGCCGATGTCGATATTGTCCCACTATAGCTCTGGCGCCATCACGAAAACGCTCCTCGACCCCTTCCTCCCACGTGGCCGCTGGTTCAAACCGTTCTCAAAACCTTTCAGTTGATGCGTTGCCACCACGCAAAACGGCAGCTTCCGCGGTGGGACACGTCGGACCACGTGCAGCAGCTCATGCACAGCGGCCTCAGCACGTGTCCAAACCCCATTCATGTTTCCACCTTCTTCAAACCCTCCAAATCGCATCACTCATCTTAACAACCTTGACCATCTCATCCACATCGTGCACGCGAACCACATCCGCGCCCCCCACCACCGCCGCCGCCACCGTAGCAGCGGTGCCCCAACTCCTCTCCCTCGCCTCCCCGACCCCCGTGATCTTGCCAATAAACCCCTTCCTGCTCGTGCCCACCAGCCACGGCAGTCCCTGAAGTCCATCCGCGTTCCGCAGCTGCTCCAAGTGCCGCAAGATCTCGAGGTTCTGGTCCGCCGTCTTCGCGAAGCCCACGCCGGGGTCGAGCATCATGCGCCAGCGCCTAATCCCCGCCGCTTCTGCCGCCCGCATGCGCTCGCGGAGCTCGGCGGCGATCGTCGCAATCAGGCCCGTAGGGTAGCTGCAGTTTTCTGTCGAGGTCATGGTGGCGGGCGTGCCGCGCATGTGCATCAGACAGAAGGTGCAGCCGAGTTTTGCGACTGTGGGCAGCATGGCGGCGTCCAGCTGGCCGGCGGAGATGTCGTTTACGATGTGCGCGCCAGCCTGGACTGCGGCTTCCGCGACGGCGGCGCGGTAGGTGTCGACGGAGATGGAGATGTGGGCTGCTTCGGGGAGGGACTTGAGGAGGTTAATGGCGGGGACGACGCGGGCGATTTCTTCGGCGGCGGTGATTGAGGGCGCGTTTGGGCGGGAGGATTGGCCGCCGATGTCGATGATGGTTGCGCCGGAGCGGATGTGGGATAGGATCGTGGAGCGGAGGGTGCTGGTGTTGGTTGGGTCGTTGCTGCCGCCGTCGGAGAAGGAGTCGGGGGTTGTGTTTAGGATGGACATGACGTGCGTGGGTCGTTTGTGATCTAGAGCGTGCAGCGAGAGACCTGCGCCAATGGAGGTGACTGGGGTCATAGGTGTCCCGGTAGGGGGTATGGACATCAGGTGGCCCAGAAGAGTGCCTTTGGCTTTCTTTGAGGGCACGAACTCGTGCGGTATCATGCTAGATTATACTTCAGTGATATATGCTTGGTACAGGGTGATATGTCTTACTCGCAAAGAGGCCGCAGTACAAATTCTCGTTCGAGCATGAGATCGTGTGGGATTGTCAAACGCTCAGTTTCGATACGTTCCGAACCGTACAGAAGAATGTCAAGATCGATACTTCGCGGGCCCTTGTCGATGAGCTTGACTCTGCCAAGTCGGTTTTCTATCGCTTGTAATCTGTCTAGAAGTTGCATCGGTTCCAGAGTAGTCTCGATCTGGTGAGGTCTGTCAGTGGACGTGACACGACTCCGTAGAAAGCCATCAAGCTAAGCAGCCGCTGAACGTACCTCGCATGCACCGTTAAGAAACCTTTCTTGATCTTCCACATACATAGGCTCTGTCTCGTACAAGCTACTGGTCCGGATGATTCGTATGTCTGGATCCTCAGCCATTGCCAAGCATGCCTCTTCTATCATTTCGAGCCTATCTCCGACATTGCTTCCTAAAGCAATGAAAGCACGCTGCCATTGTGGTCCTGGAGCACTTGACATGCCACTACTCATGGACCGTTGGCTCTGACCGCTCCCGGATCCATTGACGCTCATAGAGATGGCAGAAGCTGTTCGTTTCAACCCCGCCCTCACCGGCGACAGGCTGTCAACGTCTGGCATTCGGCGCAGAGTTGATAAGTTCTGCCTCTTCGGGCTTGGTCGAATGTGCTCCAACGGCGTCTGAGATCGCACCTTGACTCTCGGTAGAGACCTTGACACGTAATATCGTACCGGATCAGAATGCGGGATGTTCTTCGAAGTAAATCGGTATGCACGCAGGACACTCCCACCTGCGCAGAATAGTGACAGATCTGGCATTCCCGGGGACAATGTTGTAACTGGTAATGTGTCATTATACAGTAACAAAGACCCTGAGTAAAAGAAAACGCGGATGTGGCGGATATGTACAGTAAGATAATATCACATGGATGAAGAACGTGGGGATTAGAATACAGGAACGCGGTTTGAGGATGTGAGAACCAAGATAGCCAATATTTTGAGTACGTATACTAACAAGTAAAAACAACGTACCTGGGACGACTATTCACAAAGGCAGACACTACCTAGGTAACAGCAAGTCGATTGAAGATCTCATGCACAGATTTCGGTAAGCGGCAGGGCCCTTGGCGAGCCCTGGAACGGGGATGCACGGGCCAGATTACCCCGGCCCCTGCCTCCACCTTCTCCATCATTAACAAGCATGTGCCTCGGCTCAGCCCTCCACGTTTACCGCGGCGGTATCATATGCCTCCCTACATAGTCAGGTAGCATTACTGAACACCCTCCTCCCTCGTCTACCTCAATCCTCTTCTACCATACTCCTTTCGCTTCTCTGCCACACCCACCCTATACCGTTGAGATACCCTTTTGTTACCGCCTTGATCTCTTACTGTGCTATACTGATCCACATCAAGCACCATGGCATCTCCGCGTAAGCAAATCCCAACAATCACATGCCAACAACCACACCCTGACAGTGCCATGCAGAGCAACTCAAGACGACCGTGACCGATCTCCTCAAGATCAACCATCCAATCCTCCTAGCCGGCATGAACGTAGCCGCCGGTCCCAAGCTCGCCGCCGCCGTGACCAACGCCGGCGGCCTCGGTGTCATCGGCGGCGTGGGCTACACACCGGACATGCTGCGCGAGCAAATCGCCGAGCTCAAGGGCTACCTGAAGGACAAAAACGCCCCCTTCGGCGTCGACCTCCTGATCCCGCAAGTCGGCGGTAGCGCCCGGAAGACAAAGTCCGTCCCACCTCCACCCCCACCCAACCCCGACACCGCCCCTCTGCTAGCCACATGCACGCAGTCTGCTAACACGATCCTAGCTACGACTACACGAAAGGCAAGCTAGCCGAACTAACCGACATCATCATCGACAGCGGAGCCAAACTCTTCGTGTCCGCCGTGGGCGTGCCCCCCAAAGCCATCGTCGACAAACTCCACGCCGCAGGCGTGCTCTACATGAACATGATCGGGCACCCCAAGCACGTGCCCAAATGCCTCGCGGTGGGCGCGGACATGATCTGCGCCCAAGGCGGCGAAGGCGGCGGCCACACCGGCGACGTCCCCACCACAGTGCTCATCCCCACCGTCGCGAAGATGGTCCAGGGCCACACGTCGCCCTTGACGGGCCAGCCCGTGCAGGTGATTGCAGCCGGCGGCCTGTTCAACGGACAGAGCCTGGCGGCGGCGCTGATGCTGGGCGCGTCGGCCGTGTGGATCGGGACGCGCTTCATCCTGGCCGAGGAGGCGGGGGCGCCCAAGGCGCACCAGGAGGCGGTAAGGACGGCCGGGTTCGACGATAATGTGCGCACGATTATCTTCACGGGGCGGCCGCTGCGCGTGCGCAAGAATCCGTATATTGAGGACTGGGAGGAGAATCGGCAGGCGGAGATTAAGGAGTTGACGGCCAAGGGGGTGATTCCTGTTGAGGGCGATTTGGAACGCATGGGTGATGATGTTGATGATGAGACGATGGATAATGCGAGGCCGTTTTTGATGGGGAAGGCGGCGGCGGTGGTTAGCGAGAAGAAGAGCGCGAAGGAGATTGTGGATGAGATGGTTAGTGAGGCTGTGCTGTGCATTGGGAAGGGCAGTAGTGCTGTGGTGAGTAAGAGTAAGCTTTGATGTGGGAAGAGAGACTGGTGGAATGAGTGGCTATGATTTATGTTTGGTTACGCCCTTCAATGTGATGATTCTCATCTGTGTCTTTCAGGCAAAACTGAGCCCCCCTCTCGACCGCCTCATCTTCCACCCCCACGTAAGTCTCGCCAAATAGAGAAATCGAAGCCGATAACCCCTCCTACCTCATTCAGGCTTGCGCCCCCAAACAAAGCGTCTATCCAGTGTCAGCTCACCACCCTCTTCCACAACCCCCCTTCCCATCCACCCCCAGGATTCATAACTTACGTCTCAATATAGCACTTAATCCCCGGATCCCTCAAATCCCTTCTAACCCCCGCAATCAGCACGCGACAGCTGTCCTCACTCCACCCCAGAAACGCCGTAAACAGCTTCATCGTGATCGCCTCCAGCCCCCCCATCAGGTCCTCCTGGTACCACAGACTCAGCCTCTTGAGCTGCGGGTCCTTCGGCCACGGGTTCGTCGGCCAGTAAAACGCCCTTTCCTGCACGTCCTCGAAGCCGATCTCCCGCAGCCATGTAGCGTAGTGCCGCGTGCGGTCCCACGGCCGTCCGGATTTCTGCGACGCTTCCATCACTAGTGACATCCATTTGTACAATGAGGAGGAGGTCGGAGGCGTGCCGACGTATTTCATGGGCAGGATCCCGTCTTGGAGTTCGAGGTAGCCGCCGGGGGCGAGGGAGGCGAAGGCGTGCCGGAGGACGAGGGGGAAGTCGTTGAAGCAGCTGAGGCAGGCGCGGAGGTGGATGTAGTCGAAGGGCGTGCTGAAGAGCCAGGGGTCTTCGGCGTCGTCAACGAGGAATTCGCAGTTTGGTGGCACGCTAGGGATTGGTTAGTGAAGGGAGTGTGGGAGGCTTTTATTTTGCGGTGAGCGAGGGGAAGGGGCGGGGTGGGGCAGGAGAGGGGGGATTGGGGGGGGTATGTACTAGTTTGGTTGGATGGCGCTGAGGTCGGTGCCTATTACGTGGGTGTTGGGATATTGGTCGGCTGCATGGTGTGGCGTGTCAACTGTCTGGATCTCGTCGTTTCGTTGTCGTGGGTGACGGGGGTTACGCCTTACCAAAGTCAATTGCCCAGATGCCGGTCCCGGTGGCGAGGTCCAAGGCGTTGTGCAATTTGCTGGGGTCCAGAGGCGCGAGATGGAGTTTGCCTTCGACTGTCATGCGGAAGAGATGGTGTTGCAGGTCTGGGAATATCCTTGTCAGTTGGGACAGCTGGAGCCTTGCAAGTTGCTCAAGAACTCACCTAGCCTATCTCTTTCGGTCTTGAAACATGTTCAGCATCAGCATTCATATGGTCCATAGGTGCTTGTCTCGCCAGCGACCTTACGAACCTCGTCATTAGGCAGATAGTACTCTTGCAGGTAATCAGGTCAGCCAACAATGGATGTGGACGTTCCGGGTCATGTTAGGAACACTCACTTCCATCCTTGTATCTATGATACGTCCGGCCCTTTTCACGCAATCAATGCATACTCACATCATACATGTACATAGAAGTCAAGGTTGTCATGGTCATACATGATACTCGACGCTCTCCAGCAAACTCGACCTCACCGAAGTCGTCGAACTAGCCAAACTCCCCAGCGCCGAGTCGCGGTCCACGTCGTCGTAGTAGCTGCCAGGGTTCGAGTCTGGAGTAGGGCCATCCCCATACTGGCTACCGGCCTGCGACTCGTCGGCCTCTAAATCCGGTGCAGTGGGAGGGATGTCTGAGTTTGGCGGCTCCACAGACGTATTGAACGGGCCTGGGGTTGGAAACAAACAGGGTCAACACCGGAGGGCAACTGAGGCGCCATGAGATGTAACGAACCTTGGCTCTCCGCCTGCTTCGCACCGTTGTCGATGTTAGAGACGCCTTCCATGTTCCAGTAACGGGGGAAGTGTACTCTGTACGAGCTTGCAATCAGAGTGTCAAGGACTCATCCAAGGGAGACTTTATTTAGGGGGAAGGTGATCCATTGTGGACGCGATCACCGCTGTTTTTGGCGGGCTCGATAGCTCGCGAGCGTCCAGAATGGCGGGTTCGTCGATCCGATGTTGGCGAATCGGCGGGCTTTGATTGAGTCATTCGGCCGAGCAATGGGCTTCCTACATATAACCTACTTGTGTGTATCATTGCGTATTTCACAGTCAAGGAAGAGACGGCCGTTCGTGGGTACGTGAATACAGGCGACATGTCTTTCGTGCCATCTTAGACGAGAGGAGGTGTCTCTCGACAAGGTTTCCGGCTGCAGTAACTTGGCCGTTTGTGAAACCAAACCTCACCCCAGCTTCCACCAGACCCTTGAGATTCTCTCTTTACCTTCCATTCGCACTACTATCACCAACAACGACCACACGCAAAAACCCCCCACCACCGTACATTTTCAATCCAATCCCATCCACAATGTCTCTCTGGCAGTACGTCCCCTCTCCCCGTCTCCCACCTCCCCCACCTTCCCACCACCACCACCCAACCCCCCTAACCACTCAAACCAGGACCTACACCAACCTAACCCCCAAAACGCGCCTCATGATCGGCGTCGGCATCATGGCCTGGTCCGGCATCGGCCTTCTGGTTTCCGACACAGCGGAGAAAAAGCTCGGGTACGAGGCCACAGAGGCGGATCGCGAACGGCTCCGGGACGCGCTTCCCAGGGTGCGGTTTGTGGAGAAGGAGGAGGAGAAGTGAGATTGGATCGAGGGTATCACAAGGACCACATCCACAGCATTTGAGGGGATGAAAAAAATCAAAGGATTGAGAGCCGAGACACCCGTGATGGAGGTTACCATGGCGATGGCGATGGCTACGGCGGATGGGAGGCTACCTTATGTATGGGTTTCGGGGCAAAATGGTGACGGGGAGGTTCTGGGCCTGAGAGGGCGCATACATGTGCAGGCGGCAGAGGCGGATTACTCAAGCCAGCCCCGTACGCGGACAGGCGTCGAGCTCTGGCTGAAGGGGTTCGGACGGGCGAGGTGGGGGAGGGGCGGTAGCAAGAGACGGAGAGTCCATCAATGTCAGGCCAGGCCGGCCGGGCAGTTCTTACGCCTCGGTGACGGGATTGTCAAGCGCCCGGTCACGAGCCCGCCGTTCAAGGTGCGAAAGCGAACCAACTGGGAATGGGAGAAAAGGCCAGGTCGGGGCCGCATCGCTACATTATCTACATGTACCTACTCGTAAACCATAAAGCTATGATAAAGGCCGCGTGCTCTGCCACAAAAACCCCAGTCCACGAGGATCACACTTCGGATCCATGACTTGTTGCAATCCTACCCACGGGAAAGGGGCATAAAGTAAAATTCCCATGAAAATGCAAGCCTATATAAGACCAAAGAACAAAATCCCTAGAAGAAAAAAGAACATTTGGGGGTATAATCGTCTCCCACACCCGAAAGAGAAACAGGCAAAGACTCAAAACAAATCCACCTGCCAGAATCAGTCCAGACGGAACCCGGCCGATGAACATCGAAAAAAAAACCCAACAACAAGAGTAAGTCTTTTCCCACCAAACCTTCGCTCGCTCAAAGTAACAAGAAAATGTTAAAATAACCATGCCACCACCAAATTCGATCTCCCCTGCCCCCAAATAACGCCTCGCTAAAAACCCTCAAGTTAAAACAGCGCTTCCCCTACCCAAATTTCCTTTCCCCTTTCCCCTTTCCTCAGAAGGGAAAAACAAAAAATCAAAATCCAAACCCACCCCCACCAAAATCAACCCCCTCAAGCAGCCCATTCCCAAACTCATCGACGCGCCACTCCGCCGCCGGATCCAAGCCGGCCGCGGGACCAAACACGTCGTCCCACTCCATCAACACCTCCTCCCCTTCCTCCTCCTTCTTCTTCGCCTCACCCTCATGCTTCGTCTCCCCGGTCTTGACACCATCAGCACCGTCGACAGAGATACCGAGCCCCCCAACGGCCACCCCCATACCCTCAACAGCATCTCCACCCGCCGCAGCGCCCAGCCCAAACGGATCCCACGTCAGCGTGACGCGCAGCTTGTCCAACTCGCCGATATCATTGGTAACGGAACTGGCGGCGGTGGAGGCAGATCCACTGCCGCTGCTCTGGTCGCTCGACGGCGTCGTGGCTTGGGCCGGTGAGAGGACTTCTGGTCGCAGGCCCCAATCGGTGGCTGCGCTGGTTGAGGTGGGGTCGAAGTCGAAGTCAAGGTCAAGGTCGAAGGAGGGGAGGGGGTTGGTGTCTAGGCCATCCAGGCCGTCAAGGGAGGTGCGGAGGGAGTCGAGGAAGGCGGTCGTCGCGTCCGATTCTGGCCGTGGCTGTGCTTTCTCTGCATGTCCGTTTCCGTCCTTGGCCGCGTCTTCGGCCACGGTAGCGGGGAGCGGGATCCCTGCCTTCTCGGCCATGAATTCGCGCATCGACTTGGACTTCGGCGTCGCCGCGCCAGGCGGCTGCATCTGCGTCTGCATCCCCACTCCCATCGCCTTGGGCGTCTTCTTATGCGCCGACACCGGACTGGGCGCGCCCATGGGCGTGGGCGTAGCAGCTTCCTGCTTCATCTTCGGCGTCTGCGCCTCCGCCTTCAGCGCTTCCTTCTTGACCACGCTTCCCAACAACTGCGGCTTCTGGGCGGCCGAAGCCATGCGAGCGCGGTTCGCAGCCGCCGCATCGGCCTTCTGGGTTCCCAACTTGGCGTTACCGTCCATATCGACGTCCAAGGCGTCGGCGGCATTGGCGAGGAAGAAAGCAAGGGGGTCGTCGACGGGCTTGTGCGCCTCGGCCTTGTGCTCGCGCAACTCCTCCTCTTTCTCGAACCCTTGCACGCTGAATCCGCACATCTCATCTGCGCACTTGAAGCGCCTTTCGGCCTCCCTGGGCGGCTGGAACTCCGGCTTGACGGGCTGGACGTGACGCTTCTGCTCGGGACTGCTTCCCATCCTCCCCGCCAGCAGCTGGGGACTCGCCCCCACACTGCCAGGTGTCGTACCCTGACCTCCCACGGGCGTTGAGGCCGCGCTGCCGTTGGCGCCTGTGCGACGTTTCTTCTGCGGCGGGAGGTGCAATTTGTCGGGTGTGAGACCGGAAACGCTGCCGTCGTATACGGGGATACCGTGAGGTGAGGGAGCCTGGAGCGGGAAGGGCGGGGCAGCCGAGGTGGGAGCGGCGGGGGGTTTGTTGGCGGTTGCTTGCGAGCTCTGGCGGCGGTGAAGCCGCTGTTGGGAGGAGGTTCGAGCCATGTTCAATTGGGCTTGTTGTTGCATGTTTTGGGCGGGATGTGGTTGAGGTTGTTGGGCTTGGGCCTGGGCCTGTTGCTGTGATTGCTGCTGCTGTTGTTGTTGTGGTTGCTGTTGCTGTTGTTGCTGCTGCTGTTGCTGTTGCTGGGCCTTTTGCTTTTGCATGGCCTGAATCCTGTTCACGAACATCTGCAAGTAACCGCGCAGATTCTTCTCCAGGTCCTCGATTTCTTGGGGCTGTAGCGAGATGTATTCCACTTTGTAGTTTCTGTCCATTTGCTGGAGAAGTCGTGTCCGCTGCGAGGATGTTAGCAATCTGCGTAGCCCAGGATGAACGATATAGCACTCACATGGTAGAGGATCCTCTTCATCAAATCCTCTCCAAAGAGGTTAAGCCCATTCGGCAAGCTTCCCTCAACCTTAGGCAACAACAGGATACAGGACCTCAGCCGCTCCATCGCACGCATCATGTCCGACTCGGAAAGATTGAGGGGCGGGCCCTTCTTCACAGCAGCATCGACTTCGGCCATGATAGTCGTCAGCTTCTGCTTCGCCTGCGCCGGGTTATACTGAGGATGTTTGTTGTTCTGCCCAGCCGGCTGTTGCTGGCCCTGCTGCGCTCCTTGAGCATTCTGCGCGTTCTGCTGAGCGTTCTGCGGCTGCTGGCCGGTCTGGCTCTGCGCCCTCCTCAACGCTTCCATCTGCGCCCTTTGCGCATGCGCATGCAGCTGAGCCTTTTGCTGCGGTGTCATGGCCTGGATCTGTTCAGGCGTGAACGACATGGACGGCCTCCCTTGCGGACGCTGTGGTTGACCAGCCGCTTGGGCGGGTCTCTGCGGCGACTGGTTCGGGTTCGCAATCTCGACCACATCATCGCTGGTACCAGGCCTCTTCTGACCCTTCTGCTCTGGCTGAGGCATCTTGCCGAGCGGTGGCTGTTGCATAGGAGCGGTTGGGGGGCGTTGCATCTGTTGTCCTTGCTGGGACTGTTGCTGTTGCATACCCTGACCAGCACGATTCGCCTGAGCCATCTGCGCTTGACGCAGTGCGTTCTGCTGTTGTTGCTTGGCTTTTTGCAGCTGGTTCATCTTGATTGACATATATGCCTGGCGAAGCTCGTCTTCCGATAGGTTTTTACCGTTGGGATGCCTTGACCTCAAGATTTCAATGTCTTGCGGAGATGGTGGCGGAATAGACGTGTTCTGCATGATTTGCGGTGGAAGGTTCAGGCGCATTTGACCTGGGTTCTGCTGCATACCTTGCTGTGGAATCATCTGAGCGGGTGGTGCAGGTCCGCCTGGCATCGGCGCTTGAGAGGTTGCTGGTCCTGGTTGTGGTTGCTGCATCTGCATTCCCTGCCCATTCGCGTTCTGTGCCTGCATTATCCTCTGATGGACTGCCTGCATTAAGCGATGGTACTTGTTGAGAACGTCGGGAGGAAGATTGGCCTGGTTGTTCATGATCCAATGCCGCAGCTGCCCCCAGGTTGCGATGCCATTTGGTATCATACCAGGGTTTGGACAGAGCTCGCCGAGCAGCTTTCGAGGAAAGGGCTTGGGGTCCATGTCTCGTTGACGTAGCTGCATCTGCTGGTTCTGTTGTTGCTGCTGGAGGAGCCTCTGCTGCATCTGTGCCTGTGGGTTGTTCATCCCCTGCACGCCGTTCGGTTGCTGATTTTTCATCATCCCGGGTTGCATGCCCTGCGCCGCATCCATGTTGTTTCCCGGCACACCCATACCGTCTTGAAAACCCTGGTTGCCTACCATGCCATTCCCCTGCTGCATGCGCTGTTGGTTCATCTGTCCGTTCGCCTGATTTGCATTCGCTCGCTGCCAATTCTCGATGAACCGTCTGACATGCTCCTCAGACTGATTAGAATTAGAAAGCTGCTGTCTAATAGCCGGTGGTAGACCTGGAGGGAACTGAATGGGGGCCTGCGATGGGAAGACGTTGCCTTGGGGCATGACCGGTTGCTGTTGTGGGGTCATCATCTGGGGATTCAAGGTTCCATTCGGCTGATTGGGCTGCTGCGGTCTCTGCTGGGGTGTCGTGCTCCCCTGTTGACCCGGAGGCGCCATGGGCCGGTTAAGCATCGACATAGCGGGACTTGCTTGCGGTGGTTGGTTCGCATTCAACCCACCAGGCTGACCCCTTAACATCTGTTGCTGGGCGGCTGCTTGGGCCTGAGCCTGAGCCTGGGCTTGTGCTTGCGCTTGAGAATTCCGAAGGACCTGTTCCCGCTGCAACTGTTGCTGCTGACGAAGCATGTTCTGTAACTGAGGGTTGTTCATCATCTGCGGAGGAACTTGTTGTTGGCCCATATTCATCTGCGCTATAGGCTGTTCCAAGTTGATGGGGTTGCTCGCAGGCACAACCAATTGACCGCTTTCCGCGTGCTTCATAGCATCGGCTTGCTGGCCGGCGAAGGAGGAGAAGTCAATGTCCTGGCCAGGCATCATTTGGCCTTGCTGCATTGCCGCCTGCGAAGGCGGTCTCTGAGGATTGCCCTGCGATAATTGCATGCCGCCCATATTCTGCTGGTTCATGTTCATCTGCCTGTTGGCCATCTGTTGTTTCTGCTGTTGTTGGAACTGCTTCAATGCCTGCGTCTGGAAATGTCGTCTCAAAGGATCCTGGCCCGACCGTTGCATGAGCATGCGTTGATCAGGAGTCATCGCTGCAAACAACTTCTGTCGCATAGTTTCGGCGGCCTCCTTTGGCGTGTTCTTGAAATAATTCTCCACCATCCTCATCAGGTCTTGGGTCTGTTCGGGCGTCATGTTGTTTTGTTGCCCGTTCGGGCGTGGCTGTTGATTCTGCTGCGGCATCCCGCCCTGCATGTTAGACATGTTTTGCATCCCCTGCATGACCGAGTGATCCATCTGCATCGGGTTGATTTGCTGAGGTAGACCCATAGGAGACGGCTGCATCTGCTGCTGAGGATGTGGAGGGAAACCGCCGGACAGGTCGCCTTGGCCTTGATTCGAGCGACTTGGTTGCATGGGAGTTTGCGGTAGCATGCCAGGTTGTGGTCCCTGTGGATTATTCCCCGGCCCTAGCATGCCAGCAGCTCTACGCTGTCTGTGCCCAGTAATCTCATTGAGCTTCGTCTTGATCTGTTGCTGCCAGTGCTCCTGCGACAGGTCAGATGGTGTGAAGCGAAAGCGACAGGAATAGTCTCACCCTTGAAGGACTGTTTGCAAGCGCTTGTGCCTCAAACCTAATGGCTATAGTGAGGCAGTGTGCGATATTTTGAGTACTCTCTATCATGCGGAGATTGGTGACCCTGCCAAACAAGTGTCAGCGCTTTGTTCTACGTGCGGCAGTGGCTGCCGCATTCCTCGCAAGGGACGCGGCCAGACTTCAGCTTACAGTTGCAAAACCAGAGCAGCGCGCTCGCGTACGTCCATAGTAGCCTGCCATCCCTGCTTAGGACGGTTCCTTGACAATTCCTCAACAATCTTTGCGAAGATCTGCTGCTCTTCATTCCCCGGCTGAGGGCGCTGCATATGGGTCTGCATCATATTCCCGCCATTCATCATGAAGTTGTTCTGCTCCATGTTGTCGAGCCTACTCTTTCGTCCTCAAGGACGGCCACCTGCCGTGATCAGAGGTTGTTCCGTTCGGAGAGATCGACCATGCAGCGTCGCAATGTCACGGCCGGAATTGTTTCGGAGTTCGAGTCAAATGCACCGGGCGGAATTGTTGTATAGCTTTGAAAGAGGAAACCACCCGTGAAGGGTTCGGAGGTTTGAGAATGGAAGCGTCTGACCGGCAGCGGTGTCGCACGGGATGTCGCACAGTGACTGCGGGCAGGCTGGGAAAGTGCAGAGGCGTGAAGCGGGCGGCGGCTTGTCTGAAGATTACTGGCGTAAGAATGCGGCCGAGGTGCCCATATCCAAGGAAGAGTAGTCTTGTGATAATGTCGGATGGTTCGTTTCTTGGAAGGAAATAGAGGCGAGGGAAGGTCGAGTCAAACACAAGGCCAGGCACGGGCAGAAAGGCAACCAAGCGGTAAGACGAGGCGGTCGAAGCAAGATGCAGGTGGGTGGCTGTGAGTTGGTCGCCTGGCGGATAAGCTCTGGAATAGCTGGCGACGTGACGGTGAGTCGTTCAGTAGTCGGTGAGTCCGCGGCTCGAGGGAGGGTGTTGCGAAGGTCGAGGAGGGGTAAGACAGTCGACAAACGCAGGTGGTGGACAAGCAGCTTGTTCGCGGTGCTTGTGCTGAAGCGTAGGGCTGATGGGATGCGGGAAAGCGCAATTAACCTTTACGCGCTGATTTCCAGGGTCCCAGGCCTGAATGGACTGAATCGTGTGACGGCGACCCGACGGCGTTACAGATCTGAAATGGGCGTTTCGGGTGTGAGGGCGAGATGTTCTGCGGCTTGCAGAGTAGACAGACGTGTCTGCCTTGGAGTCGGGCGTAGAGTGTGTAGAGGAGTCGAGTCGAGTGCGCGTGTTGGACTCAGGCCTCTCAGGGCTCTTCAGCGTGGACCCGGCTAGTCAGACCGTTGCGCAGCCCCATGCATGCCCGGTGTGCCAGTAGCTGTACCAACCTTACGCGAATCGAAGCCAGAGTCTCTTCTTCGAAGCTTCGTACGTCGAGGTGGAAGTAGGTATCGTAGCAGTTACTATATCACAATTGTCACGCCTGTATGCGTGCACCGCCAGAGATCAGAAGGCAGCACTCTTCGTCCATTCTACTCGGCCGCCGTCATCAGTGACGATTTCCATCCATGGATGTGTGGCCAGGCGATTTGCATTCGGGCGTGGTCTAACGGCGGGCCCTAAACCGGCGCTGCTCGATCGGGCGCACGCCTCTTGGGAGTCTTTTGACCGGATCGGCAACACACGACCCTCCACAAGACCACATCCAGCCTCGCGTTCCTGCTTACACACCAACATACAGAACAATATACAGTATACAGTATACAGTAGGTACGACACGTATGCATATACCTACACATCTCTCACAGATCGCCTACACCTCTCTGAGCCCCCAATCGACCACCCATACCCATCTAAGTCCTGCAGCGACTAACGCACGAATTCGAAGCCAGGCAAGCCACTGGTCCCTACCCTCCGCAAATGGGTTCGGCGGCGTAGAACTTGTCTCACACGCCGCAACGCCACTGTCTAGAGACGTTGCGCCAACTCACTCAAAGGGTGCTGAGAAGGTCTCGAGTTATCGCCACAAACATGCAATGTTGCTCATGAGTGTCGCGTTTTACGAGTCTTTGCGCCGTGCGGGCACTCGTGTGCATGCGCTCCGAAAAGAGAGTGCGGACGTTCAGCACGCTGTTCGTGGCAGTACGACTAGGGCTCATATGTCCGCAGAGCGAACGGCCATCTCGTTGGATGTCGGTGCTCTCGAGAAATAGGCACGTGGTTCGCTTGCATACTGCTTCCTGTTACTACCTTCTTTTTTCTCTCAAAGCGCGATTGTGCGAAGTCAACTCTCATGTTTTAACCGTCTCGTGTGTTCCTTCCCCGTTCCAGAAGGTAGTTACCTTACCTCAGGTATAGTATGTCTCATACGTGGGCACATATTGAGGTGGTCCTAAAATTTAGAAATCCGCAGGGCTGATAGACCATCGCGTCTAAACGCTGGTGTACTTGGATAGCGTGGAACACTACGATCATGCAAAGGGAGCAGAACTTGTAGAAGCGGCGTTCATTCATTGATACTCTACCACACATCTCCCTTAATCAACAATCCCTCCCACCTCTCCCTTACCAACAATCACCTTACCCTACCTTTCCACCTTTCCACCTTCTCACCTTCCCACCTTCCCACTCCCGTCTCACCCTCTACTCCCACCCAACCCACCCCCTCCCAACAACCCTCCAAACCCTAACCTCACCACTCCTCAAATCGCCGAGGCGAAAACTCTCCAACCTAACCTTCCCCTTCTCCCTCCCCTGCTCCCAAACCCTAACCTTCTTCTTCGTGCCATCCCAATCCACCACGACGCCCACATGGCCCGCCCCCATACCCACATCGACCGCATACTTCTGATGCATGGTCCCATGCTTGCCCTGCAGCTTCGCGTTCCGCAGCGTGATGACGTCTCCGGCCCTAATCTCATCGAACTGCTGCACGCTCGCATTCGCCAGATTCGCGTAGACCAAGGCGCCATAGGCGCGCGTGCCGACGGGCAACAGCGCCCCCTGCAGCGGCTTGATGAGGTCGAGAACGAGCGCGTTGGGCGACCCGTCCCCGACCACGTGGTCTTTCCTCTGGCTGGCCTCCTCCGCGATTCGCCTGCCGAACCTCTGCCAGCACTCCTCCAGCTGGTCCTGGCGCAGTCTCGGCGGCGGCGGTTCGTGCCGCTGCTCCAGACTGCAGTCGGCTGGGTCGCGCGCGTCGAAGCGCGCGGTGATGACGGTTTGGGAGTAGTCGAGGAAGAGAACGTAGACATCTTTTGAGATGGTTGTCTTGCCGCCACGCTTAGATGTGGACGACTCTTCGATTTCTACGAGCACGTCGTTGCGGCCTTGGAAGGTTGGCGGGGGTTGATTTGGTTGAGCCCACCATTGGGTGGCCTCGGCGAGATCGACGTCGGCCGCTATGTGGCCGTCGTTGCTGGGCCGGCCCTGGTCCATGGAGCGCCTACCGCCGACTGAGCGGTTGACGTCGAGAGATTGTCGTGGAGGAGGATGACTTGGTGGAGGCGCGTGGGCTGGTGGAGGTCCGGGTGGTGGTGCATGCTGGGTTGGTGGAGGAGGGACTGGGCGGTCCTGCGCATTTGGAGGCGGTGGCGGTGGACGATCCATCGATCTTTTGGGCGGTGAAGCAGAGTACATATCATCTGAGCTGTCTTCCTGGATCTCTTCCGGTTCACGACTCATTGGAGGTGGTGCAGGGGCGTTAGGTGGAAGAGGTGGTGGCGCACGGCTTTGCTCCATGTACCTATAAGGGTCATATTCCTCCTCTACAGGGGTTGTCGCGCTCCTTATTGGAATTGGAGGCGGCGCAGCTCTAGGCGCGTCCATGGAAGCGCGGGTCTGTGGCGCCTGGGTAGGAGGAGGTGGTGGTGGGACAGCCCGGTGGATTGGTGGCGGTGGGGCTGATGGCAGCGGAGTATGTACAGGCGTTTCATCAGCCGTAGTGCTATCGTCTAGACTCGGTTCCCGAGCGTGTGATTTCAGTGCATCTTTGTGCTTGACGCCAGGTGCAATGTCAGTATCATAGTCGCCCTCATATTCGCTTTCGCGCTCTTCAGGCTCGTCCGTGGAACCCTCAAGCGACCTTGTTTCGACAGCAGGCACCGCAGGCGGCGGTGGAGGTGGAGGACGAGCAGAGGCAGGTGGCGAACCGACAACTGGGCTACTGCCTGGAATTGGAGGTACGCGACTGGCTCGCCTATCCGAAGCTGGAGTGACAGGAGATATCGGTGAGGTAGTGTCGTTGCCAAAGTACGAGGCGCGCTTAGCTGCCGCTGACTGCGGCGAGCGAGCACCCTCGGGTCGCGACGGTACGGCCTGCGCTGTCGGAACGGGAGGAGGAGCCTGCCTGGTGGACAGAGAGGCATCAGATGCGCCCATACCTCCGGTAAGTCGCTCGACATGCACTGACATCTCATCGTCCGACTCGGAGCCTGCGCTTGGAGACATTGGCACTTGGCTGGGTGGTGGTGGTACCGGACGAGCTATAACGGGTTAGCAAGAAAACATAGAGCGACGTCGCAAATAAAACCCACAGTCTACTGGCGGCGGCCGTGGCACAGGTCGGTCGCCTGGTACTGGTGGCGCAGGCCCACGATCCGCAGAGGGTGGTGGAGGGACGGGTCGTTCTGAACAATAGCAGTTAGCACGTTGAACTCTCCAAACGCAACGTCCACGGTCTGATCCTTGATAGATCGCAACCTACTAAGCACCCTGACGATCATGACAGTCTCCGCGATGCCATCACAGTCAAAGTATGACCTTCTGACTGCGCTGATGTCGGAGTCGGATCGCCATAAAGTGCCCAGCCTACTGTGGTATAGCTGATCGACGCCTTGTGGCGATGGGTTGGTAATGGAATAAGAATATTTACCTTGAGATACTCGTGGTGGCTCTTCGTGTTCTGTTTGCTTTGCTCTTGGTGCCGGCTCCGGCTTGACATCCTCCACATCGGGTACAACATCAGCTGCCCTCTCGTCGGTGATGGTGTTGTCAAGCTCGTCCTCCTTTTCTACCGCAAGCTGCGTATCTTCAGATTCGGGACTGCGCATGGACTGCATGCCAGGAATTGGTATCATCGGTATGCGCTGCTGGGGAGGTGAGGCTGGTGTCTCCTCAGGCTCTGCATCTGGCTTGCGCTCCTTGTCCTTCATTGACCGTTTCTTTTGTGGCACAGGTCCTGGCATTGGCATACCGAACATGCCCGGCATACCCATACCACCACTCATCTTAGCCATCCGCTCCCTAAGTTCCATTCTGCGGCGAGTTTCCTCGTCAATCTCTTCTTCCTCCGTCTCGCCTTCAGTGGTGTCCTCCTCTTCACCAACATCTGGCTCTTGAACCGGTGCAGTCGGTGCCCTTGCAACATGGGGCACCGGTCTCTCGTCGCTGTCCTCCATCTCAGACGTGCCTTCGTTGTCTTCGGTCGTCTCACCGGCCGCAGACTGGTCTGCGTCGTTGGCATCACTGAAAATCTCCGGTTCATGCGTCACAGCTTGTGGAGACGTAGGCTCTCTAGACGCTGCACCCACGGAATGATCCCTGACATGGGTGCGTGCCGTATCGACGGACTGTCTTTCCCTATGCTCACTTGTGCGCACCCGCTCGAGCTCGTCAGCATCGCCCTCAGCTGTCGGAATGCGCTCGGAAGACTCGGTCCGTTTCTTGACCGGCTTCTTCGGCTTCTCTTTCGTCGCTGTATCGGCTCTCCGAGCTGCTTGTTCCATCTGCTGTTTCTGTAAAAGAGCAATACGCTCCTTCAAGCTTTGGGGCTTTGGTGCGTCCTCTTCTTCGTCTGCCCCACCGGCTTGCGGAGAGGTTACGAGACCTGCCTTCTCCGCAGCAGCCTGGTCTTCCGCCTGTCTCTCCGCAATCTCTGGATCCTCCTCTCTCCTGTATACCTTTTGTACTGGCTCAATCTTAGGGGGTGGTATGTATGCATTCTTGCTCGGAGGGGGTGCCACAAAGGGCTTCTTGATAAAGCCGCTCGGAGGTTGGCTCGGCTTGAAGGGGGCAATGGGCGCAGCAGCAGGTTTGTTGAAAGCTGCAATGCGATCCTTGAATGAATTGCCGGTTGGCTTGGCCGAGACTGGTGGTGGACTCTTCGTCGACGAGCTTGCAGGAGGTGCTGGTGCAGGCTTCGGGGCTGCGGGAGGCTCTGGGTCTGAAGCCTTCTGCGGAGCCTGCGGAGGAGACCTTACGTTCTCATCACGACTGGGTGGAGGAATCTGCGCAGACGGCGGCTGAGAGTGCGTCTCTACGGGCGGTGGCAAGACCTCTTCTGGCTCTGGCTCCGGTTCTTGTACTGGTTCCGGTGCTGGCTCTTCCGCTGGAGCTGCCGGAGGCGGAGGTGAAGCCTCCTTAGGCCGGGTGGGTCTTGTAGGACGAGATGGGACACTCGGCTCATACTTTTCCACGAAGTTCTTCGGAAAAAGACCCGACTGTTTCGACCCAGAGGCATCCATATATTCGCCCACATACCAATCGGCATCCTCCTCTTCCGTTACCGTGATGATCTGGCCATTTGGGAAGTTGAGGTCATCATCGTGAGGACTCGAATATTCGTAAACAGCCTTGACTTTGAACGGCGGAGCAGCCATGATGGGTTCAGATGGATGCTCCAATGCTCTGCAACTGGTTTGTTTGCGCGGGGCAATGTGCCGGTTGCAACCTCGCTCTCCGCCAGCAGCGTACTGATAGCGTAGTGAGCTTGAACTCAAGAAGAGAGCGAACGCTGGAATGAAGTGCGGTCGACACCGGAATTAGACAGTATGGTAATATGCTATGTCGCTGGATAATCGAGGTGATTGCTGTACAAAAGGAGATGCTGGGCAGCGTGGTAGTCGGTGTATGTGGAGTAGTGGTCGACGTTGCTCGGACAGGAATGACGATGTTCGGATCGGCTCAGGGCCGCGACGGCCACACGTGGCGCACCGAGGCCCGTTTCACCATACAAGGACAAGCTTGGAGCTCTTGCCCTTGAAGCGAACAACTTCCTCACATGCACGGAAAACAGCGACCCGTTTCATATATCAGACCTGCCCGCAGCACATTCGAAATATAGTAACTCTGGTCCTCGGTGGTGAGGGTGCCTAGATTCAAAATGGCAGCAGAGCAAATGCCGCCGAAGTCCATCCTGAAAAAGACCGCCGATCAGATACCCATCTCCGGCTCTCTTCCAGTACCCAAGACAGACCAGGAGAAGCGTAATCTAGAAGTAGCCATCGAACATGCTCGCTTGATTCAGGAGCAGAAGGAAGTCCTCATTCAAATCTTGGATGCAATCGAAGAGCTTTCCGAGTATCCCGCATCAAATCAATGCACTCAGGCAGAAGCACGCCGTTTCGCCTCCCTTGTCACTTTCTTCCAGCCTTCAGACTACGATGCTCTTATTGAGGAACGTCATGCAAATGGCAGGTGTGGTCACACACTGTGTCCAAATTCGCACAGAACCGTCGATTCCAAGAGAAGTTGGATCCGGCCCAAAGGATCTGAGAACTGGTGTAGCGATGGGTGTGCCAAGAAAGCGCTGTATGTGAAAGCTCAACTTAATGAGGCTCCGGCATGGGAGCGACGGGGTGGCAGCGCGCCATCTATCGTGCTCTATGAGGAGTCTAAGGCGTCAGTGTCCTCGACTTCCGCTGCTGTCAACCGTCTCGATGCTTCTCAGGACGCCGAGCTGGCCACCGAACGAGGCGAAAAGGCATCTTCGTTGAAGCCAGGGAAAGTCCTTTCTGCTCAAATCGCCGAAAACAAGACCCCTGTTACAGCTACGGCACCGTCAGTGTCCAGTGGAGGGGCTCTTCATGAGCTAGTTGAGGGATACCAGCCGCAGCGAAGCAACAAAAAAGCTATCGACGCCACGGATATAGACTCCGACTGAAGGTACAAGTTTTCTTGATATTACAACCCCGACTAGATGGAAAATCTACATTCTACACATCCAGAAGACATGCAGCGAAATAGCTGTCCAGTCCGTCCACATCTTCTAGCTCGCCAATAAACCCGGTGTATCCGTCTGGTCTAACCGCAACGACACATCCACGGGCCTTGTCAACACCATAGCCCTCGTACGCTCTCCCATCGCCATGGTGGTAGCTGACATCATCCACGAAGACCTTTTCATAATCCCAGCCCATATCGTTCTCTCTCAGTGGGTGCAGCAGCGCTGGAAAGTCATCCAATAACTCCGTTTCTTTCCTAGCGCTGGAGTGGATCGTCAGGATCTCTATGATAGAGTTGATGGCCTTGTCCTTCGGGGTGTGCCTCTTCAACCAAGAGCCTTCCTTCTCGGCCTCTTCGCACCAAGTCCTGACTCGCTTCTGCTGGATAGTATCCTTAACATTACCCGCAAATAGGACCACGCGGTAACGGCCATCACTCTTCAGCCACTGTTGAAACTGCCATGGACGTCCACCGCTCTGGTTTAGCACCTGGAAAGTCGGGAACCGCATGCCAACGGGGCAATTCTTCGCCAGCTCCTGCTTACTGGCCACGACCTTGACATTGCCGACGACATCCGTCCCATCACCTTGTTCCTTGGCGCTGCCTTCCTTGAAAACAAGCATACTCCGACCATAGTCCACGCTCAAGCCGCTCGCGAACATCGCACCTTGTAGAAAGACACGCTTGAACTCTTTCAGATCAACGCCCGCTTCATCCGCTGCATCCTTGGCTGGACGTCCGCTGAACAGCCTGCTGAACTTGTGGTCAAACGCAATGAGGTCCTGTGCAATCCTCCTTCGTTCAGATTGATACGTCTTCAAGATGGATCTCGGCGCCTTCTTCTGAACACAATGCGCAATCTTCCACCCAAGGTTATAGGAGTCCTGCATGCTCACGTTCATTCCCTGGCCTGCCTTCGGAGAGTGTGTATGCACCGCATCGCCAGCCAAGAACACGCGCTCAAGCTTGCTGAACTGCGTGCCCACACGCTGCCCAATCTGATACGCCGTCCACCAATGACAATGCTTGTACTCCAGCGTATACGGCGCCAACGTCTTCTGCGCCGCCTTCAGAATCTTCTCAGGTGTGATCGAGGTCCGGTCCGCCCGTCCCGTTTCCGCATCCGGCTGGACCTCGTTCAGCTGCACATACAACCTGACCAGCGAATTCTCCCTCGGAATCACCATCAGCGACCCCGACGCCTCGCTGTGCACGGAGCAGCGGTTCCGGATATCCGGGAAGTTGGTGATGGGCACGATATCCAGGACGCCCCAGATGTAGTCGGTTGGTTCGCCCTCGAGCCGGAAGCCGAGCTGCGACCGCACCCAGGAGTGTGCGCCGTCGCAGCCGACGACGTATTTAGCACGCACGACTTCCTCGCGGCCTTCTTTGCCGCTGGTCCGCCGCACCAGATCTGCGGTGTCGTCCGGCGCGAGATTCGATCTGAACAGGCCGTCCTCAACACCGCTGCCGGACTTGGACTGCTCGGGCGTAGCCTCTTCCTCCGTCAGATGGCGCAGGACCATAGTAACGGGGTACGCATCCGGGTCCTCGGCCGTCTCCTCGTCAATCTCAATCGACAGCGGTAGCACGCCCCTCTCCACACTCACCCCGGCCCCAGTCATCTCGGCATACTTTCCAATATTGTCCAGAAAGAAGCGCTCGATGCGTCCCTGATGCAGCACGCTCTCATGGAACCTGCTGATCCCGACGGGGGTATCGGGGAAGCGTTCGTCGCGGCGCAAGACCCCCGAGGGAGACGGGTTCCACATGGAGAACTCTTCCATCTTGTAGGCTTCTTTGGCGACGCGGTCGGCGAATCCGAAGGACTCGAAGATCTCTTGCGTGCGGCATTGGAGCCCGTCGGCTTGGCCGGTGAAGATCTTGGTCTGCCGCTTGTCGAGGAGGCGGGCGTGGATGCCGGTGTGCGCGAGCCAGGTGGCCAGCATTAGGCTTTGGAAGGGTTAGGAATGTTGATTTCTGCGTGTTTGAAGGGAAATGGCAAAGTGGGGGAGAGTCAAGGGAGTTGGAGGAGATCTGGCGGCGGAAGCTTACCCTGCTGGCCCTGCACCGACGATGACACTATATAGATCAGCTATTGTTCATCTAATTGAGAAGGCATAGAACCTACACATCCGTCTTTGACGCTTCAGGCATGACGCCGGGCATCTTGGCTGTCCCTCCGAGATTCGTGGTGTTTAGATTGGAGGAGTCCCGAAACGTTGATATATCACAATATTAAAAGCAAGAGTGGAATGAATAGTGGAAGAAGGTATCAAGACCCGGAGGGAGTAGCCCTATATGTACATGTACCAAGCTCTCACGATTTAGTCCCGGTATACGAACGCGGGACATCCAAATAGGGCTTCTGCGGGGCAACGCTGTGGGGAACGACCTCCGCTTGGCATGTTGATTTCGAAGCATTATATAACCTTGCACGCCTCACCAAACGGCCATATAGGTAGAACCTCGGTTATATGTGACGATCGAACCTGCTTTCAACGTCCGAGGCCTCCTTGCATGAGCCTGGAAGTCGTGGGGGCGTTAGTTGATGCTTTGAAATCTGATCAGGGATACTTGGACCGTATCTCTTGTTAAGGTAGTAGGTACCTACCTTAGGTAGGCAGAACGTGTATAGAGCGCCTCTAGTCCTGGATTTGGGAACCAGAACCCCCACAAACGCCCTCTACATACACAGAAACTGGCAGATCTCATACACTAGCTAGCCCTAGGTCACAACACTCAGCTACAATCGAAAGTCACACGAGTCTTCGTACAGTGATCTATTTCAAAGAAGCCGCAATCCAAAGCGCCTCTCGTACATTGCAAGCCTTTCCACCCAACAGAAACGCCTTTTCCAACCCCTTCATGATACGAAAAAGATTCATTACAAGCCACCGACTCCCGCTCTACCTCGCACCCAAGCTGCCGGGCGTCATAGAGCTAATCTTACTGCCCACGCCACTGAACCAACTCGGCGTGCTCAGCTTCGAGCTCCAACTACTCTTACTCCTGCCAGCCACGCTCTTCCCGCCACCCGAAGAAGAGCCCCTGCTGAACTTGACCTTGCCCTCCGCGATGCTGTGAATGATATTGATGACGCCAAACGCGCTGCTGCCCACGGCTCTGAAGAGCGCCAACGCCGCCACACTCCAGAGGATGAACTTCAGATAAAAGTTATCGCCGACCGTGGTCCCACTGTACGCCTCACTGACCGCCATGGCCAGGATCGCATTCGCCACCATCCACGTGACAACCATGTACGTCCTGACAGCTCTATAGTAATCCTCCTGCTGCTGGGCCTCTGACACGGGCGGGGAGGCGACCTCGACCCTGTCGCGCAGGTTGCGCAGCGCCTCGTCGTAGCCGCTGTCGATGTCGAGCTGCTCGGACGGCATTTCGAGCTCGACGGTGCCGGACTTGGAGGTGCGCGCCGCGCCGAGATCCGTGGACACGACGTTGTCGCCTTTGGTGCCCCAGGTCACGTCGTGCGCGTTGCAGAAGGCGTAGATCTGGAGGGTACAGATGTAGCTCGGCAGCAGGGCGAAGTACTGCAGAGAGCTGGTGAACATGTGCCAGGGGTCGAGGTAGAGGGTCGACATGAGCAGGTACAGGCCGATGGTGGACCCGACGGAGACGATCAGGTTGGTGAAGACGTTGTTGCCGAGGACCAGGTTGCCGAGGTTGAACTGGTGCACGACGATGTAGATTGATGCGAAGGTTGTGTAGGCCATTATGATGCCGTATATGACCATGCTCGTGAAGAACATCTTCTTCGCGCCTTGCGGTCGGTTGCCCATAGATAGGATGAATTGCATGGCGATGAGCAGCGTGCAGACGTAGCGAAGGATCAGGAAGATGTATTTGCAGAGGTTGACTTTGGCGCCGGTGGGGTCGATTGAGGTGTCGGAGAGGGAACCCGCAACGAAGTAGAAGGTCAGGTAGAAGTTGCCGAGCGAGAAGTAGGTGAAGAGGAGCGAGACGAATTGGTAGATGAATTCGATGTGCAGCAGGACTTTGCGGGGAAGGGTGTGGTCGGTCTTCCAGATTTGTTTCCAGTGCAGGAGGGAATAGACGGCCGCGAAGAAGGCTCCGTTCAGCCAACGACGACGTTGGGAGATGAATTCAGGCACGGCGTCTGGGTCAAGGTCAGCAACATATCCTCCAACCTTCCGGGAAACCAACACTCACCAGGCACATCCGTCTCACCCGTCGCACTCTTCACGTATTTCAAGACCCAGCGTTCATTCCTCTTGGCCACCAACTCCCAACACAAGATACGGTCCTCAGCCAAATACATATTAGCAGTGAACACATCAGCATCCTGACCATGCAGCGTCTCTCCCTTGAAATACTGGCTCAACGGTCCATGTCCAGTCACCGGATCATTCTGGAGCGCGTGGTAGCGGTACGCACTCAGTGCACCAGGCAGCACGGTGATATATCCAAACACCGACTCAAGCGGTTTGTCCAGGATGTTACTCATCTTGTACTCGAAGTTCTGCGACGCGACCAGCGGGTTCAAGAGGCCGAGCCAACCCTTGCCCTTCGCAGCCTTGATCTCTCCAGCCGCGCCAGCCACGTTACTGTCATTGTCGAACGCCTTCCAGAGATGGTACAGCGACGTATTCCCCGGCTTCGTTCCAACATCAAGCAAGATGCAAATATTTGGATTCAAGCTCCTGCCGAACGCGTTGAAGAACCAGCGGTGAGAGTTCAGCTTCTTCGCGTTCTTCTCCTTCAGACAGAAGATCATCTGGCAAGGCACGATTCCCTTCTCTGCACCCTTGAACTTCAGATCCGCGTCCAGAGATACCTGCGTCGTGTACTCGTACACGTGCGCCGTGACCTCCTTCTGGTTGACCAAGTTCTTCGCGATGCCGTCCTGGTAACAACCCATGGCGGCCAAGGCGTCCAGAGTCCTAGGATGCACCTTCTTACGACCGTCAGAGATGACGCAAACCACGATCTTCTGCCACCCGTCCTTGCCCCAGGTCCGCGACTTTGTGCGGCTGCAAAAGTGCGAGATGTTGCGCATCACGCCGTGCATAGTGCGGGTGAAATCGAGCTCGTTCTCGTTATACATCGTCACGCAGATCAGCAGCTCCGTCTCGCGGGACATGGCGTTCTGCCTCAGCGTGTAGCCGCGCTCGACGAAATCGTTGGGGTCGCAGGTCACGGCTGTGTAGCGCATGTGCGTGAACTCGACGTCGTCGCGCCGCGGCAGGAACGAGTAGAGGATCGTGGGGATCTTGCACTCGAGCACCAGCTCGCCGTTGATGAGCTTGACTTCCTTGCGGGTCATCTGGGTTTCACGCGCACCGCGCCGCTCTTGCTTGCCATCTGGTAGGGGCGCGTAGTCGCCGTAGCCTTTTTCTTTCTCATAGAGCGAGTCTGTCATGGTGGACTCGGACATAAAGGAGTCTGTTGGGTAGAGACCAGGCCTCGAGTCCCCTGAGCTGGGGCCAAACGGGTCATCTTCGTCGTTCTCGATTGGGATGGTTGTCATGTCTGCAAAGTCCTTTTCATCTGTAGTCGACAGTGGACGTCCTCCCGCAAACAGCGGCGCAGGAGGTAATGGCCGCTTGGGACTTCCTCCATAGTTCGAAGCTGGTGTTCCTGGCCTTGGGCTACCGTTAATATCCGCGGGCTCGTAGTGGATGCTCGTCGCGGGCGGGCGGACATAGTCAGTCGAGTTCCTAATCGGCGACCAAGACCGTGTCGGTGAGGCTGACGATGCGCGGGAAGAGGGTCTGTATTGGCTGTAGAAAGGCAAGTCTGATGGTGGAGGAATGGCTGGCGCATTGTCCAGGATTGATCGTGAGCGGGATGGCGGTCGAGATGAATCCAGTGGTTGGTACGAGCGTTGTAGGGGGCTAGGACTGTTTTGAGTATATAGTGAGCCTGCATTCTTCTTTGAAGATTTGGCAGAATGGCTTTTGGTAGCATCTTTCTGGTGAGAGGACATAGGAGAAGTAAAGGAAATGGTCTCTTCCGCCTCGCGCAGTAAGTCTGAAAGCTCATCCGCTTGCTGCGCAGGTAAAGGCTTCCGATGAGGCGAAGAAGTGTCTGTTTTTGCAGCCCATGAAGATACATCCTTTCTCTTCTTCCAATTGCTTGCTCTGTTCCGACTGAACTTAGGAGATGGTGATACTGACGGTCTGTATGAGACGTTCTCTTGCGAGTCTGATGTCAATAAGCGCATCGTCGCGCCATGCTGTGGAGAGATTGGAGAGATGGTGGGGGTGTTGTCCTCTTGTGGGGAGTATGCAGGAGGTCCTGAGTATCTTGGAGGAAACCCTCCGTTCGGAGTCGAAGGCCGGTCCATGTTTGAGTGTGAGTAGCGAACGGGATGGGGAATGCGGCTCGGGATCTGGCAGTGAACGTCGCGATCGCTTTTAATTTGCGATCATCTCTGTTATGTAGCGAGTGTCGTTGGGTATAGAGATACTCTGCCCTGCAGTTTTGAGGTCTTGAATGTAGTATGTACCAATTGAAAGATTAAACTGGCAGTATGAGGTTTCAAAAAGGCCGTGACCGTTGTTGAAATGGCTGATAATAGATCAACAGTTGCCGGCGTTGCTACGGATACCCCGCTGAGGCTCACGGTCCAGGGCTGACGCAGTCCTCGCGTTTCAAGCCCATGACGGCCTTTTTCGAGGACATCATCATTTACGACGACTGCAACTATAATCCTGCATGTTTACTTGCGGATACTCCACCTCAGGAGGGACATGAGGGTGTCATGGTCGCTATGGAGTCGTGTATTCGTATATGTCTATCGCTCTACGTCGCTAACAAAGCCGTGTACGCGTACCAGCGTGCAGTCTATTTCGTACCAGCAGCCTTCTGGTAGTCGGGACCAAACTCATTATACCACCTCTCGACGACCTTCTCACTAGGTCCAGCACCAATGCAGTCGCGATCCTCCTTCCAGCCCTTAATCAAGTCATCCATGAACTCTTCGACGCTCAGCGCGCTTGGATTCTTATCCTTCTTGTTGTCGTCTGGATCCTCCCTCTCGCGGTGCAAATCAGTGCCAACACTGGGTGGCGCGATCTCGACGACCTTGATGTTCGCTCCGGCCTTTGCGAGCTGCGTTCTGAGGTTCATGGACCAGAAGTGCACCCATGCCTTTGTGCCGTTGTAAACAGGGTTGATGATGCTGAAGGGGATGAAACCGAGGACGGAAGAGACGTTCATGATAACCGCCTTGTCCTTGCTCTTGAAGTGCGGGAGGAGTCCAATCGCCAGGTGCATGGGTCCGCTGATGTTGATCGAGATCTCGTTGTCGGCTTTGGAGAGAAACTCCTCGGCGTCCATCTTGTTAACGTCGAGAGGCCTCTGCACGCCTGCGTTGTTGATGAGACAATCGAGCTCTGGGTGTTGCTTGATCATCTTCTCGATGAATGATGGGATTGACTTGATATCGCCTGTGTCCAGTACATAGTAATCGAGGGCGCCGAGCTCTTTGGATGCTGCTTTGAGCTTCTCCTCCGTGCGGCCGCAGATGATGACCTTCTTGCCTTGCTTGGTCAGATATTCGGCGATAGCTTTGCCAATACCGCCGCCTCCGCCAGTGACGAGGGCGCAATTAAAGTCGAGTGCTTTTGGTGCCATTGTGGATTCAATCCGGGGCGGATATGTGGGCGATTACAGTACGTATTGATAGATCAATGGTATTCTTGTAATCAAAGATAGCGGGCTATATGCGAATTGAAGTACTTCTTCTTCTGTTATGCTATTGCAAATAACTCTAATGGCGGTAACGTCATTGTTCTTGCCGCCAGTCTCATGCCAACAGCGTCATTTGCGTTGGCGGAACAGGGTCCGAGGAACCTGAAGCCTTACAAAGCTTCGAGACTCTTTCTCCGCGCTCAAACAGAAGACACGTGTAAGACAGAAGTCGGACGTAGGAGAAAGATGAAATAAAAGTAGGGTATCTACAATTCTACGAGAAAAAAGCGCAAAGAGTCACCTAGTCAAGAAATGTCCCTTCGGCAAGCCGTCAATAAGCCACAACCACTGCGCCTGTACAATGTGTACTTCCATGTCATTAACCGCTCTAGGCTATAACGCCGATGACGGCAGTATTGGCTAACTCTTCTAATTGCTCTCCTCGTAGCTGATATATTTGCTCTCCTCGGTCTCTACTTGAGTCGTTTCAGGCCCGACATGTTCGCGATCGAAGCAGTTGCCAGGATGGAAGACGTTGAAAACGAGGGCAGCGATAGTGCACATTCTAAAAGCAGTCAGCAACCGTAAGTCCCAATACCAAATCGCCCTCTGACTTACACAGAATCCATAACAATAAAGTCGACCTCCTTTCTCATGATCGGGTTACCCCATCCACCGCTCAACTCCGCAACACGGTAAGCGCAACGAATTTTGATACACAGGTAAGCCAGCAAAATAGCGCCCAGAAAGAGCCTGAACTTCCACTGCTTGCAAAGCTCCAGCGCTCGCGGGTTGACCTCAGATTTGTGCTTCATTACGCGGAAGAAGTACTCGCCAGCCAATGCGCCGAAGATGGCAAGCGTGAAGACCTGGAACGCGAGACCCGCAATCATGATGTTCTCGCCGACATCGAGCAGCTTCTTCGTCGATGCCACCGCCGACACGGCTCCGCCGGCGCCCTGCAGGACGATAGAGACGAGATCGCAGGAGATGAAGATGTACGTGTACCACGCCGGTCTAAGCCTCGAGAGCGTCGGCGAGAAGGTGATGGTGAGTTGCTTGAGCAGGAGATAGATGCCTGCGGCCAAGAAGGCGGGCGCGAAGGTGAGTAGCACGACGTTGATCTTGAAGCCGGGGTCGGAGAAGGGGTCGTTGTGCAGCATGATGCGAGAGATGTAGCCCACGCCTTCGCAGATGGTGCCGAGCGACATGGCGATTGTGAAGCCCCACCATGAGCGGTAACGGGTTCCTTGGAAGACGAAGACGCCGCAGGAGATGAAGAAGAAGGCGGTAAAGAAGGCGTTGACACCGAGGGAAGGGGCGTAGCCGTCTGGGGGTGGTTAGGAGATTGGGTGGTGGAGATGGGAGGACAAGCTTACAGATAGATTGAGAGGCTGTACAGGTTTCTTTGGTGCAGTTTCGGTTCTCATTCGCGCGCTTCACAAGCTCAGACGCGGTGCCCGTGATGAAATCCATGGCCGAGCAAGGAGGTTATGTTCCGGTGATGTGTGGTATAGTACAGAGGCTAATGGGAGAAAGATCCTAAGGTATGATAGATACCTAGGTATTCGAAGGGAAACAGCAGCGTTGCCCTTTCCAGAGATTGGATGAGGTGTCGATGGTTTAAACTGTCTGAGATACGAACCATATAATTGCGAGGAGAGGATGCAGTATATGTATTAACGGTCTCATGAACCTACAGCGACGAAAACACACCACGGCCCCATCCTGCTCTATTTGCGAGATGCCCGCCATTCCCGATCGGGAAACCGCTGCGAGGATGCGGACGAATCGCATGTAGGCTGTGAGGAAGAGAGATACTGTACCTCCCATTCCTCATGTCTTGGGGTTTCAGCCTACGGCCGTTGACGCTCTCGATTCACTGCCCCAACGATGTCTACTTGTATCACAAACGGTTTGTATTGCGCCTGGCCATTGGGTCGAGCCCGAGTATAAGGGTAAGTGCAACGCACGACTACGGCCGTTTACGCTGAGAACAAAAAGTATGGTAGGATATGGCTACGACACATCGGTGCTTTGTTCATCCGTGCATGTGCTGGTCTGGGTTGCGAGATACTGGGGGAGGCGAAGCAGATTAAGCTCAAGCGGGCACCATTCCTATTGCGGTAATTCTTTTGCGAGGCTAGTCGGCGTCGGCGAGCCGCACGCCGTGCCTGAAGCCCAAGCAGGTGCGATGCCTCTGCGACTGCGATGCTCAGGAGATATCAAGGTTGTGCGTCTGCATGATGCCTCTTCATTGCTATCGTACGTTTACACATTCCTGAGAGCATGTAGGATTATGTACGTAGGATCCAGAAGACGGGACTAGGCGGACAAGCTTCCAAATAGGACAGGGCTGAAAGGTTTTCCATTCGCTCAGGGACACCTAGAAGGAGACGTCAAGCCGCATACATGTATGATCCCTGGGTTGACCTTAACCGCCACGTATCGTCCTCTCTGAAATCTATACTGTATCTACCAGGCTCTCAACGGCCGTAACATGCGCTGCGCATCACTTCATCGTTGCGGCACTGAAGTTCTTCTGCAAAGTCCGATTTGTATCCCTGTTACATGCGCCTCTGGCACGCGAGGGATTTCCAACCAATATTGAAAGTACCATAGGGAGCGTCACGGCGCATGTATCGCAACAGCCCACGGTTTTTGACCTCTATGAAATCTCTTGCGCAACGGCCGTAATGTGCTGCGCATGTACAATGTGCTGCGCAATGTTGCTCGTTCGACGCAACATCTGCTCATCCTTCCAAATGGGTGCCGATCCAGCCAGATAAGGTACATGTACTTGAGAGCTTCGCCTCGCCGCATGTCCTTGTCTATACCGCACGTATGTTCTCTCGTTCAACCCCATAGCAATTTGGCTCAATCGCAGTAACATGCTGCTGCGCCTTGCTCAAATGCTACCCCAGCCAATCGTTCTTGTCATATCAATGGATGTGTTGGTGAGAGTGCGCTTGAGGAGGATTTATCCCGTCGAATGATGCACTTTTCATATCGCGTACTGCGTCCATGTCGTTGCAGCAACATGCGACCGTCGCGTCCGTGAACGAAATCGATGTGCACTCCAGGCTACTTGCTTATAGCAAGAAAGCGTTCAACTCACACTTTGATCATGAAGTAGAAGTGCCCATTGGAGCAGGGTAAGCATAACAATTCAATCTCTCTCAGCAACACTAAATCTGCGCGTGTTTCCTCCGAGCCAGTAGTACTTTCAGGTGATCATGGTTTTGCGAACGTGAAGCATGCCTGATTGGCGAAATAGTGAAGTGAAGTAGTCAAACTCGTCTGAGTAATGGAATGGCTGTCCGAGCTCACTTCGATTGCTCAATTCACTATCACGAAATCTAGCTTATGTGTCATAAAGAAAAGTACCAGCGTTGCTTGAGACTTGTAACCTTCGTGAGTGATATGCAAACTTTGATTGCCACAGCCATATAAAGCAACCCTGCCCCAACGATGGCAGCACCACCAACCAAACGAAGGAAACTCACCATGGTTGAAAAGACGCCCCTAGCCAGCTGTCTCGACCCAGATCACGGTCTTCCCGAAAACGTCTTCCTAGCCGGTCCATCGCCAACCTTCTCCACCAACCTCACAGGCTCGCTCGCAGCCGAAGCCAGAGCATTAGAAGAGAAGATCTTGATCCGCATCGTCAGTAAGTCATACCATCCCAGCCCACAGCCGCGAGGAAAAACCGCCACGCGCTAAACACAACCCCTTAGTCTTCGCCCTCCTGCTCTCAGAAAAACGCCTCCTCCCTCTCCCGCACACGGCCCCCATCACCCTCCACCCCACCGGCTTCGCCGCCGTCCGCCTCGCCATCCACGCGTGGCCCGACCCGCGCTGGACCCCGTCCAACCCCTCCCACATCCGCTACCAAGCCGCTCTGATCACTGCACCCCAATTGCAGTTTGACGGAAACCCCACGTGGACGTCTCTGCGGCAGGGTCCGTGGGCGCCGACGTTCGACCGCGCGATTACTGCGTTTGGAGAGGAATTGGTGAGGGTGTGGGACATGTGTGTGACCGGGATTGAGACGAGGATGGTGAAGGCTGTGGATGGGGCGGCTGAAGGGGGCGTGATGCCGCCGTGGGATTTGCCGCTTGACGAACTTAGAAAGGAGTTGGGGGTGAAGGGAGGGGTCGATGGGGGCACGTTGTTGGAGATGGGAGGGTGGAGGGACGTGAGTTTGGCTGTTGAGGTGAGGATGGAGATGGGGGATGAGGTGTCGGGGTATGTTACAGGGTAGAGGTGGTGCGGGAATGGTGGGAACTCATAAGGGGATCCTGGTGGGTTTGCCATAGACATCGAGCAGACCTTAGCAGTTTGTGACGGCCTTTGGGGGGATTGTGACACCAGTTGTCAATGGGAAAATATACATTCGCTGCCACACACAAAAGTACTTCCTCATAAATATAGCAATGCTCACGGGCCCAAGACAAGTCCATATATGAAACCAAACACCGACGTCTTGGAACGTGCATTCTTTACTTTCACTCGAAGCAATGAACGGCGTGCAAGCGGGCCCAATACAAATGCTGCGGACCAAGATCACATGGCACTCTCCTAATCCGGAAATATTGCGACATCCTTCACTCAGAGTGAAGGCAGTGAACGATCTTTGGGCGGAGGCGAGTCAAGTGCTCACATGACATGAACCGGCCCACCTTCTAGAACTCTTTTACTTTGTTTGATTTGTATGAGAAAAGTGAGTGACGTTCCAGCGGGTTCACGAGGTATTCAAACTTTGCTGTGTATGGTCAGGTTGCGTGACAGTGGTTAGCCCGGCGCCAGTATAGTTCATACACGCAAAAAGTGAATCTTTTTCTTCGAACTGGTCCACCTCGTTCACTACTGGCGCGAGTCGGTCAGTGAACCGGACCATAGAGCGTTTGGGGAAACCACTCAGCTCAATGCGCGGAGCAGCGCACAAAGCAGGAGGGTATGGTAGTAGTCTTGCCAGAATACGCTCTCCGACAACGTGCAGTGATGCGTAGACGACATAGCCAGTCCGATGTGCTTCCATCGTTCAATTCGGAGAAAGAAGTTAGCATGCACTGGTCCGGTAACAAGCATAATGTTCTCTTGTGACTGGCGGACGACCGGGATTTTCCTCAACAGCGTAGTCCTCGTGTCACGCTGGCGCAACCCAGGAGATAACCACACAAGTGAATCGCAAATCCTCCCACAAACGATCCTGTGGCGTAGAGCGTCAAGCAACCGGACAGGCAGCTATCACCGGCGAAGGAGACAGGTCTCTCCTTGGACCAACCTACCTTCTGGTATCGTGAGCGCAAGTCATGAGGTTACGAACAGTGGATCTTTTACTTTTCAGAATAAGCTCCGGCGGCGTAAAGGGTCAAGCAACAGAGCGGGACCGGCTAATGGCATGGTCAAGTCATACTCTCCGACGCCGTGTGAAGATGTTGGGACCACGTGGTGAGTCCAGCAGATTTCTGTTCCCAGTTGTAAGTGAGAGGAACCATCATTCTGCGGCCCTTAAGAAGAGCAAGAAGGCAGCGCATGGGGCGCGACGAAGCCGAGGAGAACCGTGAGGTAATATTTCTCCTATGTGGGCGTGGCTACATCGAAACAGTTGATACAACTCAGACAACATGGATGATAGCACAAACGGTCAATGAGATTTATACATACTACAACCCGTCACTCCCCCAGAATAAGCACTGTCTAGTCCGCCTTCGCCCCTCCAACATTACCGCCCAAAAGCGCACCCTTCTCACCATCCAATTGAAAAAAGCTGCCCGTATTTCCGAACCCCTTGCCCTTCCTAATCTGGCCCCTTCCCCACATGCCAACGCCAATGATGATTCCAATGACTACTCCCAGGCTCAGAATGGGATGGGAAGAGAAGCTACTGCGCAGCTTGAAGAAAAATTGGCCTATAGCGGAGCCAGTAGACTTCGGGCTGATCTTGGGCGGCGAGGCGACGATCTTGGGGAGGGTCTCGAGGATGGAGGTGCGAGAGGGTACGATCGGGTTGCCGGTGATTGTGTTGTCCCAGTAACGGCGGTTCTGTGATTGTTAGCTTCCTGCATGCATATCTCTGTGGTGAAGAGTCACTTACGTCTTCATCGTTGATGATGACCTTCTCTCCATCTCTGACACTGATGCCATAGGTGGTCTTAATCCACTTCTCCCAAAAGACGCCGTCAACCCAAGCGAAGCCGACCTCTTTCCTCTCAATATCATCCATGTTGATGCGAATGCTCTTCGCAGATCTCAGAGCACGCTGGTCGTTCCTGTCCTCCGCCTCTTCGATCCGAAGTTGCTTTGCATCTCTCAACTCCTGCCTCTCGAGCTGAAACGCTTGCGTCTGCTTGTCGATCCACTCAAGAGCGGCGTTCTTGATCTCACGCTTCGCGATGACGAACTCGTCGGCCCTGTCGCGGCTGAGAATGCCCAGTACGACGAGCTTCCCATCCATGATTTCGCGGGCATTGGAAGCTGTGAGTTCCGGCACAATTGGCAGCCAATTGCGCTGCATCCAGCCCAGCACCTTCCTGAAATCTCTCATGTCCCTAGGTGAGAGAGGGGTGTAGTAGGTAGGTTTTCCGTCTCGCGAGACGAGCAAGCGCGGCCATGTCGAGATCTTAAACCGCTTGCACAGTTCTGGGTCACTCGTCTTGACGAGCTTGGCGTGGCCAATCAGACTCAACACCAGACGTTCCAGTGCCTCGAAGTCCTCGCTAGTGGTCGCATGGTCGTAGAAATACAGGAAAATTACTTCTTCAGTCTTCTCCATGGCCTCGAACTCAGCAGCAGTAATGTCAACGACACCGTCGCCGACCGCGACGGCCTTGTTCGCAAAGCTGATCAGATCTCCTACACCGCGGAGACCGTCGTATTCAATGCGCTCTCCACCGCGGAAGAAGAGGAGAGTCGGGTAGCCCTTGACACGAACATCTTTGCACAGGCGCTTCTCGACATCGCAGTTCACCTCGCCAACGTTCAGGCGGTTGCGCATGTCCCGTGCCATACCTTGCCAGTTCGGCGCCATCGCTTGACAGTGGCCGCACCATGGTGCGTAGAATTTGACGAACCATGGGTCGGAAGTAGTGGTAACGAGGTGCTGGAAGCTTTCCGCAGTGAGTGGGACCGACTTACCCATGGGGTTAGGTGTCGGCTTTGCCTGTGGAACCCTCGTAGCTGTGAGCGTGCTCTTGGTGCCAGTAGCCGTCGCGGTGCCAGTGGCGAGCTCATTCTGCTTCTCCCCAGCGAGCACACCTGCTGCGACATCTTTGTCCTTCTCTTCCGAAACAGCTGGCTTCCCGCCTTCAGAGTGGTCTGCGCCCGCTTTTGGCAGCTTGACTCCTTCTGCTGGACGAGAACCAGGCCTGATTGTTTCTAGCGTCTCTTCCACCCATTTACCCATGAACTTGATATCTCTGGCACCGACGTTGTCCTTGACCTTTTCGCCATCCTTGAACAGTACGATCGTTGGGAAAGAGTGAATGCTATGAGCAGAGCATGCATCTGCGCTTACAACACAGTCCACCTTGGCGAACTTGAAATCGTAGTATCTTGTGAAAGAGTTAAGGGACGCCTGCGGGTCGGTGGAGTCTGCTGAAGCGGGGAGAGGGTCCGAGGTGTAGTAGAATTCATACAGCGTCTGCCATGTCGGGGCAAATGCTTTGCAGTGGTGACAGTAGGGAGAAAAGAACTCAACCAGCCTTTCGATATGTTAGTGCCCCGCAGACGGCAAGTCTTCGCAATCTCCGTATCCTTACCAGTAACCTTTCGCTATTGATTCGTCAAGGTCTTTACCACTCAATTCAGTCATTGCAGGCACTTTCTGCCCATTGAATGTTGTCCCTTCCCCGGCTCCTCCATCTGTTGTCGCCGCGCTATCTGCGCCTCCCTCAAGCTGCCTAGCCTTGAGCTGCGGCACTGCAAGTGCAGCTTCATGTGCTTCTATTCTCCCTTCAAGATCTGCCTGTGGTGTAGCAAGGACGGAAGAGAACAGGCCAAAGGCCAACAAGGGCGATAGCAATAGTGATCGCATCGTGTAGGTGAGAAGCCCGTAGGCTCTCGTAGCCTCCCCTTATTTAGGGCCTGCGATTAGGCAGATAAAACGAGGTTTGCGATAAGCAAGACTGACTATACGCCGCGGTTGCGTAGTCGAGAGGCCGTGAGATCGTCTTTAGGGGATGCGCAAGTCGAGGTGTTTTATTAGCCGCGGCAGCAGATGGGTCGGTGGTGGTGATCACCCTCCGCGTGTTCGTTCCTGAGGGTCTGGAGTCGCGGTCTTGGCGCTGACCTCCAGCCGCTAGAATCCTTGACGACATTGGAACTGACTGCTGTGTCCAGCAATTGCACCACAAGCACAACCGGCACAATGAGAGCGGGATCCAGATTATTGGCTGCCGTGAAGCAGGCTCAATACCTCCGGGCTGGCGAGCCTACCGGTCTTACGGGCCTGTTCACCCACTCCGCCCCTCGCTCTACCCTCATCTACACCTACCACAACACCCTCGAGAAGCTGAAGGCTTTCCCCGAGTCCAGCGTCTACCGCCAATCTTTGGAAGCGCTCACCAAGCACCGCCTGCAGATTGTGGAGTCGGTGAAGCCAGACGGTCTGGAAGCATGGCAACAGCGCATTCAAGAGAAGGTTAAGGCATTCCCAGAAGCCTTCAAGGAGGTCGGCAGCCAAGCGAACAAGAGCGAGACCAACATTGTTTACAAGGCATGGGCACTTGAGGGCATGTCTACTGGTTCGTGGGAGGACGAGCCGGTGGGGAAGCCAGAATTGGAAGGCGTCAGGACCATGAAGGAGAGGGACGACCAGGCCGAGCAGCTAGGAAGAGACCTTGGAATGGAGAGTGCTCGCATTCCAAGGATCGAGCCTGAGCCAGCTCTCACGGCGGAACAGTAAGAGGGACTCCATTGAGACAGGCAGACAGAATGGCACTAATGAATCCTAGGGTTGTGGAGATGGAGCAGCAGATTGGAGCTGGCCTCATTGAGGAGGTCATCCAGGTTGCGGAGGGAGAGAACAAGCTCGTTGACGAGATGCTGAAGAACAAGGTGTAAGTACAATTCCCAGTCTACGGCGCAACAGCTACTGATTTCGACTAGGTGGGAGGACCTTGAGGAGAAGCCAGTTGAGGGCCAGTGGGACTACGCCGAGCGCAACGCCCATACTTCGACGCAGGCGAGGTAGACGGACTACTTTGGTAGTGGATTGTACATACACAATACGACAACATGATTCCCAGCGCAACGCTAGAGAGCTGCTAAAGCAAAGCTCATAAGGACCTTCGTCCAACTTACCTCTGTCCATTCTACCCATGTGTCACCGTGCTCTCAACTCTTAGGGTCAAGCTGAGTCAACAGCATTTGGATTGCAACCGAGACGTGGCCAGCATTGCGGACATACCTACAGTAAGGTATCCTTTGCTCTAAAGAGTTGATCAGAAGGTGAAGTGCCACGGGCAGTTTCCGGAAAGGGCTCAAAGACCCGAGAGTCAGCGTGTAACCTGCAGGGAGCTGGCGCTTGTATGCTCTCCAATTTCCCGGAAGCAACTTTGCAGAGCTGTCAGTAACAAAGTTGCTTGCTCAGCTCTACCATATGCAGCAGCCTATCCTCGGTCTGATAAGTGAGTTAGTAAGTATTCCGACCTCGATATGGAGGTTAACATTGACATTGCGAAATCAGCAGGGGCGAAATATATCCGCTGCACATCCAATGTATGGCCGGCCAAACCGGCAACATTCCTACTAAATCACCTTCCGTTCTTATTATCGCTCCGATAATGTTGCGGTCGTGGTTGAGCAGCGGTCTAGGAATGGGAAACTGTTCATGTCACGCTAACTAGCCACTCTCGGCCGTACCAGTCAATGAATTGGTTAATCTGTACCACATGAAAACGCCTCATCTCGCCTACGGTTGCAACATGTGGTAAAATAGAGACGGAGTTGGCTCCTGCATTGGCATCTCACGTGAAAGGATGCTGCCCTGGTCTCTACATTTCAGGCAGAGCTTCGGAACAGGGAGCTGACTGCAAGTAGCTTGCGCAGCTGCACAATAGCAGATCGGTTTTAGGCAGGTGCATCGGCTTTGCCAGGTAATCCGTGAAGCTTGCATTACCGCATTCGTGCTGGTAAACAGCGTCGTCCTCTGCTGGGGCTGTGCACGCAAGTTTCTGGTGTTGAATACAGCACGGCCGTGCGGACTCCCCGTCGCATGTGCCTCTGTTAGAACCGTTAGAGATCTACATATTTCAGGAGCCGTAGCATCGCGTATCTTTAGTAATGCGGGCGACTCAGGGCCAGCACGCCAGCACGACAGATGCTTGGTAACGCCACGAAAACAAGCCGCTTCCGCCTTGTCCCTGACTTGTCCAACACCGTCGCTCAACCGTTTGGGAATGCGATGCGTGCCGCCGGCGCTGCACGGATATAACAGGCGAGCGTGTTCGCAAACGACGCAAACACCGACCCGGGCAGAAGCCTGCCAGGTTTCGTATGTGAGAGGGAGATCGGCCTGCGAGACATCGCCGAACAAGGCCACCTGAACAAGGGCCAAGCGCCGGGTTAAGGCAACGGACGCGGCTGAGGCTGAGGTCTGTTGTTTTGGCAAGGAAGAGGACGGAGCGGGTGCGGCGCAGATGGCGTTGTTGATGCATTAGCGCGCTATGAACGCCTGTTCTTGGCTTGCTTGAGCTTAAGACATCAAATAATAAACTCGTTGACAGGTAGGCGCCATGGAATCCAATTTGGAGAGTCGCATTTGGCGGCGAATGGAGGCTTCGGAGATGTACATGTACAAAGCGTGCATGTAGGTTCTATCGTTCGGAACACAGCAAAATCTGCGCTTCACGAGGCGAAAGTCGCGCAGATGTCTTACAAGTTCAAAGTCTTGATCCGAGTCATGCATGAAGGCGTGCCCTGTGCACATCATGGCAGGGGTTAGGTTACTTGTCCGTGCAGAGCAGGGTACGGCGCATACCGTCCGGATATGATGATATGCGCACAATTATAGTACTGTACACAGTACAGGTGGTAGTAAGTTAGGATAAGCGATGGGATGAGATGTGTTGCACTAGGTATGTTGCCAGTGATTTTCTCGCGTACGCGTTGGCGTGAAGTTACGTGGTGATGTGCCTTCCAGAAAAGCTTCATTCACGTAGCCTAGTGATCGCAAAGGATCGCTACCACAGGCCCTCAGACAAGATCGTCGGACGAGGGTATGGCATGCATGGAAAGGTAGGCGATGATACGTAACGGCACAGTATCAGCGCTTCTATCTACCATGTGCCAGGGTTCTAGCGGCAGCCACTTCGATGACCGCCTCGGCAGATTTTCGCTGCGAAAGATCAGCCCACGCCGAAGCGCAGCAACTTAGTGACCAGGGTGATCTAACTCATAACAAAGTGAATGATAGTCAGGGACTCTACACGACCGGATGGACTACACGCGCGTCGTTCATGGTGACAGTGGCGGCAAAGATGGCAAAGATGGCGGTCAACCTTGGTCCTCCCAGCTGTTGATGAGGGGCCTCCCCGCAGTTGTGTGCGTGCATTGTTATTCCCACAGCCAACCTGCATGTTGTGCACGGCGTCGCGATGGCAGCTTTGTGGCTGTAGCGGCTGTACAGTCGATATCGAGTGGCCGGTAGTAGTCGCCCGCGCTGGCCCTAGTAGCGAATAGAGTTTGCTGACGTAGTCGCTGCGTGGACTAAAAGTGCGTAAGGTACATGTAGCGTGCCTTCTTCCGACAGCCGAAACGCAAATCGGGCTTCTCAACGTGCCCTTCCTTCAAATTTCTGCTCGTATCATTGCGCTCGCCATCCAAAGTCCTCGAGTCCTCGAGTCCTCGTCATCTATCTTCAGGTTCGCGGCTTGCGCATCTGTACATTGCTACGGGCTTGGTATCAAGTATCCTGCATAGTCACCCCGCTCGCTCCGCTGCCATCGCTGCTGCACGTCTCGTCCGCACCCTCGAACCCCGTTACCCACCCTACAGCGTGCGCGCGAGGGGAGATCCACCAGATCCCACCACCCGGTCCCACTTATTCGATAAGATCCGCGAGCCCAGCGACGCCTTGGTCACCGCCGGCCGTGTGTTTGTCCCTCTGTAACAGCAGTCACGGTACCGTCGCGTGCAGGCCACCACCACCGTTGCTCGTCGCCCTGTATCGCCGCGGGCAGCAAGCACGGAAGGCACAGCCATCAGCTTCCGCTTCAGCCAGTCGCAAACTCCAGTCTTTGTGCAGCGCCAGCGGCTTCCCGTGCCAAGCCCTCTTGCGCCAGCTTCGGAACGTCACTTGCAGCCGACTCGAACTTTTTTCGAGCTGCCGCCGTCTGCACCGCACCAGCCAGCACCGGTTCCTCTCCGCCTGGGCGAAGCACGCTTCCCACACCCACCTACCCACTTCACTGTCTTTACCGTATCCTACCATTTGCCTCGCTTTCGTGGGGTGTGGAGATCTAAGATTGCCTCTTCCCAGCATCTTGTTACACCCTTGACAAGCATCAACCACCTTCAAGGTTGTCGTCTCGCGTGGTCCCCGCCTCGCTTGATGCTGTCGCGTTGATTGCTGCCCCTCAGTCAACGACACCACTCCCACGGCCCCGCCTGCAATATGGACAGCCAATATCATTCCACCAGCTTCGCGCCGTACCCCTCTGGTGGCCAGCACCAATCCTACGCGTCTCTTAATGGCATGTCTTCTCAGCATCACGCACAGCAGGATTCCTCCAGCGAAGCGCCGACTCTACCTCCACTCCACTCCCAGAATGGCAGCTACTCCCACTTACCGTCCCTCTACTCGAACGGGAGTCACCCCCAAACCCCAACCACGCCGCATACTCCTACAACCGGTTCATTGGCGTCGGCAAACACACACGCATACTCTGCGTATCCTTCGCCAGCGACGACTGGATCGATGCCGCCACCTTCGTACGCGCCTCTTACGACGGCTGGGTACCCAGGAACTCAGTCCATGATCCCGAACGCGTCGACAGCCACGTCTGCCGCAGGCCTTACCACCGGCACACCTGCCCAAAGCCGTCTTCCAGACTTACGGCCAATGCCACAAGCCAACTATGCTAGCCCAATGGCGTCGCACCCAGGTTTTGGCGGGTCCAACATGCTCGCTCAGCAACAATATATGCAAGGACAGGAACAAGAGCCGACACATGTCGTAGGATCGCAAGGTAGACGCGGCATTCTGCCGAGCGCGCCAGGTCGCGCAGCTCCACCAACCCCGGGCACTGCTGCCTCTACCAAGTCCATGATACCTGCCAAGGATGCCGATGGAAAGTTTCCGTGCCCTCACTGCAACAAGACATACCTCCATGCGAAGCATCTGAAGAGGCATCTTTTGAGACGTGAGTTTCCGAGGTGTCATACTACTGACGTTGCAGTGCTGACATTATACAGATACCGGAGACCGGCCGTACATGTGTCATCTGTGCAAGGACACCTTTTCTCGCAGTGATATCCTTAAGCGTCATTTCCAAAAGTGCTCGATCAGGAGAGGCAATCCTACCGGTGCCAACCACTTAGCGCATCAGCGGAGGAACACGAATGGCTCGAACAGGTTATCTGTGGGAAATGGCGAAGCCATGGGATTGGCCAGCTTGCCAGAAGTTGCTGGAACGTCGTACGCAAACGGCAACCTTATGAACCATATGTCAAGCAGTCCGACCGTCAACGGCGACTCGTCGTACGCCTCGACAGTCGCTTCCCTCTCCAATCGTTCATCTAGGGCTAACAGCCTCATGAACCCCGCCACAACAATGACTGACGGCAGGCTCAGTATGACCGGCTACAATGGTATCCCAACTCTGGGCTCGAACGTCCCCAATGGCGATCACTCTGCCGCTTCCGCCGCTGGAATGGCACCAAACTTTGCTGGATACACCATGCGACAACACTCCATGACTAACCCCGTTCAGCCATCTTATGGGTTCGGCGGGCCTGCAACTGGTGGCAACTACTACCCTGGGGTTAAAGCAGAAAGCAACCCAATGGGTTACCCGCAAAGAGCACCTCATATGCAAGAAGGAGGGGAACAGCAGAACGCTAGCCCCGTTGACTGGACAAATGTATTCAACCCTAGTGGACAAGACGGTTTCATGACGCAGTCGAACCAGAACCAGCCTCAGATGCCAGTAAAGGCGGAGTCTGGTGTGGAAAACCATAACTTTAGTGCGCCGAATGAAGCGCAGGGTGATCAGTTTTTCAGTGGTCTATATTCACATCCTTCGGCATACGGAGAAGATTCAGGTGCGCATCACCTGTCAGGGTTTTCGAACTGGAACATGGATCTTGTCCAGAGCAACCCTTTGCAAAGCAAAGCCGAGGCACTACTGACGTACGTCTTTTCCAACAGAACACCACCGAGCGACTCCGCTAGCGACGAGATGAGGCGGTGTCTGACCGTAGATAACATTAAACATTGCGTAGAGAAGTTCATAAGCTTCCAAGGACATTGGCCGACCATCCACATGCCGACCTTCAATGTCCTGGAAGCCAACCCGGCCTTGCTTCTGACGATAATCGTCGTCGGCTCCATTTACTCCGACAATGACAACGTATACGAGACAAGGTCGCTCATGGAGCATGTTGTAAAGGCGGTGAAGGGCGCCTCTCGAGTCTACAATATTTCTACTGGGGCGCAGCTTGAAGGAGACCAGCCACTGGGCTCGCTCGCGTCGGACATGGAAGAAATGCAGGCGTTGATAATGCTGCAGACGGTATTCACCTGGCACGGGAACCCTCAACAGCGAGCGGCCGCTCGAGCAGAGTTTGGGATGATAATCAATATTGCCAGAAGGATGGGTCTTCCACAGCCGGTTCCTGCAGGTCATCCAGCCTACAGTCTTTTGCACCAGCCTGGCCAGATCTCGCAGTCTGATCTGTCATCATGGCGCTGGGATTCATGGATCGAACAGGAGAAGAGGGCCAGAGCATTGTATGCGTTGTTCCTGCTGGATGCTGCGCTTGTCATATTCTTCAACAATCCTCCGCAATTCGATCCGTTCGAGATTCGACTGCCATTGCCAGCGGACGACGTTGCTTGGGAGGCCAGAACTGCAAATGAATGCGCTGATGCTCTTGGCTTACACGGCGCCGCCGCCCAGGTCCAGAACGCAACAGGAAGCCAAAGACCACGTCAGCCAGACATGAGGAGTGCCATGAGGTCCTTGTTGGATCCAAATTACGCCTTCCAGATGCGTGCTACAAACGCCTACTCCAAGTTTGTCCTGGTGCATGCGCTGCACATGCAGATCTGGAAGGTGCAACGAGCCAACTTCCAGCAAGGCGTCATGGCTGCCAATGGGTTCGGTGGAAGCGGTCCAGCCACCCCACTATCTCCGAATGACTGGGTCTCAAAAGGTGTATCTAACAACGCCGGCGTGAATACTCCTCCTGTGGGAATGACATCTCCCAGCCCGCAGACACAGGCTCTCCTGAAGGGCATTCACCTCGCCCTGAGCAAATGGAGGCAATGCTGGGAGACAGATCTCGGCCTGCAATACCCTCCTAGCGCTCCTACACCCAAGCGTTTTGGCTTCTCTCGCGACGCCATCCATTTCTACTACCTGGGCCAATCTTTCTTGCGCTCGACCAATCCCAATGACTGGACTGCGCCTCCTGACACTCGATTTGCGCAAGTGATGACGCTGCTTAAGAAAATCAAGGGCTTCGTGGTCAATGACAACCAGCTCAACGGAGTTGAATTCGGCTCAGTCGGCGAAATTGACGACGTCTACGGAGTGGAAGACCTCACGCTCGATATGAAGTTACTCTTCAGACCCTTCCGTGCAGGTACCAATAGCCCAGTCAATGGCTTGCAGACGCATCTTGGATAATGTTATTTACGGTCAACAATCTTTCGCGACATTTCGCGCACGGCGCTATACGCCGTTTCTCTTCTCACCAACAGCAGCACATGCGCTGTTTTTCTTTTTGCTTATTCTTACTTTGCATCGGCACACGAAAAGCAATCGTTCGACGACATGCTTGGCTCCTTCGGAGTTCGAAGGAGCCGCGGACGGGATCCACAGTACCTTCTGTCGCAGTCATCGCTCTTATACGGCGCCTTCCGAAAAGGCATTCTTACTGGCTTCATATCTGCATAACGACTCGCGCGAAAAAACACCACCATAGACATCTTATAGACGGGAAATGGGTCACAACGGGCTAGCATGAGTCACGACTTTCTTTCCCTTGGTTTTGTTATAGCTGATGCATTTTGCATTTGCTGGGCGTTTTCATAAAGACCGGTTCCTCGACTGGGGATCATCAGCCGAATGGTTAGCGGACGGCAATGGAAAATATAGATAGAAAGGAAAGGGAAATATAAAGGATCGAGATAACTCAAGTCGCTGCAGCGATGAGATGATTGGAGGACGGCGTGGTTTATTCCAGCCAAAGCTTCGACTTTAGCGCAGGGCAGAAGTGCCAATTGATAGCTCCAGTCAAATCGTCTCTCTCTCTCTCTTTCTCTCGTGCTTTCAACAATCAGTGAGGAGTAACTTAACTCTAGTCCCAAGCTAGACATCTGCACTCTGGGTATTAATCGTCAGGGTCCAGGCCCGCGAGTTAAGGCTCAATGCAAGCCAGGTGCAGGACGCAGTGAGTAGGATTGGCATGCCCAAAACCGCGCGTCACAGTGACCAGGCATGCACGCATATATTGTGACAGACACCGAACAAGGGGAAGTATTGGTCAGACTAGGATTATTCTCCGAATGATGCGCAAGATCTGCAGGTCGTTCGGCCGCTATTGAGAGCAACTTTAGTACGTGGCTGCGGCTCATTCTGTACAGTGCCGTCTCTTTCATAGCTCTCGTGAAGCAGCCCTCTTGCTGTAGCTGATGTTGAAACCTGACACCAAGGGGGCCACCACTCCAAACGACGACTCTTTGCCTTGCTCCCGTTGAAACAGTACGAGTGCCGTCCAGACGCGCGTATCGCCGTATCCACTCAGGTTCAGGTACGGATGCTGGTGCGGCTTGGCTCACTGACGTTGCGGCCAGCTTCCCTGATCCCCGCCTTTGTGGCAGGCGGAGCCATCGCCGATCCCTCAGCCCAAGCCAAGGGAACATATCTGCCACCAACCGCACCTCTCCAACCCTTCCCACGTCTTTTGTCTCCCCAGTCGCTGTACTTGGAGTATACTTGTAGCAGTCTGGACAGTTCAGGAAGGCGAACATTGTAACGTCGACATCATGCCTGAAGACGGAAGCGTTCAGGAACAGGTCCAGCGGACGGGCCATGAGGTCCATGAGGCGGTGCATTCCAGTACGTACCTTGCCTGCTTGTAGCTTTCAGGCAGCTGTCGCGTGAGAGGGATGGAGAAGAGAGGCATCCAGCGCCATGTCTTTGGAAAGAGTTGGGGCATCCTAGCATGCGCTTCTACTGAACCTCACGCAACCATCCCATCTCCTCCATACCGCCTCCTCTCCCCAAGCCCAGCGTGGCGACTCTGCTACCACCGCACCACCTTCACTAACCCCACCCTAGTCAACCCCTTCATGAACCGCTCCGAATACCCGCGCCCCAGCCTAATCAGCTACCGCGTCCTGACCGCTCTCTCCTGGCTCCTCGTCGTCATAACAAGCATCTACTACGACCTGCGGCGGCCAACCGAAGGCGCGCACCACCGCAGCACGATCTGGGGCCAAAACCACCGGCGCCACACGCCCTTCGCCATGAACCCGATCATCACGTCGCTCTACTGGCTGGTCCTCTACATCCTCCAGATCGGCTACGTGTGGCACCTGTACAGCGGCAACAGCACGTACGTGCACGCGGCCGCAAACGTCGGCTCCCACTTCATCGCGCACAACCTGCTGCTCTTCGGCTTCATCCACCTGTGGTGTCGGTCGCACTTCTGGCTCGCTGAGATGCTGTTAATCATCAATTTCGCCAATCTATCGGCGGCGTATTTCCGCCACTCGCGGACGCCGAGGTTCATTCATATCCCGGTGGTTAGCGGGCCGCTGGCTTGGAACTTCGTCGCTCTGTATTGGTGCGGCGCGGCGGCGGTGAATGCGCATAGTCTGCCCGCTAGGATTCTGGCGAATATCGCCATCTGGGGGATTCTGTTCTATGGCGCGTTTTTCCTCGTCGCGTATAAGGATTATACTATGGGCTTTGCGCTTAGTGTGCTTTCGGCTGGTGAGTTTAGGAATTCCTCTAACCCTTGATGACGGTTATTCCTTCTTTCCCGAACCGACCCTTTCGAGCTTGCTGGCAACTTCGCGACAAGGCTGGCTTTGCTGACTCTTCTGATAGCTATCGGAGTGTCCCAGTTCCTGACCCACGTCATCGCGTTCCAGTGGATCTTCGCTTTCGTCATCATGGCCGTCCTGTTCATTCTGTCCGTCTTGGTCGGTATCCCCGGCGTGATTGGACAGGATCCGTTCAAGCGCGGTGCTGTTGTCAGCGAAGACAGGGAGAGGCAGCCTCTGCTGCAGGACGAGTAGATGCTGGGAGTTGGAGTGTATGCAGAACCTTTGTTCGAGTTCTTGAGGCTTGCGGGTGAAGGGAAGCGTAATGTACGACGAGAAGAAAATCATGTTATAAGACCAGGAGGAAAGGAATGTTCCAATGCTTAGGTAGTTGATAGCCACATCTGAATCACTAAGCCAAACCATCACCGTCCCGATCACCACTTATCCGTCTGGCGTAATGCCAACAATGCCTCAAAGCCTTCCCATCCCTCCTCCCCCCCCTCCTACTCCTCACTACTCGTCCCCCCCGCCACCTCCGGATTAGGATAATACCAAGCACAAACCGCGACCATGACATAAACCAGCAGCGCCAACGCGCCCTCGAGCCAATTACTCTTCCCATCCCTCAAAAACGCGCCAACAACCAGAATAGCAAGGACAAGCACGACAGCATGGAACAGCTCAAACTGCAACGACATATCTACCCCGATGCCCCAGCCCACCAGCACCACCAACGGCGTGTTCAACAGCGCCGTCTGGATGCTCGCGCCCAGGATGTGCGACAGCGCCAAGTTGGTCTGGTCGTCGTAGGCCTCGTCGACGGCGGTGAGGTGCTCGGCGCACTTTTCGACCAAGGGGACCAGGATTAGACCCACGAAGGCGTCGCTGAGCCCGCGCTCTTCGACGATGTAGCTGATGTTCTGCACCAGGAAGACGGCCATGAAGGCGACGAAGGTGAGGGCGAGAGCCAGCGCGAAGACGCATTCGAGCAGGGTCAGTTTGGGCTTGGCGAGGTCGCGGGCGCGGTCGGCGTCGCGGCTTTCGTCGGCTTCTAGGACGGAGGCGTACAGGCTGTGGTGCGTGGAGGCTTGGTAGAAGGTGTAGAGGAGGAAGGCGAGGAGGAGTAGGATGGCGGTTGCGCGCGAGATGAGCGTGGTTTGGTCGGTTAGGGTGAGGGGGGGAGGCGGGTGGAGAGGGCGGTGGAGAAGAGGGTTGGGATTATTAGACCCACTAGGAGTGTGTTAGTGTGGGCGGCACTAGGAGGCGTGGTGGGAGAGGTATGAATGAGATGGAAAGGGGAAAGGAGAAAGCGTTAGAGAGGGAGAGGGAGAGGGAGAGGGGGATACACTTACTCCCAGCAACAAGCATAAGATTACTCCCCACCTCCCCCACAGCCTCATGAAACACCTGCTCATGCCTCTTCCACCCGCCCACCAAAAAGCACAAGCCCAAACAAAGCAGCAAATTCGCCAATATACTGCCCATAATCGCCGCCTGGATGACAGCCACATTCCCCTCCCCACCAGCCACAAGCACCATGAACAGAATAATCTCGACCACGCTCCCCAGCGTCGTCTCGAGTATCACGCCCAGCACGTGCGGCAGTTTCCGCGCCAGCTCCTGGCCCGCGAACCCGATCAGATTGGCCGCGGGCACCATGGCGATGTAGCTCAGGATGAAGATCCAGAGGTGCTGATCCGGCAGGGCGTAGTGGACGGCGAAGGCGGCGGGGACGAAGGGCCAGAGGATATTGACATATTTCGAGGCTGTGCTGGTGGAGCGCCAGCAGATGCGGAGGAAGCTTAGGGGGTGGATGCCGGTGCGGCCGCTTTCGCCGTCGGGGACGATGCCTCGGGTTACTTCGTGGCCGGCGTGGTTGTAGCGGGGGAGGTGGGGGGACGGTGATTTGGGTTCGGTGGTGTAGGTGGCTGGTGGGGATGTGTGGTCGGGAGTCTGGTCGCGGCGCCTGAACAAGCCGCCGTAGGTTGGAGGGGGTTTTGGTCGGGTCGTCATTGTAGAGGAGAAGTTTGCAAAGGGGCCGCTAATGAGACTGATTGAGTATCTTGTGAGCTCAGGATGATGGAGTCCGAAGTGCTGTCCTCAGACAAGCAGTCGTCTCTACGCTACCGACATGTGGAATCAGTTGTTTTCTGAGGACGCAGGCTCATTCACGAAGACGCGGCCAAGGAGTCTAAGGGACGGTATTCGAACTGAGGTAAGGTGCAGTGAGCCGTTCCACACTTGGGGAGGCAGAACCAACGCAAAGGAGGAGAGTGACTGTCAGGGAGACATGAAAATAGATGGAAGTTGGAAATGTACTGAGCCAAGTCAATCTCCTACGTGCCACATGTAGCAAGCATGGAGGCGTGTCGGGCAGCTGCTGGTCAAGAGACTCAAGACTTGTCAAGTACACGCGCCGCCAAGCTCGCTATTCCAAGCAGTGACTGCGGTGGCTGTCTTGGCAGAGGCATGAGATGCATCAATGATCAATCCACCTGTCAGGTACATGTGAGTACCTTAGGCAGCTCATGGAAGGGCTTCTGGAATGTGCATAGTCACATGGAGCATGCTCTTCCGCTTGAAGTCGGCTGCGGAAATAACCCAGACATGCTGAGTTGTGGTATAGCAGAACAATCCTCCGTCTCAATGCATGCAGCATGTGGGATTCTTGAGTCCATCGAGCCAAGTCGTTGATGCAGCATGCGAACACGCATTGGCCAGACGACACCCGTGGACGTCGCAAGTCGCACGAAACCCTGAGACGATCGATCCAGGCTCCCGTCCTGCCTCAGCTGCACAGGCCAGTGTTGACGGCATGTGCCAATTGCCGATGGAGACCTGTTGCTTTGCTGATAGTCTGTTAAGTCAAGTTACTTGGGACTGCGATAGAGATGCATAAGCAGTCAGCATGCGCGAAGTCGAGCAAGCTGCAGTCACTTTGTATAGACGTTGCAACGTTGTTCTTCTCCGCGATGCTTGAACCGAAGTGGATCCACGCTGTCCCCACCCCCGCCCCTTCAAATTCCCTGACAACGCAGTATGCGGTACTGACCTACAGTATGCGCACAGCTGGATATATCCCCCACAAATGCAATGCATCAGAACATGTAGTTGTGCTCGTTAGCTCTTGGCTGGAGATTATTTCAGCTTTCTAAGCAGCGTAGTAGCCTGGTCGAGGGGATAGGAAACCGACCTGCCGTGGAACTGGAACGGTAACCCATGTGTGTGCGTCGGCGACGGCGGGATGGTGTCCAAAACCGACCTTGTGCATGGGCAGATGCAGTCGGTATTTCCCAACAGTGCTCCTCGACTAGCGTGCGGAAAAGGTAAACGTGCTAAGCAGAGGATAGGTAGTCTTCAGTAATTACACATACTATCGCGTATCGACAATTTCGCTGCACCACCTCGCCTCTACAGCCTACGCAGCCGAACTTCCCGGGAGCCAGTCTTGTCCAGTTTTGCCCAATCTTCCGGACAGCGACACCCCTGAATATAGCTAATTGCTTCCTTGACGCAACCTAAACCATATCCCTCTCCTCCTTCCTCTTCTCACTAGCTCCCTTGATGAACCTACTGAGGTCACCAACAGGAATCTGAAATGGGAAGTCGAGCGATGCAAGCATTATGGCGAAGAAGATCCACCAACCGCAAAGATCGGTGACGAAGGTGATGGCTCCAGCAGCGACGATCAGGTGACCCGCCGCGACAGTGTTGCCCATTGCGTTCTGCCAGTAGGCGCCGGCGAGACAGCCGAAGGCGAAGACGAGCGTGATGAATATTAGGGAGAAGACGACGTTGGTGCGGAGTGAGCAGATGAAGTAGACTAGGCAGAGGACGCCCATCCAGAGCTGGAAGAATGCTGGTGAGGTGATTAGCTAATAGATAGGATGGAACCATGTAGTGGAGACCTACCGAAGCTAGCATTGAAGCCGACAGTTGTCAAGCCTCCTGCTGGATTGCTTGGGTCTGGGGAGTAGGCACCGTAGGCGCTGAAGGTAGGATCGAGGGTGCCAGCGAACGTGAGCCAGAAGGCGCCTTGGAGAGTATCAGTATCTTCCCATGATTCGCACGGGTTTGTGGGAACTTACCGAAACTTCCAAACACCACGAAGGGGAACGTATTGCCGAGGATCCACTATCGAGCCATCAGTATATTTCTGGGACACTTATGATTAGGGGGAAGGCTTACCTCGCCAGTAGCACCAAGGATCATCAGAATGCCACCAAAGAAGAAGTAGGACGCAATACCAGCCGCACCATTACCAGAAGCACCTCTCCATCCCATGAGCTCACAGCTCAATGGCGTAAGGCTCAGTAAGAAGCCGACAAGAGCGCTAGGCTGATTAGTCTCATGTTCCATCGCCTTGCTGATTGGTATGCTTACAGTGGGGTCGGGTTACCGAGAGTCTTACGGAGGTCGCCCTTGACTTGGTTCTGAGGCGAGAGATAGATCTTCTCGAAGAGTTCAGGAGAGATGGAGATGCTACCAGCCGTACGAATCTTCCTTAGAGCCGTATCGGAGTCCATTCTGTCGTCAATGTGGAATGCTGAGGACATTATGAGATATTAGGAATTGGACATATTAGGTAGCCGTCTTACCGTCACCGTTGCCGTAGTCTTTCTCCAGCGGCGGACTCCCCGGCGTCAGGTTTGTGTTGTTTTGGGTGGCATTGTAGTTGTCTTCGGTCTGATTTACCATCTTGGCGGTGGTAGCTCCTTCGGTATATGTTGTTAGCGTGGAGAGAAAGTGCGACCCAGCGGACTCTGCTTAGCAGAAGAGATGAGTTCAGGCAGGGCAAGGAACTATGGCTTCGACATAGGGCGGAGAAGCGCAGAAGTGGCAGGGGCGCTTCATATATCAACACAGATGGGAGGAGAACGGCTCCTCACGGACTCGGGAATGTGATCAAGCTAAATGCCAGATCAACGTGACCCCACGGACTGAGGGGTCAATGTTCGGTTCTGAGTCCAGTCCGGTTCAGAGTACAGACCTCCTGAAAATACAAGACCAGCCTCTCATTTGATGGTGGGTTTGAGCTACCCCAGAGAGGCTTGGGACATCTCCACGCTCGGGATCATCGCTGGCCGAACGCGCGCCATCCTAGCAACGAGGGGAAGTTGCAGGGTGACGAATGCGGACAGACGGGAGGTGCACGAAACTGGTCTAGGGTCTTGCGTATACCGTCCAAACCCGTCCGACAGCAGGTGAGCGTTGAGGCCGTAGAAGTCGAGGAAGAGGGTTGGGGTGACTCGGCGCACAACGATGGCGCTTGTCGTACCAGCTGGCAACAAGGCTTCTCGTCCGGGCATAAGGGATACAATGTCGCTAGTGCATCCATGAGTCTGCATGAGACTTGTGGCGGCCGATCTTCCGGTTCGAGTTTGCGGGGAAGCTCTGGGGCCCCAGGTACAAGTACGATTGTTAGCGTTCGAGCTAGGATCGCGGAGATCAAGGCAATTAGCTCCCTGCACTGAGCTGCGATGAACATTCCCGTTCCTCGGGCTGCAAAGCGGTTCTGACAAATGGGTGGTACATGCGTGGTACGGGACGTGAGATGAGGCTTCTTGGGAAAGCACCTTATCTTCAGGTTGTCATGAAATAAGCTTCTGTGAGACGCCTGAGGCCTGGGAGCCGGAAGTGGCACAGCAAACCAGCATCCATCCTGAGGCAGGGCATCCTGGGCGGGTGAGACGTAAAAAGAAACATCGGGCTAACGGCAGGCGCAGACCGTTTCTATTGGGCCCGATCGTGACTGTGTTCCGAAGGAATCCCTGCCCAGGCGGCGCAAGCCTTTGCATTCGCTACGGCACGCCAGTAGGGACCATGAATCCTCGTCGTTGCGAAGAGGAACCGGGCACAGTGCGGTATTCTTGTGAGAAGAGCGGAAGAGCAGGATAGCGTGGTATACGCGTACTGTGCTATCGATGCGCTCCTTCTCCTTATTCAGAAACGGAAGGTAGAGCGAACCTTGAATGGTTTGAAGGCGTGATGCGAGGAGTTGGGCGAGGGCATGACATCACCCCGCCTGGGAACCGCGGAGGTCGTACCCAAAGACCTCGGGACCTCGGTGTATTCCTGAAGAGGGTTCGGGAGATGAGAAATTTGCGCATTCTTTCCATGTTGGAAGACGTGGGTGTGTGTATCGAATATATATACACGGCAGAGGGAGGCCTGATATAGATGTGATTAGTCGTCTCTCCAGCCATGAAGTCAGCTTCGGCTCAATCGAGGTCCACAACCACGCGGAGACGAACCCCATGGGGTGGTGGGTCGGATTTCCAATTATGGGTCTCACAACCACGCGAGGAAAGCACGAACTTCTCCCGACAGACCTTCCCACACCTCCTGACCATACTTGTAGCTACGTGTACTGTACGTAGGATCATGAGGACTGATCTCTTGTGTTGGTACTTGTGACTGCCTAGGTACGGTGGTTCTGGGAAAACCGTCCAGCAGTTTTTAATATGGACTTCCTATATGTATCTTGCATGGGCTTCCCAGTCGAATGGACATAATTGGATAAACTCAATCGAACAGACTCTCCACGCCGGTAAACACCGCTTTTCCACCTCCTGCTTGCAGAGTCTCGGTTTGTACTCCGCTCTTCGCAAACAACTCGATTGTGCCGGGAGCCCCAGAATCCCCGTAGACGACTACCACCTTACCTGTCTTGCTAGTATCCATCACGATTGGTACTGTCTCATTGCTCTGCCGGTCATAATAGCTAAACTCGCTCCTTCCAACCTCAAAGCTCGGGTACACCTCGATCGTCAACTCCGGCTTCCAGTCTTCCGTCCATTTATTGTTGCCTTGGTAGATATCGCCTCTGGGGATGATAGAGCCCGCACGAACGTAGACTGGCACGTAGTGCACGCCAAGCTGCACCTCGGCCGTCGTCCCTCCTTGGTGCACAGCCGTCTTGTTGAAGTACTCAAGATACGTGCTGCCAGCGGGGAAGTATACGCTCCTCGACCCACCCGCATTGACGATCGGAGCAACAAGAAACTCGCTGCCGAAGAAGTACTCATCAGTAGTCAGCAAGGTATTCTCATCCGCGGGCGCCTCCAAAAAGAGCGCGCGAATCAGCGGCAGCCCATTCTGCGTCGCCTGGTAGATGTAGCTTCTGATGAACGGCAGCAAATCATGATGGAGATTCGCACTCTCCTTCAGCACCGCCACCAGATCCGAGTCATACGGCGGATACCACGGCGTATGGTTCGTCCCAATCATGATCTCATACACCGGGCTGAACGCACTGAACCACATCCAGCGAGCCCAGAGTTCAGCACTGGGATCATTGAGGCCGCGAATATATCCGCCAGTGTCAGAACCCCATTGCGGAAACCCGACGAGGCCGGCTCGGATCCCGGAGGCGACGGAGTAGGCGAGTCCGCTGAAGTTGGAGTGACTGTCGCCGTTCCAGATGTAGGTGCGGCTGCGACTGTGGTCGACAGCGCTGCGGGCGAAGTCGTAGAAGTTTGACTCGTTCCATTTCTCGACCATGGTCTCATAGCAAAGCTGTTCGAACAGTGAGTTCTGGATATTCTGTTCGTACACTATCTTTGGTGAGCTGCGTGTTCGTTGATATGGTGTTCGGAATTGAGGGATTGTTGACCTACCTGGTAGTTCACCTTCCTCGCCACGGTCGATCTTGTACCCTTTGACGCCTACGGAGGGGAAATATGAGAGCCGCTCTTTGAGATAGTCATATGCCGCCGGGATGGAGAGGTTGAGTGCCGGTCCAAGGAAGAACTCAGGGCTGATGCCAGGGAAGAGCCATCCATTCGCCTCACTGACATTGAACAGTTCTGTATCCAGGAACGCACGGTTGGCCACCCAGACCTGGAAGTCAAAGCCCCAATCAGAGAGGTTGGCAATGAACTCTACTGGAGTAGGATAATAAACAGGATCGAAGTCGAAGTTTCCCCAGGAGCTGTTGCCGGTGCCATAGGGCCGATCGGCGAACATCGAGCTTGCGTGAATCTGGTTGTAGTACAGATGGTTGATCACATCGTAGTAATTCTCCTGCGCATTGTGCACGCCTGCATGGAAATCTTGCTCGAAGTTGTCAGACCAGAATGTTGGACCGTAGCCGGAGTCTGGAGGCAACTCGATGCGTGAGGACAGGCCAGTGTAAGTCTCGAGGATGGACTTATAGTTTCCGGGACTTGTTGGCAGAGTGATATAATACACGAGACTGCTGGTGTTGAAGATGAACTGTGCTTGCCCTGGCGTCGTAAAGTCGAAGGAACCCATGTCAAGGGTATCTGCATACACGCCGTAGCCAGCGCTTGTAAAGAAGAATGGAGCTCTCGCGTTGTCCCAGTTGATGCCATCCGAGTTTCCTAGGCCCTTGAGATCGAAGGACACGTTTGCGTTCGTTAGGCCTTCGAACCATGGATACTCCCACACACCGTAGAAATTCGCATCAGTACTCGTTGCAAACCGTGCTCCGACGAATTGGCTCGTAGTGTTGACCGACACCTTTACCACATTCGGTTCGATAAGGCTAGCCGATATCTGACCGGCGCCATTGCTGATTTGCCCAGACCAGGAAGCAGAAACTGGTGCAGCAGACGAATTGCTGTTCCCAATGAGTATGGCGGTATTGGCTGCTACGATCTGACCGCCGGAGGAGACGCTTAGCGAATACGGCGACGTCCCCGAGACGGCAACGCTATAAGGGTGTCCGCCATACTGTCCTCCATATCCATGAGGTTGATGGTGTTGGAAGCCCGGTGCAGCAGACACAAAGTTGACCACCAGAGCAGCAACAGCTACTCGGGAAATGTGAAACATGCTGAATAACTTTTTCACCTCTTCTGGAATGGAGAGTGCTGTACTGGGTATCTACCAAAAAAGCGACCTACCCTTCGCCTGTGACAGCTCCGCATATTATATCAAGAGCCATCGGGCTTTTGCATACCGACTTTATCCACTGCAGAGCAGCAGCTACTGGATTTAGTCTTCATTGGAACCGGAGGAGGTAGGTGTGAGGTCATGTACGCTGTGGTTCCTGAGCAGACAAGAGCGACGTCTGTCTTGATCTGCACTCGTGCATGTGTCGTGCCATCTTCCCCCGCCTCATCGCTGTGGGGAAATACTTCCTCCAATCGTGGGGCTAAGAGGGCCAATCCCGGCGATGCACCTTCTGGTTACGGTTGCGCCATTGCATCCGTCTTGTGCCGGTCATAGAGAGTCGATTGGTTTTGGGCATAAGAGACGACGTGGAGAAGGCGAGATTCGAGTGTTGAGCGGAGGTTGGCTGCTCCACCAAGACTAAATATATAGCACAGCAGCTCATCCGCGCTGTATGTATTATGCACGTAGTTGCTGAGAAGGACATGTAAGGTACTTTGATTTGATACTTCATCGTGTACGGCTCTCTCGATCGTCGCACTTCATCGCAAAGGGAACCTCCCGGTCATCGTGCGTTCTGAGAAGCTCCGGCTCGCCATTCACTCGTCCAGTATATACCAAAGGTAAATTTATCGGTCGAGGCATGCCTGCCCCATTCTGGGCTTCCAGTCATGCGAAGACGACCCTTCTCCATACTGACATCCACTCTTCCGCCTTTCGTCGCGACACCCGTGCAGGCTTAGAGTTCAGCAATTTGACTCTCGATCTTTGGTCGCGAGCTCACGTTAGCCGAGGAAGCATGTACTTTCACAGGCGCATTGCTGCGTCAGTACCGACACCTGGGTTCTAGCGTAGAGGATGTCCCAGCTCTTGTCCGGAAGCGCGGCTTCACAACGACATGGGCTTCAGCCTGCAATTGGAGACCCGCACGTACATGTCAGAGACCCATTGCGCTTGCGTCACGTAGCGGAGGTTCGCGCAATGGGATGTCTCTGATCGACTGCCAGTCCCTAGGGTTGTATACCCAAAGAGCCAGGCGCATCGTATCCTTGCCGGCGCAACCACTTCATGGTCGCATTGAATCTCTGTCGTCCATCCAGCTCAGCCTCCCATGTTCGGCAATGAGCCAAGCTCTTTCATCTCAGATGCCTTCTTTCTACACCTTCACGGCCACGGCGCCAACCTCCTTCTCCATATTCTTTCCCGCCCTCATCTCCTCCGTCGTCATCAATCCTCCTGGCAAGAGGTAAACCACATCCTCCCTCCTACCATCCTCCTTCTCCGCATCCTCATACTGGCTCTTATCCAAGTGGTATCCCACTACAAGCTTGCACCGCCCACAGCGCTGCAGATAGCGCTTCTCGAAGCCGTCCTCGAGCCGGATCATGGTTGGTTTGCGGTCCGTTGTAGTGTTGAGTAAGGAGGCATATCGAGTGGAAGGAGCAGTGTTGGAAGCTTGTGCGACGTATAGATTGCAGATGTGTGAGTTGTCTCGCGAGCGCCGCGACATGCTGGGCAGAGCGGTTGTTGTCGCGAGAACTAGCTGCGTGCAGAGACAGTGGTAGGTGTGTACTTCAGGACCTGCGGGCTTTGCTGGCGCATCGCCTTCTTGAACGGTAGCCATGTTGTTCGAGGCCTAGCGTCTAGAACAGCTGCTTGCTCGTGGATATGGGTCAAGTTGGCTCAAGTCGTGATTCTGGAGATAAATACCTTATATTTGGCACAGCCGAACGGGAAATGACGTTGGCGAATGGATCTGGGGAAAGCCGCTCACGCTCCAACCCGGCCATCAACAATCAGCCCTCCAAAAATGCAGAGAACGCCAGAAGCTACCGATCGATGTCAAGCGAGCAAGAGGCAATGCCGCCTCCCTCGTTGAACAAAGTGATCCACTTTGGCCCTTATGTGGTCACGCATCAGGTGAATCCCCGTTCCTGTCCTCTCCGAATCCTGGGACAATTATACCACCCACTACCTATCTAGGACACCCATTGACTTCTCCCAGGTCTTCTACCAAACCCCCCTGACCTTCTGCCTCGTAAACCTCAAGCCACTCCTCCCGGGCCACATCCTCGTCTGCCCTGTGCGACGGGTGCCGCACATCACGTCCCTCCGGCCCGCCGAAATCACGGACCTCTTCACCACCGTCCAGCGCGTCTCGCGCACACTAAAGCGCGTGTACAAGGCCCCAGCGCTGAACATTGCCGTTCAGGACGGTCCGGCGGCGGGACAGAGTGTGCCGCATGTGCACGCGCATGTGATACCAAGGTGCGAGGGGGATATGGAGGAGAGAGGGGGTGGGGATAAGCTGTATGAGGAGTTAGAGGGTGAAGAAGGAGATGTTGGGGAGCACTTGAGACAGGCTGAAGGCCGGGAGAAGAGCGGTGGGAGGGGCAGGTTTCCGAAGGTGAAGGATGAGGAGAGGAAGCCTAGGAGTGCGGAGGAGATGAGGAAGGAGGCGGAGTGGTTGGCTGAGGAGATGAGAAGGGATGAAGAGGCTGGGGTTTATGATCGTGAAGAAGAACCGTGATAAGTTTACAGTTGATAGAGTTGATAGAGTGTCTTGATTTGTGACGATTGTGGCAGGCTATTGACATTATCCCTCTTCGAAGGCAACCGTCTCCGTACGAAATACAGCGGTGTTGCAGCCGCTCTCTTGCTTCTGACTTCCCTGCTATACATGATCCCAAAGGTATTCCTGAACGCCGATTCCATGCTCATGTCTCATGCGCCAACATTGCCATCCGGAAATCCAATCTAGTTCGCGAGGATGGTCTTGACGAGGTCTACTGCTCAGTCAGTCAATGTGTCCTTCAAGTGAGGTTACGGACAAAAACATGCCCATGTAGTTGATCTCGCCGCTGCTGGTGTCCATAGCCTTGAGAAGCTCATCCACCTCATCGTCGCTCATCTTCTCACCCAAGTTGGTGAGGATATATCTGAGCTGACCAACGCCGATGAAGCCAGTCATCTCCTTGTCGAAAACCTGGAAGCCGCGGCAGTACTCTTCCGGCTCGCCTGGGTCGCGGAAGCCGCCTGGGCGGTTCAACACTTTCGAGAAGGAGTCAAAGTCGACTGTGCGCAAAATGATCAGCTCCGTGTCCTTCCACATAAGTCTGTGGGGGCTCCGCAAGAGCGCTTTTTGCCCTTGCAAACCCGTCCCCAACCCGATTGTACTCACAGTCGCCGCCCACGCTCTTCTCAAGATCGCCAATCTCAGCCAGTGTTGGGTTCTGACCGCAGGCGCGGAGGAGGTCTCCAAGAGAGTCGAGTTGCACGCGTCCATTGCCGCGCTTGTCGAAGAGGGCGAAAGCCTCCTTGTAGTTGGTGCTGGCCTGATCCATTGTAACTTGTCAGATATCGCAAAGCCGTTGAAACGAGAGTCAAGAAAGAAATGCGGACGTGGAGAGAACGCGAAACGTGAAAAGTGGTATAGGGTGAGCGAGGCAAAGGTGTGGGCAGTAGATTGTGTTGATTGCAACGGTGGTGTTGACTTCTCGGCAAAAGAGGGTCGCCAGTAACTTTCGGACTCCGCGCGAAATGGGGCAAGATGCAGGGTCCGGAGGTAAACATACCATGTCAAGTTCAATGTGTCTTCCGAATTCACAATCGAACAATGCAGTGCAACAGTGTTCAAAACAGGCAAGTTAAGTTATGTACGAAGAAAGCGAGGTTTACGGAGATTGGAATGGCACAGCAGAAAGCAGACGCGGCTCGTGGTGTTTTGGCCCTCCTGCAGTTTACCTGCGACCAAGCTGCGACCAAGCCAAGGAGTAAATCACGCTAGTGTTGCTGGGGCAAGAGCTTCGCTGTTGCAGAACCCACCTACATGTACATATAGTACAGGAACATAAAACTTATATCTAAGGCGTGCATGTATTACCACATCTCAGCCTTCGCTATATGTATAGTACCTGTTCTTCGCCCGGTTGTATCGGTCCAGGACCAACATGCTAACCATCTCCGTCATGTTGAATATTGCATGCCGAAGTTCGAGAGAAGTAAACCCAGGTACTTAGACCAACATAGTGCCCCTACCTCTTCCTCGCTAGTATCAAGCCAGAACCCCATTCAAGGTTGATCTCCTTTTCCATGTCAGCATATTCAGGCACCTCTCTGGCAATCTCATCGAAGGCTATGTCGACAATATCACCCTCGCCTCCCTCATCCCTCGACTTCACGTCATCATGCGCCGCCCTCCATTCGTGATATGCACTCCAGGTCCGTACATATCCTTTACATTCCCCCACTTTCATGCTTCGACTCAGAAACATCGTTCCTTCGCCTGACCCTTTCCCCTCCGTGCCTGGCTCGTACTCAATCCGCTGAATGTCCTCCCACTCACTCTCGGGCGGCTGCACAGCTCGTAGCTTGTTCAGCGTGATCGACCGGCCAGGCTGCTGCCAGTAAGGTCCTAGTAATTCCTTCTCCATGCCGTAGCCATAGTGGTTCAGGATCTCGGTCGCACGTGGGGAATCGACGAAGACGTGGTCCTTGTAACCGAAGAAGGCCAACGTGCCGCCTTTCCTCACGACTCGACTCAGCTCTGGAAACAAGCGCGGGTAATCAAACCAATGCGCGGCTTGTGCCGCAACTACTAGGTCCACGCTACCGGCCTCGAGGAAAGGTGAGTCTTCTGCTGAGGCGCTTTGGTAGGAGACATTAGGGTACTTGTCCTTGGGGGTCTGTTCGTTCGCGCGCTTAATCATAGGGTCGGATGGATCGGTGCCAATCACGTTCTCGAACAATGGAGCCATCATCCGTGCCACAATGCCAGGACCACATCCTAAGTCGACACAGAGGTTTGTTGGGCCTTGGTGATAAGAAAGGATGGCCTTGTACAGCGAAGGCGGGTACGTCGGGCGGAACTTCGCGTATGAGGCGGCCGAGAATGTCGACTTACTATACCAACGTCAGGAAATGACAGGCTCAGGTGCGGAGATGCAAGGTCGGATATACACACGCAAAGGTCGCCATGATGTCTTCGTTGTTTACCCCGTGCCAGCCCCCGCGATTTCAAGGGTCCGAAGTAGCAAGTTGTTGTTTGCTTGGAGGAAAGGTAAGGTAGATACTAGTAATACCAAATAGTGAAGGCTGAGATTGTCTGGTCTATGCCTTTCTGTAGTCTTTCGCATATAATGTACCTTACTATGCGACCAGGTCCAGTTCAAGTCGAAATGGTCGTCCAAAAGCCGACAGCGCTGTCGGCGACAATGACGCCATTGTTGATTGTTCAGCGCTCACCTACAGCCGACGATTACCGACCAACATGTGACTGTAACATTGGTGACCACGACATGGTCTATGACCTCCGTCCACGCTCCTCGCCAAAGGAAACCATGAGCAAACCTTACGACATGCAGGCCGCGGTTAAAACATTCTTCTCCAGCCCGCGCTTCGCCGTCGCTGGCGCATCATCAGATCCGAACAAGTTCGGCCATAAGAGTAAGCTGCTTCATCTACACCGTACGTAGCTATAAAGTCACGCATAGTACTAACCATGACCAGTCTTCGCATGGTACCTCCAGCACTCCATCGATGCCACCCCTCTGAACCCCAACAACCCCACCGTCTCCGTTTCCGGATCTACGTACCCCACGCTCCCCTCGCCCTCTGCCCTACCTGCACCCCAAGAGACCTCACTATCGGTTATCACGCCACCTTCAGTGACACGCAAACTGCTTCAAGAGGCCAAGGAAGTTGGCGTGCGTGCTGTATGGCTTCAACCCGGCAGCTTCGACGAGGGAGTCTTAGCATTTGCCAAGCAAGCGTGGCCGGATGCTGCGGTGGGAGGGTATGAGGGAAGGAGGGGCGGCGGAGAGGGTTGGTGTGTTCTTGTTGATGGCGACCGGGGTTTGAAGGCTGCGGGAAGGAAGGAGACGCGACTGTGAAGACAATCAATCTCGTGATCTCTACCGAATGCCGATTCGCTCAATGCGCAGGAGGAACTAGGTATCCATGTCGGCGACTCTGGCTTCGCTTCGTCGATCGCTCTATCGCGGCTCATAATATACCGAAGGCCATCCCGCGGGGTTTGGTTACAAAGGGAAATGGCGTCGTGGCTGTCTGTGTTGGGCTGCGGTTGACAGGTAAAGGGCTGCAGAGCGTCGTTACTAGGTAGACAGCGTTGTGCATTCACCGAGATTGCATATGCAATGCAGCATAAGGGTCAATATGCACGCATGGCATGTCAGAGTTGCCCTTTGTATTGCGAACATCATAAGCAGAAGCTGTTGCGGGGCAAGATCTTACGACCAGATCGCCCGCTGCGCTGTCTACTATCGAATCTTGTATACCGCTCTCATTGCTCCATAGACATGTAGTAGCAGTGTGTCCCTTGCGTAAAGTAAGGTATCTTCAGAGTTAGTCACCCCCATGCTCGTGCTTCTGGAAAGCTGTAAGATGCTACATGCGGATAAAACGTGATTTTAGCGGGCGGCGCTATGCATTAGTTCACTCTAAGTGCGGCTGACTGTCAACCCCTGCTTTTCGCATAGTCCTTTGATCGTTTTATGTTGAATCACCGTCCAACCTTGTCGAAGGTGTGCTGCACATGTTCGCAATTCGAATTCATCGCATACTGTGTCCCGTACTTACCTCTCAATGACTTGTATTGACAAGAGATAGGATATAGCCTTGTAAGAACCTCATCTCGATACCAAGTCTTACATTTCGAGACGACGTGATCCGCTGGCATCCCGCCAGTATTTGTTATGTATGGCGCAACAGGGGGGTGGTTAATACAGCAATACATCTATCGACCATAAGTCCATTGGCAGAGTGACCATCGGGGTGCATCGCGACGATCTTGCTATTGCTTCTCAATACATGCTATTGGTTCTACACGAACCCAATGCGGCAGGGTTCTGGCCTTGATACTGGGTTCGAATCGATGGCTGCCAACACGGAGATGATGGGGACAGCGCGTTGAGTCTGAGTATGTGGCTCTTGTGCCAAGGTGTTATCGTACTTATTGTTCAAGAAAGAGTTCAGGCCTGAAATGTCGATTGGAGTGTGTGACTGGTACCCTTCGAAGAAGAGGCTGGCTGATGGTATCAACGGCCCACAGCCGCAGTGATCAGCCACACATCGTCAGATGGTCTGGATGCACATCTGTCTGGGTGCGAGCAGCAACACGATACCTATCCGGTACCTGCGCCATGTTTGCAGTAAGCTGAGATCGTTGATAGTCTAGCACCACTTTTCCCCTGTGAACAGTCCCTTTCCCCCTTGCTGGTAAGGCCTCGATGCCTTATCTCTTCCTCTTAACCTTCTCGGTCTCCTCATTCACTGACGTATTCAAGAATAATATTTCTTGTTAAGCGTAGTCTTGTTTTCCCGGCTTCACTCAGGCATACAATCTTTCCACATTGCCTGCCCGATATGTATGGACCCCTTCTGAGAACAGTACTGATTGCAATTGGTGCCTTCATACTCATCATTGCCACTTTCCACGCCTTCTCCAAGGTTCCAACCGGCTCATCTGATTCCCTTCTGTCTCACCTGCCTTCCATTTCGATCACCCCCAGCAAATGGGAATATGACAGCGTCCGTGATGCCGAAGACTACTCCCTCACCCAAGATCAATGCCAATCCGCCTTCCCCAACGCCTACTACGAGATCGACCGAGCAGTGGCCTACTGGCGTCAAAATGGGACCATCGAACCCTCCCAAATCGATATTAACTGGCGTGGCGACGGCGCAATCCGCGCCATGATCCACGACCGACAGGTAAATCAGCCCCAACCCTCCTTCTCCTCCTCTCCTTTCCTTCCCTCCGCCACAACAGCATCACGCAAATACCGACTAACAAAATCCAAGCTCTACATCCTCCAATCCAAAGGGGCGACTCAATTCCACGGCTGGCGCGAGCGCTCCCTCGCCGTCCTGCACCAAATCAACCGCGCCATCCTCTCTTCCCGCGACCCGGTCCCCAACATCGAATTCTCATTCGTCGTCAACGACCGCGTCGACCCTCCCAAGAACACCAACCACACCCACTGGGGGTTTTCGCGCAAGCTGTCGGCGCCGAACTACGACCGTCTGTGGCTGATCCCGGACTTCAACTACTGGACGTTCGCGGGCGTGGCGGGGTCGTTTGCGGATTATCAGCGCAAGGTGCGGGATCATGACCGACCGATGGTGGAGAAGCGGCCGGAGTTGGTCTGGAGGGGTGCAGTGGACGTCAATCCGGGACTGAGGGGGCGCTTGCTGAAGGCGACGAAGGGAAAGAGTTGGAGCGATGTTATGAGTTTCAATTGGGGTAATAAGACGGATGTGAGGGTGAAGAAATTGCCCATGCCGAGCCATTGTCGGTATCAGTTTACGGCGCATACTGAAGGTACGTCACCCTCGATGAGCCACTCAAGCGGTGCAGGTGAGTTACTCAGCACAGCTGACATGCGCAGGTTTCAGCTGGAGCGGAAGGCTGAAGTACCTCCTCAATTGCCGCTCAGTGACCGTAGTCCACGAGCTCGAATGGATCGCAAACTACTACCACCTTCTCGTCGCCGAGGGTCCGGACCAGAATATTCTCGGCGTGAAGCGTGACTGGTCCGACCTTGAGGAGAAGCTTGACTACTACCTCGAGCACACGGAAGAAGCCCAACGGATTGCGGATAACGGTGTCGCCACATTCCGTGACCGTTATCTTACGCCTGCCGCCGAAGCGTGTTATTGGCGACGGCTATTTGACGGGTGGGCTGAGGTGAGCTTCACGCCCGAAGCGTACGAGACCGTCACAAATGAGGATGGCGTGGAGGAGAGTAAGTGGAGGGGCATGTCGTTCGAGGAATTTGTGTAAGTCTTCGTCCCATGGATCGACCTTGTTGTTGTGCTAACAGAAGAATAGCATTGGACAGAGCGTAAAGCAACAAGACTATCCCCCCAAGAGCTCTTGAAGCTAGCTTCGCACACCTAATAAACACAACCTGCATGGATACCCGACAGACTAGGATTATATCCACTTGACTTTGCGTATATTGCAAGAACATCCTGACGCTTATCTCTCGTAGCTCGCTTTGCGTCTCAGCGCATTCTCGAGCACACCTCTCAGTACTTTCGTTCGGGGACTCCTTCTGCTTCCAGAGGGGGATGGGCTGTCAAATCGGTCTCGGTCAGCTTTGACGGGACTTGGTGTCCTCGTGATCCATGCTCTAGGAAGCTGGCCTTTTTGGATGTTGTTCTCGTCTCCAGGCTGAAGAGTGTTAGAGTTGGGTATATGCTTGTCCGGCAATGTTGTTTCTCTCTTCGACATTGTGGGCGCCAGCCGAGTTGATGGGGGAATTGAAAGACGTCGCAATGGCTTCAAGTTCGCATCGGCATCTGATATATCGATCATAGATAAAGAGTTTTCTGGTGATGACACGCTGTCCCCTCTGTGCGGTGTGTCTGATGGGCTTTGAGCGTTTTCATGATACATTCGCTCTAGGTTCGCTTCTTCAATCGAATCGGCTGCGGCCACCTGCTCATCTGCTGCCGAACCGACAATATTTAATAAAAGGAGCTGCTCTGATTGGCTGTCAGCTACATAATATAGACAGGTACATTGCTAAAACTCACCCCGAGAGCAGATGTGATGCTTAAAGGTTACGTACGGTTCATCGATCGGGTCGATCAATGCGTACTGATATGCATCGAATGGGTCCTTCGACCGCAGTATACCGACACTCGCAAGCCTACGGTTGTTAGCCCAGCATTTACACACTTGGCATGCGTTCTCACCTGATTCCTTCACCAGGACCGTTGGCCTTGTACAAGGCTTCTCCACGGTTCTCCATTCTCCTTCTGCCCCTACTCCTAAACACTCTCACCTCCAGTACCCCCTCTTCATATCTCGTTGATGGCGTCTGGGGATGCTTGAAAAAGAACCCTCGCCGTTCCGGCCTCTGCCTTCCTCTTCTGTCCATCATCCCTTCCGCAAATGTCCACATGGTCTTCCCTTTCCAGGAATCTTGCTTACCGACAGCCCAACTGGTGATGTCTTCACCGTTTAGTGACAGCTTGAAGTAGAAGAACCTAGTCGGTGGTAGGGTGTTACTTGCGCTAGGTGCGACTTCGTATGAGATCCAAAATTGTGATGACGGGTAGGAGGGAACGTAGACATCGACTACAGGATGGTGCGGAGGTATGAATTTGGCAGCTTTGCCACCGATTAACGAAGAGTCATTGTGCGCGGCCCGGTTGTTTGGTACGTAGCTGGCATGGGAGATGGGAGGTGGATACTCTGGTAGTGACTTCGCATCATACTGCGATACCAGACTCAAGGAGATGCCACGGAAGGTCGGCATGGCGTTTGGTAGACTTTTCTGGAAGTCCCTAGGAGAATTGTATACCTCACCAAAGGAGCTGGGAAGTGGGGAGAAAGTTGACGGATGTGGAAGGTGCAGGGAAAGAGCGCGAAAGTTCTCGGACACAAGAACGCGGGATCGGGTGTTGCATGTAACACATCGGCCTGAGACCGAGACATAGGCAGACTTGTCTACCAGCTTGTAACATTAGGCATCTGAGGTCCCGATGTAAACCTTCGAGTGCACAGGACTTGTGCCCGAACCGTACTGTATGAGCTCCCTATCTGCGCAGGAGCGAGGTTCTAAGATAGTCATAGCGAGCTTTTTGGGGGGATTGGGGATGTAAAGCTTCATCGATCATTGTCTCTCCAGAGTCAATGAAATGGACCCCTTGCTGTATTATTGCGATGCCGAGTGGAAATTGTGCACGGAGTGTGCCTCGGAAGCTTCTGCACGCCCTTGTCGTTCACTGGCCGCAAGCATGCAACGTCGCTCATAGCATGGGCCCTCGTTGAGTATCTCCGTTCGATCTCTTATAAGTGAAAGATGTGGGTTCCTAATTTCTCCTTGTCGTCAAGTCAAATGGTTAACGATGAGTCTTGATAAGCCCCGCAATCCACCGGTCCCCGACCACCCCACAATCGTATGGGTGACATCTCTTAAGCGGTCCTGGTATTATTACGTTGGCCACCATTTACGACTTCGATAGCAGATGGCAGTATCGTTCCAAAGCCGCCACTGGGAAAAAGCTGAATTATTGCAGAACATATGTATACATGGAGGGTTGATTGCGGTGCTAGACTTTGATCGTCTGCACATGCATGCTGCAGGAACAGCTTCGGTGACGTCGAATCGATCTTCCACCACATGCATGATGTGATCGGCTGGCGCGTCTCCAGATCAGGATGCGTGCTCTCACGTTTCAGCGCTACTGCAACTGCACACGGCGCACACCTGACACTGACTGTCACCTGCCTCCCTAACCTGAAGCTGCGTCCCGTCTCCATCTCAGCCTTTCTATGAGTGCGCTACTGAGGCGCCCTGTACCTTCCAAGCTTGCCAGACAAGCTCCTGTATTCCATCTATCGTAAACATACCTTAGTCCATTGTATCTCTTCCAGAACTCGCTATTGCGTCGCAATGTACCCATCCATCTCCGGGCTGCTGGCAGCCGTGGTTTTGTTACTAGCCATCTGCGATGCCTCTACTTTGACACCACCCGTGCTGCCCCTCATCGTTCGGAACCCATACCTGTCCACGTGGCTAGCCGATGCAAGAGATGTGCCATGGAGCAAGTGGCCTATGTTCTACACTGGCCAGGAGGTAGGACACACCTGGACCTGCATATATCTTCGTGGACACGACTGACTGATGTCAATGCTAGATTGGCTTCAGTGTGCTCGCTAGCGTTCCAAATACCAGCACCGTCTATCCTCTACTCGGTCGTCCCCACGACTCTCTCGGCGACCACGGAGACGGGTAAGGCTACCTCAGCTATCGGACTAGAAAGAGCCAGGGATTGACCTACTGCAGATATAATGTATCCCTACCGACGTACGTTGGCGCCAAATACGATGCATCCATCACCAATCTCACGTACCTCATTCCTGCTGCTGACTCGGGTGGTTCGCCCGTCGAGCTGATCTTGTCCTTCCTTTCTCCCATAACACCTACTTCTACACTCCGACAATCGATCCCCGCATCTTACCTCACAATCTACGCCACTGGCTCCTTCGACGTAGACGTATATGTTGATGTCAACGGACAATGGGTCAGCGGAAACAGAGGCAGCCAAATTACATGGACCTTAGTGAACACGGACTACGAGGATGCAGAGCCCTTGAAGACATGGGTGATCAAGAGAGAGGAGGAACAATTGTTCACTGAATATAGTGACAGAGCCGAATGGGGCAGCCTGAGGTTCACTGGACCTTCGGTATGTTTGATCCGAGCCTACATTGAGCTATCCCTTCCCACCCACGTATTGTAGGCATGTTGCAGATTGGGAGCTAATGTCTTTTTTAAGGACGTCCGCCATGAGAGTGGCACATCGGCACTTCTCCGCACACGATTCTCCCGAACGGGTACCCTGCAGAACAAGATTGACACGGACTACCGGAGCATCATGGACGATGAACCAGTGTTTGCGTTCTCGAAGTCCTTCAAGCTTGCGTCCAATACCTCATCTGGCTCGGTCTCGAGCGATCAGGTGCTCTTTACCATTGCGTTGATCCAGGACCCTGTGGTTCAGTTTGCCTCCGCACGAGGACTGACCTATATGCGTCCTCTCTGGAAGACGTGGTTCTTCTCGGATGCTGCGCTCACGACTTTCCATTATCTGGACTTTCCAAATGCTTTCAAGCTTGCGCAGAACTACTCTGACCGGCTTGCGGTTGATGCTTATGCTTCGGGATCCGACTCCTATGTGGATATTGTGGCGCTATCAGCACGTCAAACAATGGGCGCAACCCAATTCTCCGGAACAGCAGAGAGTCCACTCTTGTTCCTTAAGGAGATATCTTCGAACGGTAACAGTCAGACAGTGGATGTCATCTTCCCTGCCTTCCCATTCTTCCTCTACACCAACCCAAGATGGCTGGCGTATCTCCTGGAGCCGCTTCTCGAACATATGTTGAGTGGACAGTACCCGAACAAGTACACCATGCATGACTTGGGTACCCATTTCCCCAATCTTACCGGCCACGCAGACGGTAACGACGAGTACATGCCAGTCGAGGAATGCGGAGACATGCTGATTATGGGTCTCGCACTTGTAAACTCACTCACATACTCCTCGGGCCATGACTCGCAGTCGCTCTGGTCTGTCGAAGGCAACGAGTCTACTCTGGCGGCGAGAGTTGAGGCTAGCCCATTTGCACTGCCTTCGCTCGAAACTAGGGGTGAGATCTTCGGCTTAGATGACCGCTGGGGAGGATCGACGCAAGGACCGAAGCAAGCAAAGGAATGGCTCGGCAAGTCCTACAGTCTGTGGAAACAGTGGACCGGCTACTTGGTCGAATACACACTCGAACCACACAACCAGCTGTCCACCGATGACTTTGCTGGCTGGCTAGCTTTACAGACCAATCTTGCCCTCAAAGGCATTATCGGTATCCGAGCCATGGGCGAGCTAGCCGAAGTGATGGGTGATGAGACAGACGCAAAGAACTACCGCAACATCTCCAGCACCTACATTAAGCGCTGGGAAGAGCTAGGAATCTCCCGCGATGGCAGTCACGCCAAGCTTGCGTACGACTGGTACGGTAGCTGGACGACTCTGTACAGCCTGTACGCCGACGCACTGCTTTGTTTCCACCCTTCAACCACGAACTCTTCGTCGGGACCAGACTACGAATCTGCCTCCGACAAGGGCCAGACGCCCATTCAGCCACCTACTCAAGACTTCATCCCTGACCACATCTACAAGATCCAAAGCGACTGGTACAGCGCCGTAATGCAAAAGTACGGTCTGCCCCTCGACAGCCGCCACCTGTACGCCAAATCGGACTGGGAGTTCGAAGCCGCTGCCGTGGCGTCACGAAAGACGAGGACAGAGATCCTGAACGCGGTGGCTAAGTGGTTGAATGAGACGATTACGGATCGCCCATTCACGGATCTGTATGTTACGGAAAAGAAGGGTGGGTTCCCGGGCCCGAATTTCTTTGCTAGACCGGTTGTGGGAGGCCATTTTGCGTTTTTGACGCTAGAGAGAGCGTGTGGCGGAACTGCGATGGATGGGTTGAGGTTTTTGGATGAGTAGTGATTGAGTATGTGAGTTTGGGTATGCTGTTGCATATAAGCGTACGCTTCTTGATAGAGAGAAGTGGTAGGATGGAGGCCCTAGAATTGCAGATTGGGACGGAAGCTTGTTTCGTCACGAGTCTCCGTGTCAACTTGCACTCCGTACACTTGTGGCATACACGTGAATTATACATCTACGCTCCAAGAGCCGACGAGAATTTATGTTGATGTAATAGTAACCATGACCCGGGTAGGTATAATCAGAGTAGAACTGGCAGCTGGAGCCGCGGCAGACCGAAAAGGACGCTCAGGGACCCTTCGACCCCGCTGAAGTCATCAGATTCACCCCCACTTCCCGTCGACGGGACCCAAGGACGTTCCCCGCAACAGATGCTCAGATGCCTCGGAATAGAGAGTTCGCCGAGCTCGCAGCCATCCCTTCGTGCGTCTTCTTGTCATCAATGATTACCTGTACATATAACTCCGTTTAGAGTGAGAGCCACATAGCATTATCTATACCACCACTTTCACGACCAAGCAGCCCAGGCGTTGCAGACAGAGCAACCGATCCGCCAACATGAGCAAAGACACAATGAAAGCCGTCATCTTCAAAGGTCCACACAAAGTCGCAATCGAGGACCGCCCAATCCCCAAGATCAAAGACCCAGGCGACATTATCGTGAAAGTAGCATACACAGCTCTGTGCGGCAGGTTCGCTCTCCCGCCCCTTGCCCTACCCTCCCATCGCTAGTACAGCCCATCTAAAACCCAGACAGCGAACTCCATGTCTACCGCGGCCACCAACCCTCCCCGACCGACTTCATCATGGGCCACGAATTCACCGGCCACGTCACCGAAACCGGGCCCGACGTCAAATCCTTCCAAAAAGGCGACCTCGTCGTCTCCCCCTTCACAGTCTCCTGCGGCTCCTGCTTCTACTGCACGCAAGGCTACTCGTCGCGGTGCGAAAAGTGCCAGCTCTTCGGTTCCGCGGTCCTGGACGGCGGTCAGGCGGAGTACGTACGCGTGCCGCTGGCGGAAAGCACGGTCATGAAGGCGCCGGAGGGCATCAAGGAGAACGCGTTGGTGCTCATGGCTGATATCTTCCCGACGGGGTATTTCGCCGCTATGAATGCGTTCAAGGAGATGTCGCCGGAGCAGGTGGCGCAGAGTACGGTGGTGTTGATTGGGTGCGGACCGGTGGCGTTGTGTGCGTTGATGAATATCGTGGATTATAAGCCTAAGCATCTGTTGGCGGTCGATAGCGTGGAGAGTAGGTTGGAGCTGGCGAAGAGCTTGGGCGCCGAACCGTGGAATTTTATGACGGATAGGGAGGGCTTGGAGAAGAGGGTTAAGGAGCTTACGGAGGGGAGGGGCGCGGATGTGGTGGTGGAGGTTGTGGGCCTCAGTCCGGCGCTCAAGATGGGGTTTGAGCTGCTCAGGCCTTGGGGAGTTATCTCGAGTGTTGGTGTTCATAATGGAGAGGTGAGTTGCGTGAACTGCTTGGTAGCCGTGGCATTGTTACTGATGAGGCGCAGATTCCGTGGTCGGGAAACCAGGCGTATGGCAAGAACTTGCGCATTCAGATGGGCCGTTGCCCCGTTCGCTCTATCTTCCCACAGGCGCTTGCTAAGCTCAAGGAGAAGCAGGACTTGCTGGGCTTCATGTCGGATAAGATCATGCCACTGTCCGAAGCTGTGGAAGGATATGATATCTTTGATCAGATGAAGGCGCAGAAGATCGTCTTTGATCCTTCGAGATGAGGTCTTGGGCCCCAAAGCTTACCGTGGTTGGATTGCTTGGAAGTGTATTGTTGGTTTGGACCACTAGTGACACGAGATTGGGATGTCAATATAGTTTGGGGCACTCCGATGCCACCCGTCTGGAAAGGGCAATTCTCTGAAGCCTATTCATGTACTGATTACTTGAATATTTGGTATGAACGAATCATCAGCCTGCATAGGAAGGACTGTTCGCTCTCTTGGACATGGAAATGATGTGGACTGATAAAGAAATAGCTAGGAGAGGGACTTAAGACGTTCGACAAGCAGGGACGACGATGTTTGACAGAGTATCAATAGCTGCTTCAATCTTGGGCTGGCTGGATTCATTAAGCTCATGCGTCAGCCTGGTTACATATGTGTACTGTACGTCTGTAGAATGGCAGATATCAGACCGGTTGCAAGTAGGGTACGGCAACTCGGCCGAATAGGTACTGTACAATAGGATCCAGGGACCAAGGCCGCTGCAGGCCTGGGCCGTGCCATCTCAGCGAGTCATGCAAAGCGGGTTCTCAAAGGCGGTGAAAAAGTTGGCTCCAGCCCAAACTCCGCGCCACGCCAAGACAGTGCCTGTGACAGTCGCTTCTCACAGCGGTCACCATTCTCTGCTCCCATATACTGCAAATTCCATCGCCGCCAAAATGAAGACGACGTGGAAAGACATTGCGCCCGTGCCGACGTCGCAGGAGTTCCTGGACATTGTCCTGAGCCGTACCCAGAGGAGGCTGCCGACACAGATCAGAGCCGGCTTCAAGATCACCAGAATCAGAGGTTTGTGTACATGCGCCACGACAGAGGAGACACCGTGTTGACCACATTTATATAGCGTTCTACATCCGTAAGGTCAAGTTCTCTTCCGAGACCTTCGTCGAGAAGATCACCGCCATCCTCGACGGTTTCCCACGCCTGCAGGATATCCACCCCTTCCACAAGGATCTGCTGAACACACTGTACGATGCGGACCACTTCAGGATTGCGCTTGGTCAGCTGTCGACTGCCAAACATTTGATCGAGACTGTCGCAAGAGATTATATCCGTCTGTTGAAGTATGGACAATCGCTGTTCCAGTGCAAGCAGCTTAAGAGAGCGGCCCTCGGTCGCATGGCCACAATTTGCAAGAGACTGAAGGATCCACTCCTCTACCTCGAGCAAGTCCGCCAGCATCTTGGTCGTCTTCCTTCCATCGATCCAAACACCAGGACGCTCCTTATTTGTGGTTACCCCAATGTTGGAAAGTCGAGTTTCCTGAAGAACATCTCTCGCGCGGATGTCGACGTGCAGCCGTACGCTTTCACCACGAAGTCGCTTTTCGTTGGTCACTTCGACTACAAGATGCTTCGTTTCCAGGCTATTGATACCCCGGGTATTCTGGACCACCCACTGGAGGAGATGAACACGATTGAAATGCAGTCTATTACGGCCATTGCACACTTGCGCTCCGCTATTCTCTACTTCATGGATCTTTCTGAGCAGTGTGGCTACAGTGTTCAGGCACAGATGAAGCTGTTCGAGTCTATCAGGCCTCTTTTTGCCAACAAGCTCGTTTTCATTGTCATCAACAAGATCGATGTTGCCCGCCCAGAAGATCTCGATGCAGAGACCCAGCAACAGCTGAACGACCTTTGCAAGTCTGGCAACGTTGAACTTCTTCAACTTTCTTGCACAACCACCGAGGGACTCATGAACGTCCGCAATGCTGCATGCGACCGTCTTCTCGCTGAGCGCAACGCCGCCAAGCTGAAGGCTGGTACCAACAGCTCTGGCGAGGTGACTGGCCGTCTCGGCGACGTTCTTCGTCGTATCCACGTCGCCCAACCCATGGGTGGCGTTTATCGCGAGGCTTTCATTCCCGAGGCCGCGAAGAACAGGACCAAGTACGATCCCGAAGACCCGAACAGGCCGAAGCTTATGCGCGATATCGAGTTGGAGAATGGTGGCGCCGGTGTCTTCAACATCAACCTCAAGGAGAAGTGGCTGCTGGAGAACCCAGACTGGAGAGAAGACAAGATGCCCGAGATTCTGGATGGCAAGAACGTGTACGACTTTGTTGACCCAGAAATTGAGGCCAAGCTTGCCGCACTTGAAGAGGAGGAGGCCAAGCTGGAGGCAGAGGGCTACTACGACAACGAGGATGAGGAGGTCGAGGACCTCGAGGATGCAGAGACGCGCTACAAGGCCGAGCTGATCAGGGAGAGGAGACAATTGATCAGGAACGAGGCCAAGATGCGCAAGAGTCTGAAGAACCGCGCCGTCATCCCCCGCAGCAGGAAGACGGTGCAGCTCGGCAAGATGAACGAGGGTCTCGAGAAGCTGGGTTACGACACCAGTGCCATCGCCGATCGCGCTCGCTCGAAGTCCAGGCCTTCGCGTGGCCGCGCTGGTCCAGAGGATGGCGATGCGGACATGATGGATGTGGATGGCGCGCCAAAGAGGAGGAGCATCTCGCGCGCCATGAGCCGTACCAGGAGCGTTAGCAGGATGAACAGGAGGGATGACGGTGTTACGGACGAGGCTTCCAAGGAGAAGGCGGAGAGACAGGCCAAGCTTTCCCAGAGGAAGATGAACAGGGCAGCCAGACAGGGTGAGGCCGATAGGCATAGCACTGCCAGTCTGTCCAAGTGGCTTGTCGCCGGTAAGAGAGGTATGGGAAGCACGAGGAGCAGGTAGTCGCTCCATGATCGGCTTGATGATCGGGTTATACTGCGCGATATGGAGTTTTTGGTACGGCTAGGTTACAGGCCAGGCAAAAGGAATTTATCATGCGGTATTCAGCACTTTGAATGATAATACGCGCTATAATGGTGCTTCAAACTCAAACCTTCCTCCGTCCATCAATGATCCTTCCACACGTCCACCTCAGCATATCCGAACATACCCAACACTGCAAAAGCACTGGAACAAAAACAGACTTGCAAGGAAGCAAAAGCAAAACGTACAGCAGCTAGGATTCTCACCTGGTCACCCACGGTAATACTAACTAGCCGGTCACCTGCTTAAATATGGCAGAGCGGACGGGATGCCTTGTTCTCAAGTGCCTGTGGCCGTACGTGAAAGTTGTGTGTTTGTTGATGTATATATACCAAGTCTCGAGCGCATAAAGATCGAGCATAAGTTTGAGCCAATCGCATCGCACGAACGCCGCAGCGGACCGCCCCCGCAAAGCTTAGGCTCCGGCTCCGCTTACGGACGTCAATGGGTCAGGCGCGGCTCCAGCCTCAAAGGACCACCTCGTTCGATCTACCTGGTACTGTCTATCAGGTACTGTGCAGACCATCTCTGGCACATCCTTCAGGGCTTGATCATATAGGAAGTGCCGCAATAGCGCTCTGAGCCAGCAGCTCTCCGAACCACTATGACGACAAAAGCAGTAATCCCATTCCTCGTGGGCATGATGCTCCTAACCGGCGTCTGCAACACCCTCCTCACGAAATATCAGGTATACCATCCCTTCATCCCCCTCTTCCTCTTTCTAAGAACTGCCCACCACTAATACCCAGCAGGACATGCAATGCGTAGCCAACTGCCACTCTCCCAACGCCCGCGACCACCGCACCTTCGAACAACCCGTCATCCAAACCCTCCAAATGTTCGTCGGCGAATCCGGCTGCTGGCTCGTCGTCCTTATCTCCTACCTCCTGCGCCGCTTCACCCGCGTCACATCCACAACACCCGCCCAAGACATCGCTTACGAGCCCGTGAGCACCGACGAGCCTCTCGAGAGACCCTCCGAGGACAGCGCCATCCACCAACACCACCACTCCCACCACGACCATGACGATCTAGAACCCAACATAGACCCCACCAACATCGTGTCCAAACCCCTTGTCGCACCGTCCCTCCACTCCGTCTCCTCCTCCGAGCGGCTGCCGTTGCGTGGTTGGAAGATCCTCCTCCTCGCCCTCCCGGCTTGCTGCGATATAGCGGGCACAACGCTCATGAACGTCGGTCTGCTGTTCGTGGTCGCGAGTATATACCAAATGACGCGCGGCGCGCTGGTGTTGTTTGTAGGCCTCTTCAGCGTGCTGTTCCTGAAACGCCACTTGGGCGCGTGGAAGTGGGCCAGTCTCATTGTTGTGGTTATAGGAGTTGGGGTTGTGGGATTGGCGGGGGCGCTGGAGAGGAGGGGGGCTGTTGTTCCGGGGCACGATGAGAAAGATCCGACAGGGGCGGGGGTGTTGGTCATGCAGTTGGGGAAACGATTGGTGAGGGAGGTCACGACGATGGCACGGGAACATACGCCTGCTGAGACGGTAGTGGGGGTTTTGTTGATCGCTGGCGCGCAGATATTTACGGCGACCCAGTTTGTAGTCGAGGAGAGTATTATGAAGAAGTACGAGCTGGACCCTCTGAAGGTGGTCGGATGGGAAGGCTTCTTTGGCTTCATTGTCACGCTTGTCGGGATGGGGATCTTGCATGCTGCTGTTGGACGGACTGAGGCGGGAAGGGGTGGGTATTTTGATGCCAGGGAGGGTTTTGGTGAGGTCTTTGGGAATAGGGCGATCGGAATCAGTAGTTTGCTGATCATGTTGTCGATTGGGTAAGTCGTGCCTGCTGGGCTCACATGCGCGAATGGCTGAACTAATGCTACTGTAGGGGCTTCAACTTCTTTGGTCTATCGGTCACCAGGTCGCTCTCGGCTACCGCGCGAAGCACCATCGATACTTGCCGTACCTTATTCATCTGGGTGGTCAGCTTAGGTCTAGGTTGGGAGTCTTTCAAGTGGCTGCAGGTGCTGGGATTTGCTCTACTGGTATGGGGCACGGCAGTCTTCAACGAGATTATCCACCCCCCCACACTGCGGTTTTTGAGAAGTAGATTGGGAACGCAGCGACCTAGAGAAGAGGAAGAGTGAGCGCCATGAGGCTGCATTGGTGGCGTTGACAGTTTGGAATCAGCGGATCTGGATATAAGCACTAGCGTTGTTTCTGGGCGTTCTTTTTTTGATTGAGCTCGCGAGCTATTGCATCTACGTCGAGGGGAAACCTGATACTTCCCCCTACACTACCTGATCTTGTACAGGCATGGCTTCAGCACCTTAGCCTCATCCTCCACTGACACTTCCTTCACCTCCTTCTCCACGAACTTTGCCTTTGGCTTAGCCTTCCACGTCACACCCTCCTCTCCGCCTCGCTTGGGCTGTTCTTCCCTGACATTCTTCCCCACCACCGGCGCAGCAGCCTTGATGAACTCCATGCGCACAAACATCTTGTTCCCCAGATCCACACTATTCTCATCCTTGAGCACAAAACCCCTGCGTCTCAACACCTCCACAAACCCAGAAACGTCCGTCTCCTCCTTGCCCGTCTCAACACCATCAACCTCGGTCTTCAACAACGCATCCTCCTCCTGCTCCTTCGCCACCTTCTTCGCGTCATCCGCTGCCTTCTTTCCAGCCGCTGCCTTCCGCTTCGATCCAACACTATGCTCCACAACCCTTCCCTTTCCCTTGTCGCCCCCAACCCGTCCGAACCTTGACTTGATTTCCGCAACCCACAGCTCGCCCTTCCAATGCAGCACCCTGTACGCCTCCTCGATGAAGTCGATCCAATTCGTGCCCATCAGCGCAAGACAGAAAATCGCAACATCCACCTCCCCATCCCCGAGTGGCAGGTTCGCCACATCGGCCTTGGTGACGTGCTTAGCTGGCGACTGGAGATCGTACGACATGATCTTGAGGTTCTGGTTCCGCGTCGTCTTGTCCGCCGTCAACGTCGCGGCCAGCTTTCCATCGCCACACCCCAAATCCGCAATCGTGCATTTTCCTCCGGTCCTAGGCAGGGGCTGGGCCCCTGTCTTCGCCGCCTCGGCGTCGATCAGATTCGGGTTCTTCTTGGCACGCTTGTCCTTGTGACCAGCTGGGCGAGCGGCTCCACGCTCGCGGATCGTCGCGATGAAGGTGTCGACGGGGTTGGAGGGCCAGACGGCGACTTGTTGTCTGAAGCCGCTGTGGTAGTCTTCGAACATTTCGGGGTTGGTGGCGAAGAGGGCGAGGGATGTGGCTGAGGGCGCGGTGTAGAGGGTCTGGTTCAGGTGGCGGAAACGAGCGGAGATGAGCTTTTGGCGCATGGCGGATTGCATGGGGGTCAATTTCGCTGTTGCAGCAATGGCAGGGACTGGGGGTGGTGCGGAGGCTGCTGCAGCCGTGGCGGCCTTTTTATCGGAGGGTGTAGCGATGGTGCTGGGAGCGATTTCCTTGTGCTGCTGCTCCTGCTTGTTCTTCTTGTCCTTCTTTTTCTTGTCTTTGGGTGGACCGTCTACGGCGGGAGGGGCTTGCGCCTGCTGCACCTGCTGCGTCTTCTCGACTTCCTGAGTCTTCGCACTGTCCTCGACTGTTTCCTTCTTCGCTTTCTCAGCCTTCTGCTTCTTCTCCTTCTTAGGCGTGGAGGCGGCGGCAGCAGCAGCAGCAGCAGCTGGAGCAGCATTCACATCCTCCTCCTTCGCAATTGGCGCATCAACCTTCTGCTTCTTCTCTTTCCTCTCTCCCACCTTGATGGCATTCACACCACTCAGCCCATCCGCAGGCTTCGGTCCATCCTCGAACTGCTGCTGCCACAGCTGCCCAACGTTCTCATCCGTAACCTGCAGGCCCTTATCCTTTCCAGCCCGCTTTCTCTTCTTGGATTTCGAGGCGCCCTCAGCGCCTGCTTTCTCGGGTAAAGGCTGAGTCTGGGTCTTGAGCTTCTCCGCGGAAACGGACCATCCTGGTACTGCAAACATGATGGTGCTGTCTAGAATGCGACGACAGGAACAGCGATTTTAATTTGCAGTGGACTGTTTGCAGCCCCAGAAATGTAAAGCTTCGGGAGCTGCAACGCTCAGAGAATTCCATCACATGCATTTCTTGGCGTTGCTCGAGCTAGGGGATGAGAAACGCATTCGGTACAGGATCGGTGTCGAGCAATCACAGACAGGCAGGGCCAATTTGATTGTGTTGATTAAAGTATACCGCGCGATATCATTTACGACAAGCACATGCGGTACGCCGTGCCTTGCCTATCTAGAATTACAATTCGCTCGTCATTTTCGCCTGGACAAAACTCCACCGCTAAAGAGCAAGTTTACGCAAATCCATCCCCCTACCTGAGTTTCTGCCCAATAGAAGCCCTAAGGACCTCAGTCTCTTCTCTCTTGTTTGCCTCTAGATCGCCACTCCTCAACAAACTTGCAAGCACTTCCTCCACACCTGCCACATTCTCCTCGCTTCCAAAGATGATCCTCTCACCCTTGCGCTCGCTGTCGGCGAACCATCTCTGCAGTAGATACACGAGGTCACCGGCTAATACCCGACGATTCTTACCCTGGAAAGGCTGTTCCCCACTGTAATACATAGTCTCCAGAACCGGCAATAAGCTTTCGAACGGAACCTCGAGGTCCAGGAAGAGATCCACAACCCAGGTCGAAGGGCCAACACCGCGCTGGAACCCGAAGGCGTATCGTTCAAGCAGCGGCAAGAGGATCGGGATAGGGAACGTCGCGTCCGCAAGTCTTAGTCTCGTACCCAAGCTACGGACCTTGAGTGCGACAGCCTCGTACGGCTGGGGCTCACCCGCCGCCTCAGTCTCCTGGTGCGTCTGCTCAATCAGCAATTGCCAGGTGTTCTGGATATCAGCCGGGTTCCGATGATCCGCAATGTGGTAGATCACAATGCAGATATCGTAGTAAGCAGCTTGGTCAGCGTATTGGTTGAAAAGCTCATCGATGGTAAGGATTTCTCCATCGAGGTGGCGAAGCACCTGGGGCCTGCGCTCGGCGGAAAGGCGAGGGTCAGACCTCATCCTCTGCAGGATATCGCCTTGGATGTTGGCTACGTCAAGGAGGTCGCTAATCTCGCGCAGCAATTGTTGACGTGATTGCCTGGAATCGAGGAGAGAAGTTTGCCTGATTGAGGCGCTGGTCTTCGCACGGCTGAGGTACGCGATGCGGGCCTCGAGGTCGAGTGCAAAGCTGCCCTTGGCCAGAAGAAGTTGGACAGACGCCGCATCGAGGTAATTATTGTGATGAGTATAGTACCGCCAGAGCAAGTCCGCATGGGCGGGGTCTTTGTCCATGCTGCGGCGCAGGTAGTTGACGACGAAAGGCGAACTGATCTCGAGCAGTCGGTCGTCCCAGCCTTGACTCATGTACCAATCATAGAGGTTGTTCTGGAAAACCTCGTCTTCGGAGCCGTTGATAACATCGTAGGCCTCTGCTCTGCGCTTCGCGGAGACTGTAAATTGGCCGTCAAGCATCTCGGGAGCTTGCTGCGATGACTGGTCCACAGACTGTATCACAGCATGGATAAGGTCGTAGCATCGTTTGCGGCTGTCGTATGCTGTTTTGCGTGGGTCCTGGCAAGATGTTAGCTGGTGATTGCAGTAAATAGAAGTTGAGTGTCTTACATCTTCTGGGCAGTCGTCGCGCAACCATGACAGAGCCCGGTTGGCACGGTCAGATTCCTGAGCAACGGTCAAGGCCAACTGAATGGCGCCTGCGTAGAATGCCATAGAGATATACTGCTCAATAGCCCACTGAAGATGCTCCATAGAAAGCGCTCCAGCGACTTTCTGAAACAGCCTCAGACTCTCGTTGAGAAAGTCTCTGCCGGACTGGGATGTTGAGCCAGCTTCTGAGGCTCGTTTGACCTGCTCTTGAGCCTTGAAGATGACGACGTCGTCCGCGCTACAGAAGCTGCCACAACGCCTGCGTAGGGCCTCAGCAACGGTGTCCACATTGGAGCCGTTCACGATGTTGCGATTGACGATGGCCTTTACTAGCTCTTTGGCCAGCTCTTTGCCCTCTGATGAGCAGAAAAGACCTTCGAAAGTGAGTTGTCGCAGGCGCAGCCTTGACTGCTCGGGCAGAGAAAGTACTATTTCCTCTACGCGCTCGTCAGACAGCACGAGAACGAAGGCGATGCCCTCAATCATGCTTGCGATCAACTGGACCAAGGAGTTCATGGCACGGTGTTCACCTTGTAGCGCCACCTCCTCTTGCTTTGTCGAGACTCGCCCTAGGGCTTCTGGTCCGGCCAGACCCTCAATGTTGGTTTTGTTCTTATTGAGGAATTCCTGCAACGAGTTCAGAGCCCTTTGGACATCCTGCAATTTTGACAAGGTTACAGATGGCAATACAACCAGGCCTCCCTGTGGTGTGAGCCTCTCAACCAGCACAGGTGCCCTCCAAACCGACCGAACAAGCCTCGAGACGTAGAGAGACATGCCCTCGTGTCTTGGTGATGGTCGCACATTGTCAATAGCTGGAGTGTTGTTATCCAGTACCGAGTTCTCGTTCAGCATTGGCTTTCCGCCCTGCTCGATGAAGGTCTTCTGGGCGAACTCAATGACTTCCGGATCGGTGATGCTCGCAACTCTCAGGTCCGAGGTAACATCTGAACCTTGGCCGCAAGCGACAGCTAGAGCAGTCGCGGCGGTCTCGCTTCTGCCATAGAACCGGATGAACTTTTTGACTTCGGCCTCTAGGCCTTCAACATCACCGCTCAGCCCATAACGCTTCGTGGCAGCGAATATATCCACCAGTCGTCTTCTCCTGAATGTCTGCACGCCAGTTGGCGTCAAGATGACGAATTCAGTCGGGGTCTGGTCGAATTGCACGGCGAGCTCATTCGCGAAGCCGAGGGGTCCACTACTGGCGGCAAACGACGGAGTCGCCAGACCGATCTCTTGAGATTCGTTGCCCAACGCAATCCATTGGCCAGTTTCTGGATAACTGGCCGCTTGGGTGGCATCACGCGCTTTGATCCGGCCAGACTCGGGTGCGGTAAGGAAAATACGGTCCCTAGATCTGTCTTGCGCATCCGGCATGATGAAGATAGTGAACCCTGGAGCGTATCTCACTCCCTTGGTTGTTGGTTTCAAGTATGGAGAGTTGACATCGACCATCGGATTGGCTTGCTGGTAAGGAATTGCCTGGCCCGCTGTTCCTCCTTGGGCCGGCATCTGCGTTTCCGAGGTCTTTGGAGGGAAGCGCACATGATGGACTTGCATGCTGGTAGGAGCAGTGGAGGCGCTGCTGCCGTAGAAAGATCCAGTTGTTGCGCTGAAGAATATTCTGCAGCCGGTGGAAGTAAGCGCCTGCAAACTCAACCGTGCTGTTTCTGTGGCGGTGATGGGGCTCAAGTTTACAATCTGAGTCTTCATATCGAGCAGTTCGGAGCGAGCCACCATGTGTCCGATGTTTGAGAGAATGTTGCCCCATGACCGCGACAATGAAAGATCCATGACATTGCCTGCCTTCATGTGGAAGACGCGTATTGTTGACCTTGAGGACAGGGTGTAGAGCAGATCCCTTGTGTCGTCTATGACCATTTGCGTGATGTATTCCTGCGCGGCCCCCTTGAAGTAAGCGATGGGCAGAGCTGAGCTCAGGCCTTTAGCAGTGTGGTTGATCTTGCTACACCGGCTGGCGAACCATCGCTCTTCCTGCTGGTAGGTAAGCTCCCAGACGTCATCGTTGTCCTTTCCACCAAAAAATATTCTGCCTGTCTTTGCAGAGGCCTCAATGGTGTTGACATTGATCCCCTTTACAGGCACGATCATACGCGTCGAATAGAGCGATACGCTCTTACCTCCGCCAGGCGCTGCCTGTGCCGCAATACCAATCAAAATGATCTCTGCCTGGGTAGCCACGACCAGCAAATGCGTAATAGATGGTACGAAGACACCAGGGCGAGGCTTCACAAGCTTTACGGCTGTTATGGCGTTGGGCTGCTCTTCGTAGCCAATCAACTCTGGATTTGGGTGTGTATAATCCCACAAGTAGAGAGCGTTGTCGATGACAATATAAGCATGGTTCAGCTCTGCAAACAGGCCAAGTTTTGTGTTGATCTGCGCAAGGTTGGCTTGTTCGAAGACCTGTTCTGGTATTTCGTAGCTTTTAGCCTTCTGGAACGGGAACCAGGCCTGGTTCAATGGTATGTCATAATCAGCGGAAATGCCCTCTGCAAGAAGTTAGCGAGTTTCGTTATGCTCAGTCCGCCGTACTTACGTCCGACATAACTGTCCAGATCTGGGTATCGGCCTTCAACAGCTAAGGTCTCATTTATCGTCCGCGCAGCTCTTTCAATTGGTGAGAGCGTTGGCGCAGACTGCGCGCCAGCGCTTGGAGCATCAGATCGGGAAGCTAGCGCAGTCTGCTGCTGGCGTGCAGGCGCATTCTGAACCAGCGCAGAGGAGGAGCCGCTTCGGAATAGCTGAGGTTGAGAAGGTCTTTGTCGGTTGGCCGCCGGTGTGGCTAGGTATGCGCCAGGGAGTGGCCTCGATGGGGTGGTCTGAACAGAGGTAAACGACATGGTCGTCCCTCTCTGAGCAGTTGTAAGGTAGTATGGAGAAAGGTGTTGAAGCTGGGAGGTTTGTTGCGTCCTGCGCAAAGGCAAGGCCTATTCGTGACCTTCTGAGACTACCGCATATATCACAGGTGCTGGCGGTGCATATATTGTGTGAAGGGGCACGTTCAAGTATTTCGGTTGTGCGATGTAGCAAGGAGGGTGTGTTTAGTGTTGTGCAGGTGCTTCTTCCGGCCTTGAACATTCAGGTGAACGTGAAGCTCTGAGTTTCGACGCGACTTGCGGATCGAGGCCTTGGCATGGAACACAGCTCGCGGGAAGCTGTGACTGCGACGGCCAGCCTCTTCCCTCAGCGTGAACAACTCATTCATACCTTCGAACAGCCTTTCGTTGGGGATCACTCGACCCTAGTATCTGCACCTGCCCACAATGTCGGCCTTCATCCAGCGCGGACGACCAGCTTTGCGCAATGCAGGACTCTGCCTTCGCTGTCGCTACTCGACCGAGACGCCCGCCTCGCCCTTGCTACAAAAGCTAAAGGGCGACCTTAAGGCGGCTATGAAGGCAAAAGATATGGCTCGTCTCAATGTTGTCCGCAATGTCATCGCTGAGGTCAACAACTCCGCGAAGTCTTCGTCGCCAATCAAGTCAGACATGCAATTACTTTCTCTACTGCGGAAGCGAACCGCAGCAGCTCAGAGCGCAGCAAAGGAGTTTGAAGATGCAGGCCGGGCGGATCTGAAGGAGAAGGAGGATGCACAGATAGCGATTCTGGACGAGTACGCTGGAAGCGTGGAAACTATGGGCTTGGACGAAATCAAGAGCATCGTGAGCAAGACGGTGGAAGAGATCAAAGCCCAAGCAGAGAAGTTTAACGCCGGCGACGTGATGAAGAAGCTATTGGCACCAGGAGGAGCGTTCGACGGCAAGCCGGTGGAAAAGGCGCACATTGCTAAGGTCGTCAAAGAACTCCTGGGCAAGCAATAATCGGTGCCTAGCTCTTAGAGAATGGGGCTTACCGCTTTGATTCCTTGAGATATCTCTTGAGATAACAGGCGAGCTAGACCCATGGTGCACGCTATGAGCAATTTCTGGCAAGTTCGCCAGACACGTGCCATACAGAGGTACTGAGCGAGTAATTTCTCGAGGGTATCAACAGGTACGCTCAACCAAGACATTGCGGGTCCTGCGTGCTAACCCGCTCTCAAGGGATCGTAATGCTACGTGAAGGCATGACAGCAAGCCCAGTGTATAAGAAATGTGAGATTAGTCCTGTTCATCCTCTCTTCTCTTGCCGTGGCTCCTTAAGAGTAAGGAGAGCGCCCATTCCATACGAGCCGGGTTTAGAGCTGGAGGCAGCATGCCACGAGAACAAGAATGTCTCGTGCTTTACTATGTTCCTTCACTCATGTCCTATTGTCGAGGCGCTTGGCTGCCTTTAGCCTCATCATGTGGAACGCCGGCTTCCGAGGTCTCTCGCGATCTTTGCAACACTGCCGATATCTAGCTGCAGCTTCTCGTGTTCCCCTCTGTACCCGCCCCGGTTCGCCTTCCTCAAGCCTGGCAATTTTCCATCTTGCGTGCCGCGATACCGGATCTGCCGTGTTCCACTGCTCTGCGTCATGCGAGCATGAGCGCGAGTTCATGAAACGGCAACTTGTTTACAACCGTAAACGAACACACGTGTCTCCTTTGCATGCGAGCAATAGTTTCTGCGATGGATTGACGTGCGTATGCGGTGGATCTCGGTCGTTAGTAACAGTAATGCGGCGTGACAGACAATGAGTTCATGTTCCCCACATTTCTCCGCTTTAGAGACTTCAACTGCTCGAGGGCTCACAGCAGCCCACAGCACACGTACGCCGTCTTACATTACGCCGGCCCGCTTGTCGCTTACCACTTCCTCACTGCAGGACTTCATTCGCCGAATCACTCGCTGCCACTCATGTTGAGCTTGGCTCGTGAATGTATGGCGTCTTTCCGGGAATGGCACACTTGCTCCGGAACTCTGCCCGAGGAAATTTCCGTGTCCACCTGCGTTACATACCGTACAATACTCTGCGTTATTTCAATGGACACAAGCTGGGCTTCGCTGTGAGGTAGGACATTACACAAGCTCACGATAAGTGCTTGTCACTATGCGTGAGACTCAGACGTCGGAGCCATGACTTCCAACAGCACCACACGCCCCACGACCAATTTGCCCCATGGCCTTTCATTACTCATCGAGCGGAAGTGCGGCGGACGAGAAGTCCCTCATGGCTGACGTATCTGGCTCACGCTGCCCCAGACTTCGTACCTGCTCCCCATGTTCCAAGAATAGCTAAGGCAGATCATCCGCGGCGTACCTGACATCAACCACCAACGACCGTCTCGGTCCGTCCGTGACCGCTCGACAGGAACAGGTTGCTGATCGACATTATGTATCCCGAGCTCGTTGAGCTCTCGTGTACTCAACATGCTAAGCCTGGAGAGTGCCTGAAAATCACCCGATCGATACGACTTGTGTACGCCAATTCGTGGGGCTGTCGTCCCGAGCCAAACCTAGCTTCAGTCGTTACTGGGACAGACGTTATGAAAGCGGAAGGCGTTCCATCAAACAACCCAATGGGGGCTAGAGGCTGCCGTAATGGTGTATCCGATTCGTCTTCCAACCTGTGGAGAGAGATCGAGCGTCATGGCTGTGCGACATTTAAGATTCATTCAAGTTAATGGAAATTTCCATTCCTTGGACATATAAGCCGCCTTTCCCTTGTCTGTTCCAAGTATCATCCAACGAACAATTCTCCTCATTCCCCTCACTTATATCATATCTTCTCTCGTTAAATCGGTTCAGAAGATGAAGGCTGTCTACGCACCTCTCGGCTTTGCCCTTGGCGCCTCTGCCGCCATTATTCCAAGAGACCATGGCTGCTGCTTCCAGCTCACAGCCTCCGGCGGCAAGTCTGGCTCTGTTGGTCAGCTTTCAGATGGCCAGAACCGCATCGGTGACAGCAGCCTTTCGGCTGCCACTTACTGCCTCAGCAACGGTGCCATCACCGACGGCAATGGCCGTGGATGTATCTTGACCTCCCCAACCACCCAGTTCCAGTGTGATGCCGGCGCTACTGGTATGTTTGAGATACTCTGATGCCACTCGGAATCGAATGCTAATACATCAAAGCTCAAAGCGGCTTCTCCGTCGACAGCAGCGGTAACCTCGAGTACAACGGTGATGACTCGTTCGTCGCCTGTGACACTGGCGATAACGGCGGATACAACATCTACACCACCGCTCCTAGTGGCCAGACTGCCTGTGTCAGCGTTACTTTGAGTACTGGCGGACAGTGCACCGGCTCTGGTTCTAGCGCCTCTGGCTCCGGCTCTGCTGCTGCTTCGGCTGCTCAGTCCACCGCCGCAGGTTCATCCGCCGCAGGTTCATCCGCCGCCGCCGGCACCGCCGGTGCTACCCCAGCCGCCTCCGCTGCTACGTCTGCAGCCAACTCTGCAGCTTCCGCCCCTGCTCAGTCTTCTGCCCCAGCGGCTTCTTCCGGCGCGCAAGGACAGTCCTCTGCTGCAGGTGAGTCTCAGGGTCAACCAACGTACACCCTTACATCGACTTTCACTTCGACCATCACCAGCTGCGGTCCTTACGCAACTGAGTGTGCTGCCTCTTGCTCTGAGACTGCTGCTGCCCCAGTCACATCTGAATCAGCTGCTTCGGCGTCCACCGCTCCAGCTTCTAACACTTCCCCAGCTTCTGCTCCAGCTTCTAGCGCCCCAGCTGCTTCCACCGCTCCAGCTTCTAACACTTCCCCAGCTTCTGCTCCAGCTTCTAGCGCCCCAGCTGCTTCCAGTGCTCCGGCTGCCTCTAGCGCCCCAGCTGCCTCCAGCGCTCCAGCTGCCTCCAGTGCTCCAGCTTCTAGCGCCCCAGCTACCTCCGCTGCTGCCTCCGCCGCCGCTTCCGGCACTGGCTCCGCCACTGCTAGCGGTAGTGCCTGCCAGACATCTCTCACTGGTGCTTACCAGACCCCTCACTTGATTGTCCCAGTCGACTCGTCTTCCCCAGACACCGCCGAGGGCACTCAGTACAACGCTACCATCTCAAGCACCGAGTCCACCATCTTCAACTTCGATATCCCTCAGGACTACTCCGGCAAGACCTGCACTGTCATCTTCCTCTTCCCTGAGCAGAGCGACCTCCAGACCTCTTCCTTCACCATGTCCGGCTCTGGCGGTCTGACCTTCACCGACCTCGACAACGTTGCTTCTCAGTCCACTACTTACAACAACGCTGGCTCCGGTACTGAGATCGGTTCCATCTCCTCCCTCTCTCCAGGCAACAGCTACGTCGTCTCCACTGGCTCTTGCTCGGCTGGTTCCACTGAGAGCATTGAGGTCAGCTCCACTGGTGGCCTCAGCCTCGAGTTCTTCGAGGACTGGAACCCAAGCCCAATCGGCCTCTTCATCACCGCCTGCTAAGCAACTCGCTTCAAGGGCTTCCAATCCTGGTCTGTCAGTAATACTTTGATCTAGGACCGATGTATCCCTTCCGGGACATCACACGGGGACGATCGAGAGGTGGAAAAGTAATTCCATAATGACAGTCACGACTAGCTTTCACTCCTTCTGTATATTAGCGACCGCTGGTCCGCATTTCTTATTTCATAGTTATATAACCTGAGATATTGAATATTAATACTCACTCATACAAAACGCATACCAACCCGAGGCGCTATACTACTTATGTGAGAGGAAACGATCCTTCGTCATCCAAGTCTCAAGCGGCTGTCTACAATTCACCTGAATCATTCCAGGTTCTCCAACGAACACCTGCGATTGGAGTCAGCTGTGATCAGCTGCATCAAAAGGTGCTAAGATGTGAGACGGGATCATCGGATAAGACTTGTGGGCAACCTCCAGCTGGAACTGGCACACCCAGTAACGTCAGTCAGGGGGAATCCGGACAGAGGGGCTTTTTAGACAGTGGCTTGCGCTAGAGCCACTAGCGCACGGGATCGCGGACGCTAGTCTCAGATAGGTAATAATAAGATTAGATCTACCGTCATTTGCTACTACTAGTGTATTACTAGCCGTAACACCTCTAAGATATATATACTTAAAACAACGACGATTTTAACCCTTTGCGACACTACTATGCCTTCTAGACGTATTTAGACTATTATAAAGGCGTCTGCTTATAAGTAGCACCTTTAAGACGCTATTAGGTACCTTAATAAGCACCCTAGGGCTACTATACGTGGTATTATAGCTCGATTTTGTGTTAGTAAGAGCACCCTCTATAACAGATCTAGGGGTCGCTACCTAAACCCTTACTATATAGCTTATAGTGACTACTAGCGCCTATTGCCTACTAAGGAGCTTATTCTTATACGCTATATTACCTATCTTATTAACTAGGGCTTCCCTCCTTCCCTACTATATATTACGGACCTTATAAAGCAAATTATATAGGCAAAGTTTAATTAAGCTGTCTAGTGGTCTATACTAAGCGCTCTTAGTAGCGACTAGCTATAGAGGTTCCTTTACTATTACTAAGAGCTCGAAATTAAGCAAGTATAAGCTCTTAAACACCTCTATATAAAGAATAATAAGGCGCTAGACTCGCTCTAAGCCTGGTTTGCCTACCTATCTAACACCTATATTAAGCACTTAATCGAGCCTAATAGGGTATATAATATAGACGAAATAGGGTTTAGATTAGGTGTATAGTATAGTACTAATTATATTATACGCTATAGTGACTATACACTATATAAGAAGTCACTAGGCTAACGTGAGTGGGCTACTATTATTAAGATAATTAGTATATCTAGCTAGGCAATACCTCTATATTTCCTCCTTACTAGTAGCTAGTACTAGCACTATTAGTACCGCGATATTATATAACTACTAGAGGATAATGCAATACGTAAATCACTTATTAGTATATTACTAAATAGGTGGTCATTAATCGAGTATAGAATAGAGTGGATATAGTACTTCTACTGCTATATAGATCCCTTACTAGAGTCACCTAATAGTAGGCTACTACGCCTACTTATTATAGATAACCACGAGACGCACTACTCCTTAGAGCTTATTAAGCTCGCTCACTAATTAAATATTATATTATTATACTTTCTACTATATTCAACATACCTTTTATAACTGCTTAATATCTTAATATTCTTACTACTTAAGGCAGCCTATACTAGTAAGATCGATTAGCTAGCTACTCTTAGAGTAACGACCATTAATAAGAGTGAATTCCTATAAGCGTATAGTCGTATATAAGAGCGTGTATTCACTCTAGAGGTATAAGCAGCTGCTTTTTGCACTATAGGCATTATACCCCTAGATCTAGAGTAGGTATTAAAAAGGGTGAGAGCTCGTGAAACACCTCCTCTAGAGAGTGACGATTAGCTATAGTAGTAGTAGTAGTAGTAGCTCGAGCTCCTCTATACACTATCGACCTCTACTGATTACTACTATTAAATCGATGGATTACCTAGAGCTACACCTCGATTAGTATAACGCCTTAAGAGGCAGCTATATAAGGCGTCTTCTAATATCTTTATAGCTTATATACTAGCTAAGAAGGAAGCAGCTAATTTAAGAGTCGTAATAGTATTAAGAAGGAAGGGTAAGAAGCGGGTTCTTTAGACCTCTATAATAGTGCTTAATCTAGAGACTATATTAGCTATTATAGCTAGAGACGAAGCAGCTCGAGCAGCTACTAAGTACTAAAAGCATTATAAAGCTCGCTTAAAGGAGGTAACGGACGCCTATAAGTTAAGGATTAATAAATTAAAGCAGCTATAGCTAGAGGCCTAGCAGTAACGAGCTACTAATTAGAAGGAGCTTAAGGGCATTAGAAAGACCCTTTTAACCCTCTAGAAAGATAGTAAAGCGTATAATCGCCCTCTTACCCTTATTAATACCCTCTCTAGATATATTAATAGCTATATAGCTCGAATTAATAAACTAATACCCTTATAGAAGGCTCTTAAGGAGGAGTAGTAGGTAGCTAAGGAGCGCTTTAAAGTAGAAAATCCACTACTAGTACCTCTAGCTAATAAGTTATAACTCGAGCTCCTTAATAAGGAAGAGGAGGAGTAGTAGTAGTAGTAGCTCGAGCTCGAGCTTGAATTCGATAAGGAGTTCCCTAAGTTTCCTAATTCTTATTAATAAGCAGCTAGTGTACGAGCTAGTGTACGAGCTAGTATATAAGCAGCTGCTATATAAGTAGCTCTTATTCCTTCCTTACACCTATATATACCTTCTATACCTCCTATTCGCCTATTTAATATATTATGTGCTTATATTACCTTATTAAGTTACTCCTTAAGGCGATCTACCTCTTAGAGGAGGACAATTATTACTATATACGCTTCTTTAACTATATTACGAGTTATAAGCTTATATAGAGTCGCTTCTGCTTTAAATTTACTACCCTATGCACTACCTCTAGTAGCTACCTACTACTTAGTAGCTCAGCGCTACTATTAATTAAATAGCTTAGGTAGTAAGGATAGTACTAGCATTAGCGAGGAGCTAATTATATAGTAGGGTAGTAACGAGAGCACTAGAGGCGTGTTCTTACTATCTAAATTGCCTATCTATATTAAGATTAGCTTCTTAGCGCTTAAAATCGATGTATACACGCACCTCTATAGCTAGGTGGGCTCTTAAGGGGTCCTTTTTAATCACTACGAGCTATAATTGTGGTAGAGGTATATCAGATTTGGGTGCTACTAAGCTAATTTACTAGCGCGACGCCCGAGGCGGCCATAATCGATTACCCGAGCCAATTATCGCCTTGTCTGGAAAGCCCCTCTGTCCGGATTCCCCCTGACTAACGTTACTGTGGCGTCATACTTCAATGCCCCTCCATAAACAAAGCAATTCCCAAGAGCCCACCCTCGCATGCCCAGCTTCCGCGCTACTTTTACAGACTGTCTTTCAACAAGACAAGGGCGCTTCAATGCGCTTCGGCTTGTAGGAGCCTTAGTATTTGAGAATCAATATCATTACGATCAGCGCCCCTTGTTAGAGCTGTTTACTCGTTGCGTGTCCCAGCCTTGAGTGGCCTGTCATTCCAGAGCTGACTGTATAGGTACCTAAAGTACCTAACGCAGCGAGCTTACAACAACAAATCGCACTGGTCTTCCTCCCTAAACTCGTCGCGAGCGGCATCGATGGTTCCGCAAGCAACCAAGTGAGGCCACTTGCGCATCGTACTCGGGCCCCCTCGATCTTGCAAGGCTCGGCTCACCACGATATGGCACTCTTCACTCTCCCCGTCGAACTCCGCGAGCAGATCTACAAGCTTGCTCTCGTCTCCCATAGCACCCCCCTCCGCGTAGTCGCCAGACCCGGCAACGCATACGCCGCAACCCAGCCTGCCCTGTCCCTCGTATCCCGCCATCTCCGCGCCGAGACCCTCCCTGTGTTTTACGGCTACAATACCTTCAGCATAATGCTGCTCAACGAGCGCAACGCCCAAATCGCTTTGAGCTGGTTGAAAAGGAACAAAAAGCATGTAAAGTGGTTGAGGCGGATTATGCTGAGGGGCTATTGTGACTTCATGGAGGGTGTGTCTGGCGGGCCGGAGGTCGTGATATATCAGTTACCGTTACGGCAGCCGTGTACGGTGGAAATCGCGGTTCAAGATCGTACGAGGGAAGTCAATGTTACGGGCAGAGCTGTGGAGCACGAGGTGCTGCATCCGGAGACGGAGGAGATCAAGAGGTTGGTGCAGGAAGCTTGGATGGCAGGGGAAGGATGGACAGTGGAAAGGTTGACGGGAGTGTTATATACCTTCGTGAAGGGCTTGGAGTTCATGCAGGCCTGGAGAAGCATTCCTGAAGAGGAGGAGGGCGAGGGACTTTATTTGAGAGCGGACTTGGGAATGGAAGTCACAGGCTCCGCGATGAGTAGTCATATGCCACTTCGCACAAGCAGGAGCGAGATGCAACAGCGAGAGGTGAGGATGCTTCAGGCGACTGGATTACTAGAGGCACTGGGAGTTCTTGTGGGTTGAATATGATGAAGCATCTCTCTTATTGGTGTTGGTTGGCTGGTCTGTGATCTGATCATGTCCTTAAGCCTGACTCCCCTTGCAGCGTGTTTGTATAGACGTTTCTAGTTATAGGTTTAGGGTTCTCATCAGTTTCGCAACCTGTAAAGATGCGGCACAAAGGCCTTGGGCGTGTCTAAGCAGAACGAATACGTGCGGCGTATAGAAGATTGTCTAGATACTGTATGTACTTTCATATACCTCATGCAGGTGTACTGTACCCTTGTGGTCCGTGCGCGTATACTGGCTACATCATCCGGCCGACACATGCTGGGCTGTCTCGTTGCGCTCCAGACCCGGACAACATACACACATCACAATGGCGAACGGTTGGAGTTTGCTGATCGGTGAGTAGGCGATCGGATCTGACGATATCACACTACTAACAGTAATAGGCTTACTGTTCATCGTCGTCTTCAGCGCGGTATCATGGTTCGCAAGCCCCAAGGGCGATAACCAAACGTACGTCGTTCTCCCGCTCTTCATCCCCGAGATCTCATTCTACTCTACTGTGGACCCTCCTCGTCGCTGCACAATACTGTAGCTCGATCTATGCCTTGGCTTGCGCAGCATCAGGGCGAAGACTGAAGCAGTGTGACAAGCTGGTCAGCTGCTATAGCCCTCCTTTCCACACACCCCATGGTTATCACAATACTGGCGGTCGACTTTACTAATGAGAATAAACAGCGTCTGGCGGTCAACCCTCATCCTCTCAGCATGGAGCTGCTACTTGATGTGGGCCATAACGTTCCTAGCCCAGTGGCACCCACTCATCGCCCCCAAGCGGAGCGACCTACGACCAGAGTTTGTACATCACGAAGGACCGAGATTCTTTTAGAGAGGATGGAGGAACTACGTTTGGGACCGGGAAAGAGCATGACAGATAACGAGCTCTGAAGGAGGATCAAGACGAGGTAGAGCACACGGCGTTGAGGCCGCCGCGAGCGGACATGCCGTGCGGAGTTTTGTACATATAAGGCAAATGATACCATTTTCTATCATACTCTGGTACAAGACGGCTCTAGTCGTGCTGTCAAAAGCCAATGTAGCACGCAATGCGTTTCCACCAGTCGAGGAGATCTCCTGTCTCCACCACACCAGCCGCTGCAACTCCACCCCCTACTCCCGCAGCTCGGAGAATACCCTAGTAGCAATATCAGCATACAGTACATATGATGTGCAGTCATGAGAGTGGCGCTTACCCAGCCCACGCCTGCTCTACAGACGGCTCCCACAGCAGCCAAAACCGCGGCTCTAGGCACCCCACAATCCAGCAGAATCTCGAGCGCGACAACATTGTTCACAATGACCGCCCAACTGACTGCGCTGGCACTACTCGGCAAATCATAGCTCCATATGAGCAGTAAGAGTGGAAAGAGCTTAGTGAAGCTGGAGACCAGTAACGCCGTACTGATGACGGCTGGTCGGGGATAATGCGGAAAGATGTAAGACAGCGGCCTGGGAAGCCGCAAAGAGAGAAGGGTACGGATTGGAAGGTGGAAGGCGACTGTTTCCAAAGTACAGAGGATGAGGAAGAAGAGGTATTGTATGAGGATTGGCTGAGTTGTCAGGAAAGTCGAGATCGGAGAGGGTGACGAATCGCTGACACCCAAGAGGGAAGAGTTTCCAGATGCGGTGGCGTTGCTAGAGAAGTTTGTGGCGGGTGACGGTAGTGGTAGAGGAAGTGGCGGTGATAGAGAGTTGCTTGAGCCAGAAGGCGATGTAGCTTTTTCGATACGCGCCCAGGTTAGATAGACGTCGAAGAGGAGGAGAAGGACCCCGAGACGGAATATTGAGGGCTGTCTGGAATTAGAAACATGGGGGTTGAAGATTACATATAGAGCATACGTCAAAGCTGTCATCATCTCTGCCCAATCTGTTGAATAAGAGGTGCCTGTAGACCTATGATGTATTAGCGTAATGTCGGAGCGGCAAACGATGCTAATGGTATGGACGAGTACGGATATGTACAACAGCAGCGTCCAAGATCGCCAGTAAAGGGATGAACAGCGCGAACGCGTCTACTATGACCGATAACAGATGTATAAGAGCATGTATACTTACTTGGGGTTTAATGAGAACTAAGTCAATGAACAGCACAACAAAGTCATGCTCGACGTATTTGTCGGCGAAACGCTTGCAACGAGGACATTGCGTAAGGCGTACACCTTTTCCCAGCGTACGGTCGTCAGCCTTGCTGTAAGTCGTATACAATGAAGAGACCGGATATCGGCATTCGATACATATCGGCATAGTAAGTAGATGTGGTAGTCCACAGGCGAATGATACGTAAAGTAACTGGCTGCTGGAGCTCAAGACGCGCGGGAGAAACAAGGCAAGATTTAGCGAAGCCGGCTTTCATCTGGTTGACCAGCACATGTCTACATACAATTTACTACTAGTATAACCACGGCATCGATGTTGCGTGTAGTAGGAAAGGTAGGGACATTACCTTATAGAGATTGCATCGCTGCGATCAAATAGTTGTTCTCGACAACCAATTTGGTAGAACAGCTGCTTTCGATGGTCTAGCAGCTGGTAGCCGGATCGCCCGATCCGGCAATGCGACTGACAACGGCTACCTAAGAGTTACCCCTCCAAATATTTGGCTCACTTCCGTTCAATTATACCAGCCCATTTGCATATATCAGCTTTAACTGCGGTCGCTCTAGACTTAACGTATACCATTCCATTGATCATACTCTCGCCTTCTCTTTCTTCGTAGCTTACGATGGCTACCCAATCAAGACCCCGCCGCATCGTCGGCACCTCGCTCAAGATGTACTTCGACCTACCATCAACGCTTGAATACGTCAAGACAGCATCCAGCCTCGCAGATGCTGCCAAAGCTGCTAACATCGACCTCTTCATCATTCCGGACTTTGTGACTCTCCTACCGTCACATGATATACTAAAGTTTGCATCTGCTCCCATTTTACTAGGCGCTCAAGACACCTTCTGGGAAGCGCGAGGCGCCTATACAGGCGAAGTGAGCCCACTTACGCTTTCCCAAGCCGGGGTCACAATTGTCGAGATTGGGCATGCTGAACGACGACGCATCTTTCATGAAACGGACGCGGAAGTTGCTAAGAAGGCTGCTGCAATAGTTCAGCACGGCATGGTTCCTCTTGTCTGCATCGGCGAGAAGACGCACGGCCAAATTGCAAGTCAGGCTGTGGGAATGGCCATTGAGGAGTGCAGGCCACAAATTCGGGCTGCACTGGGCGCGATACCGGACGACAGTGAAGTCATATTTGCTTATGAGCCGGTATGGGCAATTGGTGCAGCTGAGCCTGCTGCTGCGGATCATGTTGTTGCTGTTACAAAGGAGCTTCGAAGGATGTGCGAGGGTAGAAAAGGTGCAGTAAGGATTCTGTACGGTGGTAGTGCCGGACCAGGAACGTTCAAGAATTTGAAGGACGGAGTAGATGGACTGTTCCTGGGGCGGTTTGCGCATGATATTAAGAACCTTGAACAGGTGATTAAGGAGATGAGTGAGCCATGAAGTGGCGAATGTACTCCATGCCTACACCACTGCATACCAGTCTCAAAGGATTGCCACGATATATACGTGCTGAACGGCGTAGGCTCGGAAAAGTGCCTTTCAGGCAGTGGGCCACGCGAAAGTTCATGGATGCATAACATACATGTACTGTACATACAGGCGCAAGCTAGCTCAAGCAAGCCAGCTCCAGACAAGCACCACGCAAACGAGCACAATTTTCAAGTATGAGTAGATGTACGAGACTGTGAGATGTCAAAACCTCGGCCGCAATTACGTGGATGAGCAAGACGACATGTATACCATCATGGCGTATACCTAACATCAAGTGGTCTCCTTGGACGCAAGCGGACGAGGATGATGGCCGATGCTCGGCCTCGGCAAACCTGCCCAATTCGGAACAGCGGGTCAGGGTCCGCGATTATGCGCGACTCCATCAAAACATCCGGCGACGAGTAAACACAGGCGCAAACACTTCAGCGCTCGCCGTGACAGCGCCCATATATCGCCACGATGAGGGTGACTGAAGTCATCATAGACGGCTTCAAGTCGTATGCCGTCCGGACAGTGATTTCAGGATGGTGAGCAGCATCGCGACACTGCGACGGGCGCATTCTTTGCTCTAACATATGCTTGCAGGGACGAGAGCTTCAACTCAATTACCGGTCTGAACGGAAGTGGAAAGTCCAACATTCTCGACTCGATATGCTTCGTCTTGGGTATTACGAATATGAGCACTGTCCGCGCGCAGAACCTCCAGGTCAGTATTGCGACAGTGGTCTCAAGCCGTGCAGCGCAAACAGTGGACTGACGGATGGCTTAGGATCTCATCTACAAGCGCGGCCAGGCCGGTGTCACGAAAGCGTCAGTTACCATAGTGTTCGACAACCGCGACAAGGCAAGGTCACCCATTGGATTCGAGGACTATCCTTCCATCTCTGTTACCCGCCAAATTGTCTTGGGAGGGACTTCGAAGTATCTGATAAATGGACACCGTGCCCAGCAGACGACTGTCCAGAACCTGTTCCAATCTGTCCAACTCAACATCAACAACCCCAACTTCCTCATTATGCAGGGACGCATCACCAAGGTTCTCAATATGAAGAAGGAGGAAATTCTGGGCATGGTAGAAGAGGCAGCGGGAACGCGCATGTTCGAGGACAGGAGGGACAAAGCCTTCAGGACCATGGGTAAGAAAGAGATGAAGGTCCAGGAGATCCAAGAACTGCTGCGTGATGAGATTGAGCCGAAGTTGGAGAAGCTTAGGCAAGAGAAGCGGGCTTTCCTGGATTTCCAGCAAACTCAGAATGACCTGGAGCGCTTGACCCGGCTAGTAGTAGCCTATGACTACCTTAAGAGCAAGGAGAAGCTGCGCTCTAGTGAAGCGGATCTCAATGCGAAGAAGCAGCGCGCGAAGGACTTGGAAGCGAATGCGGAGAAACTCAAGAATGAGATTGCGTACATGGAGGACGACATGAAGAAGGTCCGAGCGGCGCGAGACAAAGAACTACGAAAGGGCGGCAAGTTTCAGGCTCTGGAGGATGAGGTCAAGGCGCAATCACACGAGATGGTCCGACTGACAACGGTCCTGGATCTGAAAAAAGCCAGCATGGTGGAGGAGAATGAGCGCCGCGATAGTAACAGAAAGAGCGTAAAGGATTTGGAGAAGCAGCTGAAAGAGAAGGCAAAGGCGCACCAAAGTCTGCAAGCACAGTATGACGAGGCAAATGCGGAGCTGCAGAAGCAGACGGAGGAGGTCGAGAAGAAGGAAGAGCTGCTTCAGACTCTACAGACTGGTGTTGCTTCGAAAGAAGGCCAAGAGGGTGGCTACCAGGGCCAGTTACAGGACGCACGGAACCGGATCAGTGCCGCAGCGACGGAGCAGGAGCAAGCTAAGCTGAAAATCGCGAATTTCGAGAAGCGCGTCAAGGAGGATGAGCCAAGGGCTAAGAAAGCTGAGAAGGAAAACGCGAGTCTCTTGCGTGATTTGGAGTCTCTGCGAGTCCAGGCGAATAAGCTGGAAGGGGAATTAACCAAGCTAGGCATCGACCCAAGCCGCGAGACAGACATGTATCAGGAGGAGACACGACTTCAGCAACGAATCCGGGAGCTCAACCAGCAAGCTGATAGTCTGAGAAGGAGAGTTGCCAACATTGACTTCAGCTACAACGACCCAAGCCCGAATTTCGACAGATCTAAGGTCAAGGGTTTGATAGCTCAACTTTTTACCCTGGACAAGAACTTCACAAAGGCCGGAACAGCAATGGAGATCTGCGCAGGAGGTCGTCTTTACAACGTTGTAGTTGACACAGCCGAGACTGGAACCCAGCTTCTACAGAATGGGAAGCTTCGGAAGAGGGTGACGATCATCCCATTGAACAAGATTGCGGCATTCCGAGCTTCTGCAGAGGTAAGAACTATGCATGCATAACATCTATCATAGGACCTCACTGATGATCTATAGAAAATCGGTGCTGCGAAAAAGCTGGCCCCTGGAAAGGTCGATCTGGCACTAAACCTTATCGGATATGATCACGAGGTCACGGCTGCTATGGAGTATGTCTTTGGCTCGACCCTGGTTTGTGAAGATGCGGAGACTGCGAAGCGCGTGACTTTCGACCCTGCGGTGCGCATGAAGAGTGTCACTCTGGAAGGAGATGTCTACGACCCGTCCGGTACGCTCTCGGGAGGAAGCTCTCCCCAATCAAGCGGTGTCTTGGTCACTCTTCAGCAGCTTAACGAAATTACTCGCGAGGTACAACAAAGCGAGGCCGACCTTCACAAGCTTCGCACCGTTATGGCGAGTGAGAAGAAGAAGCTCGACGGCGCGAGGAAGACCAAGCGGGAGTTGGACCTCAAGTCGCATGAGATTGCACTCGCTGAGGAACAGATCAACGGCAACTCGTCTTCCTCTATCATCCAAGCCGTTGCAGACATGAAAGCTGGCATCGTGCAACTGAAGCAAGTCATTGCTGAAGCCAAGACCCGCCAGGATGAGGCGACCAAGGAGGCTAAGCGGATAGAGAAGGACATGAGCGATTTCAGCAACAACAAGGACAGCAAGCTCACCGAGCTCCAAACCTCGCTAGACAAGCTGAAGAAGGCGTTGGCAAAGAATTCCGCCTCCCTCAAGCCTCTTCAGCAGGAAGTCCGTGATGCTATGGTCGAAGCAGAGCAATGCGGAAGCGACCTGGCCGCCGCACAGGAACAGCTTGAAGATGCAGAGACGACTCTGAAGGCACAGCAAGAGGAGCTTGACACCCTGACTGCTCAACAGAAGTCCGCAAAGGACACTCACGATCTTGCACAGGCTCACCTGGACGATGAACGCGCCAAGCTCTCAGGCTTCGACGATGAACTGCAGGATCTCGAGTCTGCCTCTCGGGCAAAGACTGCTCAAATCACGGAGGAAGGACTAGAGGCGCAGAAGCTCGGTCACCAGATTGAGAACTTTGCGAAGCAGCAACAAGCTGCACATCAGACTCTCGTTGCAATGGAGAAGGGGCATGACTGGATCGCTGACGAGGTCGATTCGTTCGGACGTCCGGGCACACCTTACGACTTCTCCGGCCACAACATGGCTGAATGCAAGAGCAGCCTGAAGAACGTAACGGAGCGCTTCCAGGGCATGAAGAAGAAGATCAACCCGAAAGTCATGAACATGATCGACAGCGTGGAGAAGAAGGAGGCGGCTCTCAAAAACATGATGAGGACTGTCGTCAAAGACAAGAAGAAGATCGAAGAGACCATCAGCAGCTTGGATGAGTACAAGAAGGAGACGCTTCACAAGACGTGGAGTCAGGTCAACGTCGACTTCGGCAATATCTTCAACGAACTCCTCCCTGGAAACACGGCAAAGTTGGATCCGCCAGAGGGCAAGACGATCAGTGATGGTCTGGAGGTCAAGGTCTGTCTGGGTAAGGTGTGGAAGCAGAGCTTGACCGAGTTGAGTGGTGGACAAAGGTACGATCTCGGCCCCGTCAATACCCGTCGAACTGCGGCTAACTTACAGTCTCAGATCCCTCATCGCGCTCTCTCTCATTATGGCGCTCCTACAGTACTCGCCCGCTCCGATGTACATTCTCGACGAGGTCGATGCCGCACTCGACTTGTCACACACGCAAAACATTGGTCGCTTGATCAAGACACGCTTCAGGGGCTCACAGTTCATCGTTGTCAGTTTGAAGGACGGCATGTTCCAGAACGCAAACCGCATCTTCAGGACACGGTTTGTGGACGGTACAAGTGTTGTTCAAGCTCTTACACCGGCAGACCTGAAGTAGGAGAGAAGCCTAGGTTTTCGTATAGTCCTCATGAGCGATGTTTGTATAGTCGGTTTGGGGGACGGGTTGGGTCTTGGTCGGGTTCTGGTTGGGTTGGGTTGGCAGGCGCATCCGGGTGACCTTGGGTGAATGATGTGAGATACCAGCAAGTGCGCATGGATTTTACCGATTATTCCTTTTTCTCTCAATTCTTGACATGGCACTTCCGATGTGATACTAAGTCATATGGCATTCGCGACGCAACATCGCAACGCAACATCGCAACGCCTCGATCACTGCTGAGCGTCCACGGCGCGACTCCGGTAACGCAGGCTCGCTTGCAGGTGCGGTACAGCATGCTTGGGCTTCGCTGTCCGCCGTAGTCCAATGCGCGCCGGTTCCGAAAATTTGTTTTGCATTTCAGGGCCCCATCTCTGCCTCTTGTTGGTTGAAACTCGATATCCTGGAAGACGACGCTACTCTCGTTGCTATGTCAAGTCTAAGAAGAGCATTATCATGCTTTGTGCAGCGGCGAGAACTATCATCCATCAGAACCCAACCTTTTGCTTACACAAAGCCGTATTGCTATAGCGACTGAATTGTAAATCATCGCTAGTGGTGCGCAGTTGTCGCAGAAAGCGATGGAGAAGAACGCGTCATCGTGGTAGTCTAGCATGATTCGCTGCACAGATGTCTAGCGGAGCGCCCGCCGTTAGCAACGCGTTCCAACGTGTCAATTATCCTAGCCTTTGAAAGTTAGAGGTGCGCAGAAGGCGTCGACCATCATTGGTGGTACTCACTTGCGGGATCGCTATGTTTGTTTCAGGCTGGACTTCATATGGAGCAGGAACATTGGAAAGTAGGGACCGATGTTGGTGTTGCTTCCAGGTTGCTGTGCTGGTTGCTGTGCTGGTTTTTTGGAAGCCGGGGCGTGTTGCCCAGGAGCTTTGTTGACACGCAGAACCCATTGTATTCCAAAGCCCGACGGCTCTTCGCTTACATTCTGAGTCTGCTTTGTATACTGAGATCCAATCATGACTTGCGATAGTACGTACTCAGGCTATGTAAAAATAGAAAGTACGTGTTGTATAGATTATTGACGATAAGATCCGAACCAAGCCTTCAGCTCTCTCTCTCAGCTTGGACATGCTCGAAGCGTTGGCAGAAGTCCAGGTATGAAACGCTTGAGCATCTCTCAAGCAGATCCAGCACTTCACTCAGTGGGAAACCAATTACTTTTAGTACCGCATCAACGCACTATTGATAAAGTGATTCTAGCGCTCAAGTGTCTCAGTGATGTTAGAACATCCTTTCTACCTTGCGAGCGTTCCCGTTCTGTTGGATCTCCTCCTTGGTTCGGACAGATCCCCATAACACTAACCCTTATTCTATGTTACCTGCACGATGGGGAGTTCAAGTATGATGTCGGATCAACGCTCAATCACTCTACATGGCTACGAAGGACCAGTTGCATGTCGCAAGGAGGGATACAAGAGTAGCGCGCACGCTAGCTCGGTGAGTCCTACAGCTGGCTTCATACAATCCCTAAGACGCGTATAGAGGTAGCGCGACCGTAGTTTAAGTGGATGTCAGATCAGAGCTCATACAGATCCACGAATTAGTTACACACCAGAGTAGCGCAGGTAGCGTGAAACCTTACTTGAGTGAGTTCTAGAGTTGACCTTCGCAGGCAAAGTGTCAAAATGCCATATTTCACCTTGAGCGTAAGGTCTTCGAAATCATACATCCGCAAGGCATGCCGACTCGAGAGCTCGCAGCCAACCTCGCTAGACGTGGCACCTGCCTTCTCTACTTATTCTTATTACGCTTCTTATTACTATCCTCCTTCGCTTTCTTACTTTTATATACTTCCATTTGTACCTTTCCCTTAGTCCAGGAAGTGTCTTTTTAACTCACAGTAGTATATGTATATCTTGAAGAAGGCAACGTCGAGCGATGAGACGTCTTTCTGACAATGGTTGTCGATTCCGATGAGTCGTGCTTGCCGGTCATACACTGCGTGATGCGGTGCGAGACGCTCTGTCCTCTTGACCATAGTCCGCTTTGGGAAGTGCCATGGATTGCTTTGGGTTTGGCAAAGAGTCCATGGTAGTAAAATGCTGCAGGGTTAGCCTCGAAAGCTGAGGGCGTTCCTGCTACGACACTGATCCTCATCCACTCTCGGCCTCGGCATTTGTCTTCTTTTCACCGTCGCAGTCTCCCCAGTTATCCTCCTTCTCATGATGTTCCTGAGCCCGCTCTTTCCTCTCATCATCGTGACCTGCTGCATCCTCCCAGCTTTCCGGTCCAGCTCCCGTCCTTCCTCCTGCCGTTCTCTCCCCTCCCGTCCTTTCCACTCCCGAACCAGCCACAATCTCATTCCTCTCCGGAATCAAATCGTCCTCAGCAAGCCTCTCTCTGTACTGCTGAATCTGGTCCTCGGTCGGTTTACTATGCACCCAAACCTCCTTGTGGGCGTCAACGCCCTCCTTCCGGGCCTTCTTGACAGCTACACGTTTCGCTAGTGGAGGAAGCATGCGGTATAGCCACTCATGCTGGATCCGCAACCTCGAGGCTGTGAACTTCTCCTTTGGTCTGTGCAGCTGCGAGATCGGAATATCATCCAGGGTGGCAGCGGACTGGTTCAGGATTTGCTCGTTTGGAAAGGCGTCGGTGAATTCTGAAGGCATCTGAGGTCGCACGGCCTTTAGAAATTCGAGAGATGCGTTGATATTGAGGTCAAGTGCCCGTTGCGGGTTTGCGGTGGCCTTCAGAAAGATTGAGGTTATATGCGGGTATACAATTGAGAAGTCGGATTGCGAGAGATGCACTGTGCCACGCACGGTGAGCAACCATGCCGGCGAGGCTTCCTTGGCCTCTTCGACCACGGAACGCACAAAGTCGAAGTTCTCTGGCCAGTACGTGAAAGCCTCGGAGTCGATTGCCAGTAGAGGTCCGTGATTGCGGTTTTTGGGGTCGACATGTTCAGGACTCCGAGTGCCAGCACCCCAGATGTCGTAAATGATACCTTGCGTAACCCATTTGAAGCGGTCGTGGTGGCGAAGCATTTCGATCACGGTGGCGGCACCGAAGGAGTGTCCTAGAGCTGTCACGCGGCCAAGCCGTAACCTTCCAATCCAGGTGCTCCAGTCGATATCTTCCAGACCGTGAGAGCTGGCACCTTTGAAACCTTTCTTCCGGAGATTGTCCCGTGCCACCTCCTCGCCTCTCCCTTCGTTAATCTTATAGAGTACTTGATAGGCTTCTTCCATCTCGGCCATGCGCAGGTCGATCTGGGCATCGCGGAGCTCACGGTCTACGTCCTTACCAGGTCGTGTGTCCCAAGGATTGTCTGAACACGGTCAGCACTGGGAAGGCGGCGAAGCTCAACCGACTTACCTTGCGGAAATATGTAATCCTAAGGGCGTGTCAGCGACCGATCATTGGACATGGCATGACTGAAATAGCAGTACTACTTACCACCTTGTGATAGCCTTTCTTTTTCCTGACTGGGCCTTTCTCCTTAACGCAGTCCTCTTTTTCCTCCTCGACCGTACACTCTCTACCGGGAGGTGTATTTACATAGGTTCGTGGCCCGGAGCCATCTCTATGCTCAACGGCGCATACAACGAATCCGTAGCTTGCAAACTGCATTCGTGAGTATCTTGCATGTACATGACTTCGTATGCCACGCTTACCTCTCCGCAGACACTAGAGTACATCGTTCTTGTTCCACCTAGCCCATGCGAGAAGACGAGCAGCGGAAACTGCGGTGGCTTCGAATTACTTTCTGGCCCTTTCTCTGCATGCGCATTCTTGCTGCCGTCTTTGCCAGCTTTCTGATTTACAGGCTTGGCATCAGACAGCGGCGCATTACGCCATGCAGGGAGCTTAGTGAACATGGTAGGTAAGAAGAAAAGCACTCCAAGTGGTCCAATACCCCCAAAATGACCGAACCCGGCAGTCATGCCCAGTCGTGGTCGACCGAGCCAGAGTTCGCGGGAGCTAGATCCTGTGGGCCGACCAGCGGCTGGATAATAGATGGTCATAAGTACAGTCTCAAGGTGCAGGAGGTGGCGTCCATGTCGTTTAATGTGGGAGAAAGTCCGTGGATTTCGCGCGGGAACTTCGATTTCCATGGTTCCGACCTAGTTTCTAGTCAGTTTCACGACAACTACCTCGGAGGGACAAAAGGTCCTTACATGGTATGGACCGGTATATTGGGGCAAACTGCGGACAGGGAAGAGAACAGTATCGCGCAGACTGCGAGGGCGAGCCTTGGGCTTTTTGGCGTTAGGGACTCTGCTGGTCGTATAATCTCCCCCATGGCTGCTAGCGACCGTATCCTCGCCTCGTAATTTTCCAGAGATTCGAGCGGGTATGGGCATGATGGTCGGATGCCTGAAGAGAAACTACGGCAAGTGCAAAAGAACGTCCGAAAGGACGGTAGTGAGAGACGAGAACGCTGGGTGTCCTAACGTAAGTTGTATATACCGAGCCATGAAAGTAAGCCGTACTGTTGTTCAGACGGCGAAGCAGTCGCAAAGATGGCAAACATGGAGGAAGACAGTATGTACAAAGGTATAAGCGGGCCGACTTGCATATCGGTCATATACAACCCATGGATGTGCGCGGAACGTGTTGAGCGTGCGGCGCGTGTAGGTATTGCTCCCGCGGTTTGAGGTTGAGGGTGACGTCAGAAAAAGCCCGCTGCGGCAGCGGCGCAAAGTGTATCCTTGCACTATATCAAATCAGCCGTCCTTGTAGATGACATCCTCGCAGTAGCAAGTGACTGTCTACTGTATTTCACATAGCAGCAAACATCCGCGGAAGGGTGCATCCGAGACCTCACGTTGAGCTTTGCCCGTGCCGTTGAGACCGAATCCGCGACTGAGTCGTAACACCTTCACTTTCCGGGATACCTCATAAGCTACCTAGGTATGTACAGTACATATAAGATCATGCATCTACGTATCGTCGGTTATGATGCAGCTGAAGAAGCCTGGGGGCAGGATACGCGTCTTTGTTAATGGCTCCTGGTGCTGTCTGTACATCGTAACATCAGGTCAACGTCTGGGTCATCTTCTCACTTCGAAAGCAATTACTAAAGACTTTCCTGCATTCTTCTACCTGACTATACTCCAGCAACAATCCTGATCGCAGAATCGACAGCTCCAGGCTGGATCCCGACCCTCTTTGTAGTGGCAACACTGATAGCACTCGCTCTCCTGCTATCCCGGCCCTGAGCCATCATCAAGGTCATCATGCCCTCTGTGATAGCTTCCTCCGCGAAGTTCTGCCAACGCTTGATTAACGCCGTCACACTCTCGTCAGTCAATGCCCCTATCACTTCAATCTTCTCCTGATACCGGACGTTGCATCCTCCTGCCAGATGAACCCTCGACTTCGGATGCATCGGTTTCGTCTTCGACACAGCCACAAGCTCCGGATAGACACCCTCGTTCACGAACTCTTGGTTCCCCTGTTCCTTAACGCAAACATATTCATGTATGTCTGATCTGTGCCCAAGGCTCGTTCCGCCATTTGTGAACATAGGCGCGACAAACATATGGTTTTGGTGGAGCCAGAGGACGACCATCGGCCGCGCCTTACTGTATACCGGTCCCAGACACGTTCGTGTAACACGATCGCCGTCTTTCTCCATGTCGATATTGGCGTTGACGTTAGTAGTATGCAGGGCGACTCGGATGATGTCGCCGGGCTTGAAGTGGTGCTTCTTTCTGCCGGAATGAATATAGGGCTTATCTGAGCCTGAATACACATTCGGTGCGTTGTTTCCACTCCAGTCGACTGAGGTGCAGGAGCCGACGTCGCTACCGTTATAGTGGTAAGAAGAGGCCACCGAGGGCGCGATAGAGACGCAGCTCCCAGCTCGTCGGTGGGTTGGAATGTTACTGTATCTGCGCCCGTTGGCCCTGTTGATTGCTCTGTCAGCTACTCCCATCATACCTAATCTGGAACTTATCGTGGAAGGAGTGGGGTCATAGTTTGCCCTACGGCTGTCCAGCAGCTCTCGAGGGTGCTCTCTAGGAGCGTAGGTAGAAGTTATCGACGGCCTCTTCGCTGGAGAAGATATGTTATCATAGCTGCTCCCTTCTTCGAGGACATCACTTTTGCGTTTGGTGCTTGTTAAGCTGTATTCGGTCTTCTCTGGCGCCCAGACATTATCTAGGCGACTCTTGGGTTTGGTCTTCTGCGTGGCTGTGGCGCCAAATGTGGTTTGGCTGTGGTTTGGCATGATGAATGCTTGTAAATGGAAGTATTGAATGGGACTTGAAATGTATCGACGGAGAATAAACACGGTCAACGTGTGTGCAATATGCGAAGTGGAATATGCAAGGAACAGAACAAGTAATGCAACTCTGCTGGTCATGATAGTAATAAGATGACCGCTTTTCCCGACCCTTTCACTCGGCGAGGAAGAATTCCTTTCAGCGCGTGTGGACATCTGGCGCCACATATCAATGCACTTTGTGGTAGAGCCGCGGTAACAGAGATTAGACCATTCGCACCAGTTCGTCCGAGACAAAGAACAAAGACTGAGCCCGAGTCGCTACAGTTCACATCTCTTTGTTCACTCATCGCTCTCAAGGGCGTTGTCGCCTGCCATGGCGTACACGCAATTTCAGGCGTCTTTGTCTCTTTGTACCTGTCGAAATTCTCCCATGATCTAATATTGAGCGAGCCAGATTACTTCGATACTCAAATTCACTAACATTATCATACACGTTCCATAACAATCGAGCTGGACTCGAAGCATCCTGCGACACCAGAAACATACCAGCACTTCAGACCCACGTAGTGACAACAAATTTACAGCCTACCAAAGAATGACCAGGTTCGCCCAAGCCATGAAGCGAAGACTCCAAGCTATCTGCAGTGAGGCGAAACAACTGGGCTCGCGCCCCGAGAAGATCCAAAGACGATCAGAGGAAAATAATGATGACGACGCGGCTAGTAATGAAGGAAGCAACAAGTCATATCGGCACCACAGACATTGCGTCGTTGTGGAGCCGTCAATAACTGCCATGGAGGATACAGAGACTATGAGCAGCGGCCTATCCAACCCAACCTTGACGGAAGTCTTTGATGACTTCGGCGACTGGTCTTGCAGCAATTCCGCAATCATCAATGCCGAGCATGAACAGTCGACAGAACATCTACTCCCACCGCAAAGCACAGCCGAGAGCTCCGAAGCCGACCTAGCTACTGTCCTCAAGCCTTATATCTTCGACGGCGAAGACTCAAGCGACTACAGCTCGCAGGCTGCCGGATTGGTTGGCGTGCATGATGGTGAGAAAGAAGTCCCTGCCCTCCTCCTCTCCCATGAGCTATCTACCAACATCCAATCCAGCATCGGCGCAATATGGTCGCTCGTCCTTGCCGACAAGAAGGCTAGAGAAACTCGGGCAGTACTCCACCGCTACATGTCCAAAACCAAGGCAGCCATCGAGCAACGGGTCACCTATCATGACCTTATTGCAGGTAATGCGCGCAACCGAAACGAGACTTTTCGCATCCGACGGGAAATTGAGCGCTTGGGGTCAATGGAAGAGTCCGTGAAAGAGGAACTCGACATGCTTGACCGAGAGATGTACCAAAAGTTCCGGGAGTTTGTTGACGTTCAGGTTCAAGTCAACGTCATGCTCGACGAGATATTCAACGCCTGCAACCTGATTCCGGCACAGGAAGACGAGCCAAGTACACCAGTAAGCGAGCTCAACTTTGAGAGGGACCTTGCCCTCGTGACGCAGATTGAGAAAGTGCATTCACCTTCATCGCCGGAGAAGTCATCCATGTGGTCAGCGGATTCAGAAGATTCAGACGACGCTTGGTGGTTTGGACAAGCCAGCGTGACAATGCCTCAGGGTCAAGACGTTGCCAGTGCACAAGCCGCTGTACCAGAAGCAAAACTTGAGACTGACGTTCCAAAGGACGAACCCCGCGAAAACGAAACCGAGATTGCAGATACCCAGCATGGGAACCAAAGGGTGAGCTTCGCGAACGGTGCTTTCCTAGGCCGCAGAAGACCCGTAATTCAGAGTTGGGTAACCGAAGTCGAGACGGAGACCGAGCAAGGCCGTGACGGTGCAAGCGAAGGCGAGAGGAGCTTCATGGACCATTGGGATGCCGCAAGTGTGCAACCAGGTGATAGCGCAAGCGTAGTTGCGGAGACTTCTGAGGGTCACCAGGGCACCGCAATGCTTGATGTATGCCCGACAATTATGCCGTGGGTGGTAAAGAAGGGATCGAGGCAGCTTTCGCTGTTTGAGTGCGGCGTCCGGAGGAGTGTTTCCGTGTCCTAAGTAAGATTGCGACCACAGAGTTTATATATAGAATGAAGATTGCTCGCTTGATCACCTGATTGACCCTTGAACTCAAATATTGCTTCGTGCCAAGTGATAGCCCAAGACGTCCAGTCGTTGCAATTCCATTCGTATATGGTCATCAGCGGGGCATCGCACCCGCGAGGCTCACGGCTGAAACGTGTTTTGATAGCTGTGCGTGGCTGCCCAATCCTTAGGAAGTTTAAAGTCTGGCGGCACTTCATATTGCCCGTGACAACGACCAGGAGTTGTACATCCCTCGAGATTGCAGCGGCCATACAAGCGACAGTAGCACTCGTCGGCACTGGGGCATGCCATATAATTGAGCCGCTCTAGATTGACACCGTCAGCCGTACCGGACTGGACGTCGGATACACTTCGCGGCATGAACAGAATGTGCCACACATAGGACAAAATCCGTCCGGAGACGCGATCGTCGCTTGGTGCGGCCTTGCTCTTTTGCAGATGCTCAGCCGCAACGATGTCGTCCCTTCCATCAAGGAGCCATTGTCGGAGAGCGACATACTCCTCACGAGTATGCTGCAACACCCGATCACGTGAAACGACAAATTGCGCGCAACACTGCGAGCGAACAGCATCTGTACGACTCATAAGTAGTCTCTCGTCGCTCTTGGCCATAGAATACTCGTCACCGCCAAACAGTATTGCGAGAGCGCGTGGTAGTGCTGTATCCGACACAGCTCGAGCATTCCACGGCTCTGTCACTGCCTGAAAGTACGTCTCCATGCTGCCCTGTGGCTGGGCCTCTTTTGTAGAGCAAGTGCTAACACTCCAGTCACAACGTAGGTTATGATAACCAAACGGCGCAAGTGCTGTAGACATGTTGAGCGCAGTAAGAAGGGCCGCATTGTCGTAGTCTTTATGGTCATTGTGCCAGGCCCAGCGCGAGCCATGCACAAATACGGCCCCGGACTCTGGAATATTATCGTAATTGTCGATTAAGAATGTCAGATACGCCATGGCTTCGTGCCCACGGTTTGCGGGTACTTGAAGATAGGTCGAGCTTGCATCAGCCGGTGCGTCGACAATGTAGACGCATAGATGATATAGATCGGCCAGCGCATCTAGCCACTTGGGATCACCGTCGGCCGCGACCCGCGACACAATCAGCGCCGGTTTAAAACTTCCTGTGAGCCCGGGACAGACGCCACGAGGTTCAGGAAGGCTGGCAGAAGTGGTTCTATAACGGACTGTAGTCCATGCGAACGGCTTGCTGTTTGACTGAGAACGACCGAGGAAGATGATAAGAAACAGTATGCCGAAAAAGATGGCAAAGTGTACCAGATGTTTCTGCGTCCTCCGTCTCATTGAAACGATAGTGTTTTGACTCCGGCGAGAGCGAACGATATGGCCGAACGTAAATGTCTTATCACGACGCTCTCTGCTCGTCGTCGACGCCACCAAAGCAGCCGCAGTGGAGGAGCCATTCTCTTATAAACGGGCCAGCCTAAAGGATTTTGGCGCCCTAATTGTTATCGATCCAAGCGTAGCGGCCGCGACGAATGCGCAACTTTAAAACAGGGGCCAAAGCCAATTACAGTGGTGAATAGGCCGAATCCGGGGATAAAACCGACCGGCAGTCGAGACGTGCCCCTGAGATCTTCCGAGCCTAGTCCGGACTCCGGAGCATTCATAAGAGTATCGTATGGCGGAGGCATCTATGACCATGACCACTCTGAGTCTGGATAGCCATGTTGTTGGATACATGTATGCCACTTGCGTTCGGAAGACTGGGCGATTGTCTGTTACCTTCCATGTATCTGCCCTAAGGAATTCGACTGCTTCTTGACCGTTGCTGGCAGTGATCTTTTTAGATATAGGTTGTTAGCATATTCTCATTCATCAGCCCTGATATTTCCAGCGCCTTGCATACTTTAATACAAATATATCATTCCGTGTGCTACACGTTAGTATGTACATAGGTAGGTAAGCACCTCAGTAATTCGACACCGTCACGTGAAGCGATCGCACTCCGTTACGCAGATGCGACGCCAAGCCGCGTGTTCCTTGCAGGTGCAGCAAGCCACGCCCCGGACGTTGGCGTGGAGCCTCTCCATCTCGACGGCCGACACTTCAGTCTGTCCGCCAACAACACACGCCCACCATTTCCACCACTTATCCCACCACCACGCCTCTATCACGACCACACGCTCCCTTCACGCCTCAGACCTTCACCACTTCTTTCGCCCGCCTGCTTTATACGACACTGCCGCCATGCGGCTCCACCTCCTGAGCCTTTTGGGCGCGTTCGCCAGCTTCGCCGTTGCAGATGTAGAATTCAGCTCCCCAGCCGCAGGCGGTTCCGTGGCCGCTGGTACAATCACTATCAAATGGAAAGACTCTGGGGACTCCCCTGCGATCAGTGACCTCTCTGCATACCAACTTTTCCTCTGCGCAGGTGGAAACGAAGCTTTTGTAAGACTCCTGGATACCAAGACTTTCGCACTTCAAGAGCATGGAATAGTTGGCACACGGACGCAAAAGGAAGGATATACTAACAGGCTTGCTCCAGGACGTCTTGTCGACCCTTGTACCGTCTGGCGATTACTCAACCGGAAACAGTGCATCGGTCGATGTATCTGCTTCACTTGGAGGAGAGACAAAGAACGCATAGTGGGTTTACCGGACACCGTCTCGTGAAGAGCAAGAAGTCATGGTGCTAAGACCCTTATAGCTTCCTCAAAATGATCTCTACCGCGACCGCAGGCGGCACGGTGATCAACTACTCTGATCATTTCACCATCACAGGCATGACGGGCACATTCTCTACGAACGTCAAGACTGGACTGGCATCTCTTAGCGGTACCGCTGGCCCAGATACCGTCAACGATGTCTCCAGTGGCGACACTGCCAGCGCTGCTGTTTCAGGCGACGTGTTCACCGTTCCATACTACCTGCAGACTGGCCTTATTAAGTACGCGCCTATGCAACCAATACCTCCAACTAAGATTACCGCCAAGTCTCAGTCAATGCTTAACCCGACTTCGGCTTTCACCATCGCAACCACGTGGATGAAGCAGCCGTCAGTTACGCTCACCGTCACTGAGAGTCAGACTTTCAGCGCCAGCAGTATTGAGAACACGGTACGTCTCGCAAAAATTGCGGTCACTCATCATTTTACACTAGCAGCGACTGACGAAGTCTACAGGCTGCTGCTGCGTCGCAGCCGACAGGCGATATGGCGAAGTTCTTGGCCAGATGGAAGGATTAGATTGCTCTGTTCTCTGGCTTGTCGACCTTGTACGCTCGACACAAAGACCCAACCAGCGTCCGCCTTTGATGTGCGATGAGATGCATTTTTGGCGTTAATGAAAGGATCTGGCGTTCGTTTGCATCAGAATACTTAGATTTTACCGGGAAGGACGGAATTGAGGGATTGAGATCCATAATGTACAGTGGACAGATTTACGGAGACATACAGCCTCGTACCGCGGGATCGCATCCTGAATGCCAATTTTCCATGTTTTTCAGTGATTCGCTCTACACGTTCGTGAACTCGCAAACAATGAACGGAGAGTAAATATCTAGTCACCTCAGGCAGGTCACTACAATGATCCTTCAAACTGTCATGAGACGCCAAGACGCCCGCTTCCCTTGACTTCACATGCCTCATGGCTTATCGCGACACCTTATCAAGCCACAGCAGTATCCATTTAACTGCAACTGTCTTCTGTAAACACCACAAGTATTTGTATCATCTAAAGATATGCTCGCCAATCCAGATCTCCCACCGCCACCAAATGGCAAGTATCCAGCCAAAGCGCATGCCAAGCGCGTGGCCGAGTACATCAAGGACCATGGCGGACCTTCCAAGGGAGTTTTATACCTCGAGGCACAAAAGACTAAAATGGTAGAGGTGAGCATCGTATTATCAGGCGGATGAAAAGTGATCGATCGGGCTATGTACTGATCTATGTTGCAGGATGATGATCAGGCAATGCATTTTCGGTAAGTCCGGTGCCTTCCCATCCCTCGCGTACTGTAAAGCATTGTCTATTGTGCGATCCCAATCGCATACCAAATTCGCGAATAGATCTACATCTTCCGAAAAACGGAGCTTTTGCGTGGTCACCGTTATAGATATACAGATTCACTGATATGCGTCTCTAATATAGCCAACGGCGATTCTTCTACTATCTGTCTGGCTGTCCACTACCAGACTCCTATCTAACTTACGACATCCAAAAGGACCATCTCACTTTGTTCATCCCACCTGTAGATCCAGAGGATGTCATCTGGTCCGGCATGCCGACAACTGTGGACGAAGCCCTCCAGAAGTACGATGTCGATGCCTGTTACCCGTCCTCGGAAGTCAACACTCACCTCTCTTCTCCTTCCACGCCACACAGCACCATTCTGGCAATTCCAAACCAGATCTCCGACCATATCACTTTCTTGTCCTTCGACGAGACCGACCTGGCCAACCTCAAGCCCGCCATCGAATACTGCCGGGTCGTCAAGGATGAGTTCGAGATCGCCCTCATACGCCACGCCAACGCCATCTCATCGCACGCACATACCGAGGTCATGCGGATGGTCCGCAAAGCTCGCAACGAGCAGGAGCTTATGGGCACCTTCGTGGGCGCCTGTATCGCCAATGGTGGACGCGAACAAGCCTATGGTTGTATTTGTGCAGCTGGTACAAATGCCGCCACTCTGCACTACGTCCACAACGATCTCCCTCTGGATGACAAACTCAACCTACTGATCGATGCTGGATGCGAATACAATTGCTACTGTGCGGACATTACGCGCGCCTATCCTCTGAAGGGCCGGTTCACGCAGGAGAGTAGAGAGATCTATGACATTGTTGATAAGATGCAGACGGATTGCATGAAGATGCTTAAGGCCGGTGTAAAGTGGGAGGATGTTCATGCTCGAGCGCATCAGGTGGCTATTGAAGGCTTGTTGCATCTGGGCATCTTGAAGGGCAACAAGGAGGAGCTGTTCGAGAGTAGAGTCACCACGGTTTTCTTCCCGCATGGCCTCGGACATTATCTCGGCATGGACTGTCATGACAGTGGTGGCGACGCCAACTATGCAGATCCAGACCCCATGTTCAAGTATCTGAGAGTAAGGGGCAGAGTGCCTGCAGGAGCAGTCATCACGGTGGAGCCAGGTGTCTACTTCTGCAGGTACATTGTCGAGCCGGCCCTGAAAGATGAGAAGTTCAGCAAGTATATCGATGAGAAGGTGCTGGAGAGATACTGGGCGGTTGGAGGTGTCCGGATAGAGGATGATGTTCTGGTTAAGGAAGACGGATGTGAGAATCTTACGACAGCACCAAGGACGTGGGAGGAAGTTGAGGCTTTGATCAATGGCTGAACAGTCTCCATGAATACGACATGATAGCGTTCGGATTTCACCGTAGTACCGAACTTGATGCTCACTAAGTGCCTGCAGTCCCGCATGTGGGTTAAATGACAGTAGATTCCGGAGATGAGGGGGCGGCAAGTGTCCATGCTGAATCGCACTGCTTTCCACGTGACGCTTCCAGTACGGGCCCGTCTGGACCTCTAGACCTCCGGACACGGGCGCCTGACTCTGGTGACTTTGATTCAAGAGTCAGCCGCACTCTGGTTCCCGCACAAGCTCTCACGCTACCTCGCTGCCTTGCATGCTCAGAGATCAGGATTCTTGCCCCTCATGACAGTCCTGACTCCGGACGATGCAAGCGGCCGAAAAGAGCCACATGCCTTGGCGGCTGGCGGCTGGCGGCGTCGGTGATGGAAGACGCCATGTCGCTGACTCCTCCAACCCCCCCGAGAGTACATCCGCTCATGCGCAGGCTGGTGCAGCACTACCCGTCTACTCCTCCTCGCCTACAAGAGGTGCAGACTATCTGGCCGGTCCGCCCACGCCACAATCATGGCCGTTTGCAAGTGACAGGCTCTAGAAAGCGGAGAGAGACATGACTTGCAACGGCACGACCCTACTTCGGCTTGCCCAGCTTTAGACTACCGGCCCGCAAACAGCTAATCTCTGAGGACTTAAATGAGACCGCAATCACACGCTATCCCACCTCGCCGAAGCTTCAGAGCTGTCGAGACGGCGTCGATCTTGTCCCGTACCACCTTGCTCGTGGATCATGGTCAAAGCAACAACGTGTGTTCGAAGACCGACATGGTCCACGCCCTTGCCTGACAAGCATCCTACCTGAATATCATTTCCAATAGCTACCCCACCAATACATATTGCGCCCGCCTCAGAAAGCGTTACAGCTTCCAGAGATCCATCGTCGAGAAGGCGGTATGGACGAGGGAAATAACAACCCTCTTGCTGAGGCAGGCTGCCCACCTGGTTCCCCGCCTCGCAAGCCAAATTCCAGCGCAGACGCAGCCCTCAAACCAAACGATGTACCCGCGACGCAGGACCAGACAGATGCTGCTTTGGTCTTGAAAGATGAGGATTGGGACATATTCTCCTGCTCCGCCCTGTCGGCGCTGAAGATGCTCATCAACGCACTTCAAGCGCTGTCGAACATCACTGGCGACATCCCACCCACACCACCCGTGTCAAGACCCACTACCCCTCACGACAAAGCCAATCCCTCCTCAGAGGACTCTCCACCGCATGCCGGAGACTCTCCAATCTCGCCGACGTCGCCAGACTCTCCACACTCTACCGTTCCCCATCCACTCCCCGCCATCCCCATTGGTTCACCGGAAGCTCACCGCGATGAACCTATCCTCCCAGCCGCCGACATTGGCGCGAATGCCGAAGCTATAACGATCCAACAAGCCGCCATATCACGTCGCTTCTACCTGAAAGTCGCACCACCCTTCTCAATCTCCGACTACCTGCTGCGCATACACCAGTATTGTCCGCACTCGCCAGGTGTTTACCTAGCGGCCGCGGCATACGTCCACCGTCTCTGTGTGTCCGAGACACTCGTACCAGCAACGTCCCGGACAATCCACAGACTCGCATTAGCGACGATTCGGATCGCCAGCAAGAGCTTGGAAGACAACAAGTGGCCGCAGGACCGGATAGCGAAAGTCGGCGGCGTCAGTAAAAAGGAGTTGAATCGTCTCGAGGTCAATCTTTGTTTCTTGCTGGGATTTGAGCTTTACGTTACAGAGTTGCAGCTGAGGCGGAGTATGTGGCTCTTGCAGCAGGCGGCGCTTCAGGGCCTCAGCATGCGGAAGAGGCTTAGCAATAGCTTCATGATGAGGTTACCGGCCAGGCCTAAGGGAGGCGCTGTCGAAGTTTGATGTCGAGAGGGGAGCGGTGGGTTTGATGGTCCAAAAGTTTACGAACGGCGCTAGACTGGTAGACGGGAGCGCAGAGCTACGATTGATGAGATGTCCATGGGCGACGGCGTTGGTGGTATTTGGGGATGATTCCATTGTTCGGACGTTCCTTGATAACTTAATGTCGGTCACGAGACATGAGGTAATGGAAGTTCGCCTCCGTTCTAGGGAGGTTCATAGCTATCTATTTCGTATATATGCACAATACCCAGCTTGCTTCTGACAGGACCTTACTTCGTCTTCGGATCTCTTACGCTTCTGGCCCCAGTCATCCGGCCTCCAACAGGTCATGTCCTCGTAAGCAGCATAAGATAATCACGCGGGGCCATTCATCCCGCGCGGTGCTTTTGCATGAGAAGCGAGAAAGGACCACAGACTTTTCAGCTGTACAAGGATGCTCATAGCGGGATCCGATTTGCCAGAGACGCCATTCTGGTGCAAGCTCGTCCGAGAAGCCGCAACACCACACAGCCATTCAAGGGCGGGTAGACTGCAGCCTTGAGCTGACCAAATCCGGTTCCTGTCCTACGTACAATGAGGCGTCCCATTGTGGCTCAGTGGCTTTACGTCGGCTTGAACATAGGAAATAGTGACAGCCAGTCTGGGGTGATGTGAGATGGTGTTTCACAACCCCAAAGGAGCGTCTGGACAAGCGCAATGGCTCACGTTTGTGGCGAGACAGTCACTAACTTTGCTGATCCTTCCTCAGCAGGACAATGGGTTTGAGGCACCTCCTTTCTGGGGTGCAGGAAGCAGAAAGTGTCCGACTTACGGATTGCCCGACGCTTGATTGGATAACAGGTGGCATATCCTTCTATTGGTTGCTGCAATGAGACACCAACATTCATCGCCGAGGGGAGACACTAGGCAGCGCAATTCACGGCAGGTGGTCATAGGGGTCTGGTGAGTATCCTGGTCAGTGATGCCCCTCGGACCACGGTGTCAAGTAAAGCAAGCAGACAAGCAAGCAACTGTACAGGGAAGAAAAGTTTTGCTACTTGCATAGCGCATACTGCATACTGCACTCGGGTGCTTGAAGGAAGGATGCACAAGCCCTATACGGGCCTATAGCAGTCTGCCTTTTCACGTCGATACATGTAGTCAATTGATTGGTAGTGTCGCTCGGAAGATGCGCGCCAACGCCGGCAAGCATGCGCACGACCACAGCCACGGCGAAGCCTCCACCAGACGTGCGCCTCAACCGAGACATCTCATCATACCAGAGACGTCTCGTCATATGCGCTCACCGCGTCCTCACCCACCCTGCCACCACGAAAAGCATGTGTATACCAAAGAAAGCATGCACAGCCCCAGCCCTGTAAAGCGGTCTGCTGTGTGTTTTATGTTCCGAGTGAGGGACGCCCGCTTCCACGCTAGAGTTCGGGGCGGCCTCTTCTGTCAAGCTGCTGGTCCTCGCTGCGAGAGCAGAGTCGGTCTGCGCTATGCACCGAACCTTCTCTTCTGTTAGAAAGCTCTCCGTAATACGGCCCATTGCGCCCCAAACGTGAGCATTGCCACAAGAATGACCAGCAATGTCCTCTCCAAGGCAAACCATTCTGTGCTTTCTCAGCAAAGCGCAGGACCAGCTCACCTGAAAGTTGCTCCTGTAGGACGGTGCAAAGACCTTCAACAAGCATTTCTCACCCCGCGTGTTCCTGCAGAAGCGGCTCCCTACCGGAGGGAGCCAGTGTAAGGGTGTGGCGTACATATGCGTCAAGCATGCCCCAAGGCTGCAGGCAACTAGCCTGAGGTTTATAAACCGCTGTGACCCGCGGTTGGTTGCATTTCTTTCCCCACCGTCCCTTATACGCCTTGCTGCTAGTATAACTACCCTTTGTTCCTTTTGTTCGGTTCGGAAGCAAACTGGACGGGACTGTTCTCTTGTTCATACCTCACATATTGCGGCCACCTCGCATGAAAGAGTGAGACTTGTCTTGCAAACTACCGTCACCTGATATAGTCTTCCTTGCTCCTCACCCACGCGGACAGGGCGGCCTCCTGCCACCCGGCGTCTGCACTCTACTTTACTCTACCCAACCTTCACCATCATCATCTTCATTACCAATATTGTCGTTACTATCGTTACCTTCTCAGGCTAACGTTTTCACACCTCGACATACCTACACTGTTGATCTTTACATTCTTGTTATATCACCCAGCAAGCAATTCAATCACCGTGCTTAACCACTCATCAGGCCAGGACAGTCCCTAGCTTCCTGCCCTGTGTTGCTACCTCTGTCGTAGCATGTGTCTCGTCGAGACCAGGACTTACATCCACCACGACGGACGAAGAGAGAAGGTTCAAAAATTGCGTCTCTGCACTTTTGCGTCAGGTGACCGACCCTGCGGCCAGCTGGTCTACGAAAATAGTGGCGAGCGTATCGTTCAGGAGGCCGAGCCAACACCGTCGCCATCCAAAAAGAGGAAGAAGGCCGTGGTGATCCACCAGACCCGCGACGACAGACCAAAGAGAGTCTACTTCAAGCCAGAAGTCGTCGTAGACCTGAACATTCCCTTTCTAGGCAAGGCGAGAAGGAAACATCACAGATCTTCAGGCAAACACTCCACGCCTATCATCGAGACCTCATCACCCCCATCGTCACCCCGGATCATCGAAGACATGCACGCACCCTCCTCCCCACAAGATTACGACGAAACCATACCACGCATCCACCACCGCCGCCGGAAGCAAGGAGACTCCGGCTCCAGCGCCACATCCGACACCTACCCACCCACCCTCCCACCCCTACGACCTCGCGTTACGATCCCCAACCCCATTGCAATTGATCGCACAACCAACATCTCATCGCCTGGCATTAGTCGGCTACGCTCGCCCAGAACTGCCACACCCTCTCCCCACGACTCGGGGTATGCGTCGCCGACACGACCTAGTCGGCCGCCGATGATGGATGATCCCATGGATAGGGACAGGCAGAGGGAAGCTATACCGCGTCTCGAACGCGAGAGGCGGGTACGGCAGGATCGACGGAGGGAGGAGCGTGACCGGGCGGCTCGTCTTGCTGAAGAGGAGCGGCAGGCCAGGCTGGAGCGTGAGCGTCCCTTAGACAGGGAGAGGCAGCGAGAGGAGCAACGACGACAGGACCGCGAGCGAGAGCGGGCGCGGGCGCGGCGGGCTGAGGAATCACGAGCGCAACGTGCCAGGCTGGAAGAACGAGAGCGGGAAGAAGAACGAGCCCGTGCTAGAGCCGTTGAGGCTGAGTACGCGGCCATGGCTGCAGAGCGACGTGCTGCCGATCTGAGGGAGCGACAGGAACGACAGGAGCGGCATGACAGGCGCGAGCGCGAGCGCGAGCGTGAGAGAGATCGACGCTTTGCAGATCGGGAGCTCTATGCCGACGACAGGGATCCTCGCAGCCCTCGCAGTCCTCGCAGCCCATATGGTCCGTATAGCTCCCGCAGTCCCTACGATGCAGCCGGCTTCCCCCAATCGCCTAGAAGAGCGTGGCGCAGGACACCGGTCGATCTGCACCAGCCTAGGATGCCGGATGATCTTTATGAGAGGGGGAGGAGGGTTATTGAGGCTGAGCGGGCGAGGGGGGCGGCGGGGAGGTTGGACGAGGCTATGGGGAGGATGGGCTTGGAAGACGAGTATGAGCGTTATGGTGATACTTATTATGACGACGGGGCAAGGGGGAGGAGGAGAGGTGGTGGGTGGTAATGAGAAAGGAAGAGAAGAGGGGGAAGGGAGGGAGGATAGGCTTTGTGTTGGATTATACGGTTTTTGATATATTGTATGTACAAATACCGGCTCTGAACAAACGTCCCCGCACCCTGGCTACAGCAGCTCTGATTGGCGATTTAAGCCTTTGTTTCCCATTTTCAGGGATTAGGATGACCTCTACATGTCCGGCATGGGTAAGGGGGTTACTGGCATTCCCGGCTATGCATACTCTCGTTATTGTGTCGCCTACATACTCGGGGTATAAGCGACGTTACTTCGGCAGAACCAGTCCATTCCCAGAAGACGGGCTAATCATCGATCTGCTCATCCAGCGAGTAGACTTCGCATTCAGCTAGACCAGTCCCGGCAGGGATAGTGATTGCAATCGGAAAACCAGCATAATCCGGGTCCTCATTCGGCATCATCGCCCACTTCCCACTCCTTGTCTCGTCTCCGTTCAACACCCGGTGCGTCTGGAACTCTCCGGTCTTTTTATCAAACGTCACCTCCTTCATGCTCAAAATGCCAGTAAAGCTGGTATTCTTTTTGAGCGATCTGAAACCGACCTGAAAGCCCCATCCCACAAGCAGGAATTTGCATCTGTCCCGGTTGCCTTGCAGTTTTAGCACCATACCACAACCTGGGCCTGGTTTGCCAAAGACAAAAGATCTTTCAATGCGGAGTTCAAACCCATCTATTTCGTGCACAATCGGGGGTGAAGGGTCGCTTCCATCAGGACGAAGCTCGTCGAAGAAGAAGCCTATTGATGTACCTGGCCGGCGTTGAACCTCCAGCACTACCGGCGATATCGAGGCGAGCATCCCGTAATGCTTCCGGAATGCACTGGTTTTGGGGTCAAGCGTGTCGATGCCGAAGGGCGATGCGCCGAGCGCTTGAAACGAGCCGTAAGCAACCCATATCCGCCTCGCTCCGTATTCATCTCTGCGCTGTTCGGGGATGAACAGCGGCTGATCGCGATGCCTGTAGTCTGCGCAGGCGTTCCAATAGTTGTTCAAGTAGATGTCTGGGGAGATGAAGTCGAGACTCGGCGCGAAATGTTGCCAAACGTCCAGAACGTTGCTCACGGCGCCGCCAGAAGGGTACTCGCCTGGTGTGCCTCCACCTCCTGCTTCAGTGGCCGATGCACTTTCGCTTTCTGCGGAGTTCATCCACACGTTGGTGTACAGCGGGAGTGGGTATTCTGACTTCCCAGCGGCAGCCACGCGCTCAACGTAAAGGCTGTAGTGGTACGCCATAAACAACTCATCCGTGCGCTTTCCGCGACCGAATAGCTCGTCCCATGAATCTGCGTATTTCGCTATTCCGAGTGATTCGAGTTTTATATTAGCCTTAAGCATAGGATGGAGATTGTTCCAATCGACAAGAAGCAAGCGTGAGAGCTCATCAGGAACGGGTTCGTGAAACGCCTTCTCGGCAGCCTTGCTGCCGTCTCTCGAGTCGCCAAGCAGTCCGCATTCGTTCTCCACTTGGACCATGATGACTGTAGAGTATGCTTCGTCGATCTCTCGCAAGTGACGCATCAAAGTCGCAAAGGCTTTAGCATCCGCTTTGGGCGCTTCTTCGTGGAAGATTGACAGTACATCAGCCGTCTCCAGTACGCTACCTGCCTTTCGTAACCTAGCTCTGGGAAACCGCTTCTGGTCAATCTTCACCCATTCCGGCACGTAAGTAGACATGCCGTTCTTGAAAGAGCCGAACCAGAGTAAGACAAGCTTCAATCCGTACGCCCTCGCATCCCGGATAATCTGGTCTAGCAGGCTGAAATCAAACTGGCCTTCTGTGGGCTCGATCATCTCCCAGGTCACACAGCCGAGGACGGTGTTGATGTTGGTGTCTACAAGGTCTTGCCATTTCGTCCTCATGTACTCTGTTGAAGTGAGGGACGAGTTTTGCAGCTCGGCTGCGAGCATAAGGAACGGTTCGTCATGGACGATTAGCTGCTGGGATGTTGCTGTCTTTTCTAGGTGCGGTATATGTGACATGATAGGTGTATTGAAAACGGGGGAATTTAGGGCATAAGTAATGAAATATAGGTGCGCTTTACCTATAGAAATGTGCCTTAGGTATCTTCGTTTCCTAGTATTAAGCATTGTTTTTGGTGCTGTTGCCAATTTAGCCGGGCAGTGCTGCACTTTACCCCTCTTTGAGACTCTCTGCCTGTAAGCATCTTCGGGGGACTCAATACCGAATTCCGTAGCTTAGTCCTGTCCAGTAGTTCGTTTCTTACATGGGTCCAAAGCTTTTAAAGTTGGGTATTGCTGTGATGAATTCCTGATGTATTTTGAGGGTTGTGTTCTCCTGGGCTCGTTACATGCACTTCCCGTTTCGGTGGCGCCCTATCTAGCAACTCTTATCTTCGTCTCCCTTGAGGCTGTTTACGATCCAAGGACCAGGAATACCGGAGCAAGTATTACTGTTACTCTCACAAACTGCATGTGGGTTTGTTGAGGTTGTCTATATGTACAGTAAGTTACCTGGTCTGTAAGCGACAGCCGGACTTGGAAGACTCCCGGTCCCGATTCCGCCAATGGCAACGTCATCGACGTCCAGCAATTGGAAGTCGAAGAACACCGAGCATCATATACATCCATGGATATTAGTACGCAGTAATCCGAGGTACGCAAAGCTCAGGCACATCGGCATCATGAGCTTTGTGTTCCAACAATCTATTCGTAAGCGACTTCAAGTATAAGGACTACGTGCAACGATCGCATGCTGGGTCAGTCAAAACAGTCCAATGAACTGATCAGATGGGCCGTCTTTGTCCATCGACTGTGACCCTCTAGCGGGTGACACCGGCGCTACTGTACTACCTACCGGGCTTTGATGTTACAAGGCTAAGTATCAAGTCTATTCCGTAGCTTTCCAGCTTCCTCTTCCTCTATCTACACCTTAGATTTCCTACTTTGCACATTGATCCCGCTACGCTAAGGCATCATGGCAGACCAAGGCTCCCAAAGTCCACCGAAACGGCCATCAGCAATGTTCCTGGCAACTCGAAAGAAAGGCCCTTCACGGATTGGTACAATACTCTTCACAATCCTCCGCCTCCTCGACCTCCCTCTGCAGTATTACCTCCTACATTCAGGTCTCAGTCACCGCATCATATCTTCGCTCGGCGGAACCCCTGTCTCTCTTCCAACTGGCCCCGGCTCCCTAGCCTTGAGTCCTTACCAGTCCCTAATCCTCCTCTTAGCCCTCGGAAGCACAGCAAAGCAGCTCTACTGGCTCCTGTTTATAAACACCGAGGTTTTCTCCGCCCCATTCGCCACTCTGATCGCTGTCTATAATACCCTCCTCAACACTCTCAACACGCTGCTTTCCCTCTGGCTCCTAACCTCCAATAGTCCCAGCCCCGGACACTCCGCCCTCCACTCATCCCTGCCACTCGGCGTAGCGCTGTACGCCACAGGTCTATGGGCGGAGTGGTGGTGCGAAGTCCAGCGAAAGGCATTCAAAGCCGACCCCAAAAATCAAGGAAAACTGTACACAGGCGGCTTTTTCTCTTTGGCCCGAAACATCAACTACGGCGGATACACGCTGTGGAGGGTTGGGTATGGTATCGTGTGTGCAGGGTTGCCGTGGGGCATGGTTATGGGAGCCTGGCTGGCGGGGGATTTTATCAATAGAGCGATTCCGAATTTGGAGGGGTATGTTGAGGGTAGAGTGAGTATTGTTGTGCAATGTATATGTGGGAGATGGGCTAATGTGAGATATAGTATGGAAGAGAGCAGTGGAGGAAATGGACGGAGAAGACGAGGTATAGACTTCTGCCGTGGATATATTGAGATTGCTTCTTCTTAGGATTAGTCGTGCGACCAGTGGGGGTTGAGCCCAGAGCTTGAGAAGTGCGTCTAGGGTACTGTGGAGGTGAAGATCGTGGCACCGTCGATTGATTCTCTTTGTGGCGAGATGCCTGTCTCTGATGGTTGTTTTGATATTGCATCAACAAGGAGGGTGGAGTCTGTGTGCGAGACATCTCCGAGACGCGCTGTGGGAATGACCCAAAGGCCGTATCTGAGACTGGCTCAGCAGTCTCAGTTAGCACGTTGTATTTACTTGGAACCGTGAACATGGCAGTATTTCCCATGCGATGAACACTTCTTCTTCTTCTTCTTCTTCTTCTTCTTCTTCTTCTTCTTCTTCTTCTTCTTC